>OX457040.1:4097093-4397093 GCA_949752735.1 Lumbricus terrestris | reverse complement strand
CTTAGCTGCATCTTGTTGGTGTAATGTACATTGCATCGACCAACCGCCTCTCATATAGAACTAGACAGAGTTGAGCTGTCCAGTGACGTTGAAGCGGTGGGAGAAAGAGCAAGAAACAAAATTAGATTAGATTAGATTTATAATTATTAGATTAGCGCAAAATCAGACTTTTAGATTTATAGTGCTCTTTCATTGCCATCCATGAAACTCTTACCATCTGCCTGAGTACGTTAATTTCAAATCCATTTATTCTTATCCCATCAGATTTCTTGATGGTCCATCCTTCACAACCATAAGTTGCGACTGGTCATAATCAGTGTTCTCAAAAGTCTTACTCTTATTGTTACCGGTATGCCATGGCTTCTTCCAAAAAATGTGTTTTTCAATGTTACCTTGATTCCTTTGACAATGTAGCCCAAATTTCAACTTTTGTCTGTATTAAATGTGTTTATTATGACCTACATATGTTTTAGTATTGCTTCCATTGTCCTGAGATTTTCATGGAAGACTCGACTCAGATTTGAACGGGTAGGAAGGAGGGGGAGGATGGAGATGATGTAAAACAGAGTGGAAGAAATAGGGGAGAATGGGAAGTAGATGGGAGATAAGTGTGTGCGAGAGATGGGGAAGGTATGGTGTGAAGCAAATTGTGACTTCAATAGGAGATATAAAACAAGTGTTTATAACTGATCAAAATAATTTCTACAGACAGCAATGCATTTTGATTCCGTAAGATGTCGTAAAAATCTGCGTCCATCCACCGTTTAACACCGCCACAGGCCATACATCTCTACCGCTGAATATGCCAGTCTGTATCCTGGAGCAGGGAGGAGGGCTACGCCAGACGTATACATGTACGCTATGAAACAGATTAGAATAGATTAGATCAGATTAGATTAGATTAGATTAGATTAGAATAGAATAGAATAGAATAGAATAGAATAGAATAGAATAGAATAGAATAGAATAGATTAGATTAGAATAGATCAGATTAGATTAGATTAGATTAGATTAGAATAGATTAGAATAGATTAGAATAGATCAGATTAGATTAGATTAGATTAGATTAGAATAGATCAGATTAGATTAGATTAGATTAGATTAGAATAGATTAGAATAGATTAGATTAGATTAGATTATATTATATTAGAATAGATTAGATTAGAATAGACATGGGCGGAGTTTATCAGGGGCTAGGGGGGGCTAAGCCCCCCCAAGAAGGCCCAGATTCATGTTTTTTTGCCATTGTAATCATTGACGACGATGCTATATAAATTGTCTTGATTTCTAATCAAGACAATTTATATAGCATAAAATCAATCAATTTATATAGCATCGTCGGTAGAAAGCTACTTCTAGGATGCTTTAGAAACATAGGCTAATTATATTATTGTCAAAGTTTAGCAAAAATGCAAACAGCCTGGAAGCAGAAGCAGCTTCAACTGTTTTCTAAAAGCAGATTGAGTTTTTATTTCTTGAACTGATGCTGGAAGACTGTTCCAAGCGCGTGCATGAGCTAGATACCCGAAAGGCACGATCACCGGCTTTAGTTTTGGTTGCATGGTCGGATACGTCGGCGGTCTTGGACGACCGCAGACGTGTAATAAAATAGGATCATCTGCCTGCGATCTGAGGCTGTCCACGAGCAGCAGCATTGAGGACCGCCTGAATCCGAATGATACAGCGCTGTGGCAAGCTGGCAAAGGCAACATTGCAGGTATCAATTCGGCTCAGGATCAAACTTTGCACCAGATGGCGTGTCACGTCTTGTGCGAGAGAGCGAGACACAGATCTCAGCTGCATCGGTAATTGCGAAGCTGGTTTGCACAAAATTACTAAAGTAACATAGGCCAACAAATTTGAACTTTTTTTGCTACTGGATAAACTTCAGGTGTTTCTTATAGTAGATTAACCCTCAAGGCTCATGGGGCATCCATACAAGAGCTACAAACTATTACTAGAGCTACTATCATATCAAGAGTTATGTATGCCTCTCCTGCATGGTGGGGTCTTGCTAGTGGATTGGACAAATCCCGTCTTGAGGGCCTCATGAACAAACTTCGACGAGCCGGCTACTTACATCCTGATACACTTGCTGCAGAAACTTTAGCTCAAGAGGCTGATAAGGTGCTTTTCAAAGCTGTTCAGGAAAATGAACTTCATGTCCTCCGTAACCTCTTTCCACTACAACGTGATCCATTATAGAACCTTAGACAAAGGGCTCACAATTTTATCCTCCCCAACAAAGACTCGTTAAACTTTATCCCAAGAATGTTATTCAAAAACATGTACTAACTATTTTGACCATAAGCTTTAAGCAGCCATACTGTTAATGTAAACCTACAGCGTTCTGTCTGTTGTTTATTGAATTAAACGAATATACATTATGGTCTGCTGAATACAGTGGTGTTTTTGTTGTTCTTGCAGCACGTCAAGTTTTTGAGAAAACTGAAATATTTAGTCTTGGCACACATTTGCAATTGCACACCTTTTTTTATTATAGTTACAATGTAGGACATTTCAAAACAATGGACTTTTCAGTTTTAGCACACATTTGTAATTGCACACCTTTTTTTAGTGTTAGCACACATTTGAAATTGCACACTGTTTTTTATTGAAATTGCAATTATGAGCATTTCAAACAATTTACTTTTCAGTTTTAGCACACATTTGCAATTGCACACCTTTTTTTATTATAATTGTTATAATGGACATTTCAAAACAATTTACTTTTCAGTTTTAGTCCACATTTGCAATTGCACACCTTTTTATAGTTTAGGCACACATTTGCAATTGCACACCTCTTTACTATAATTGAAATTATGAACATTTCAAAACAATGGACTTTTCAGTTTTAGCACATATTTGCAATTGCACACCCTTTTTAAATATTATAATTGCAAATATGGACATTTCAAAACAATGGCCTTCTTTTGTTTTAGCACACATTTTCAATTAGACACCGTTTTTAAGTTTGCTCACATTTGCAATTGCACTCTTTTTTTAAAATTATAGTTTCAATGATGGACATTTCAAAACAATGGACTTTTCAGTTTTAGCACAGATTTGCAATTGCACACCTTTTTTATTCTAATTACAATTATGAACATTTCAAACCAATGGACCTTTTTAGTTTTAGCACACATTTGCAATTGCACACTTTTTTTAGTTTTGGCACACATTTGAAATTGCACACCGTTTTTAATGATAATTGTTGTAAAAAAAACTGGTTCAGTACCTTGCACTTAAGTGCTGTAATATGCCAAGCAAATTTCTGTCCACGGTAACGGCTTCTGTTATCATAGACCATGGTCATATCAGATTCATCATCATGATAATTGCAATTATGGACATTTTAAAACAATATACTTTGCAGTTTTAGCACACAATTGCAATTGCACACCTTTTTTATTATAATTGCAATTATGGACATTTCAAAACAATCGACTTTTTAGTTTTAGCTCACATTTGCAATTGCACACCTTTTTAAGTTTTGGCACACATTTGCAATTGCACATCTTTTTTACTATAATTGCTATTATGAACATTTCAAAACAATGGGCTTTTTAGTTTAGCACACATTTTCACTTAGACACCTTTTTTTAGGTTTGGCACACATTTATAATTGCACACCTTTTAAAAAATTATAATTTCAATTCTGGACATTTCAAAACAATGGACTTTTTAAAAGAACCGTCACTGTACGGAAAATGGTATGTTTTTATGAGATTTTCAAATCGATGACCAAAAAAGGTCATCAACTGCTTTGGGCGAGAAATTTTTTTTTAGCCCCCCCAAGATCGGCAACCAAACTCCGCCCATGAGAATAGATCAGATTAGATTAGATTAGAATAGATCAGATCAGATTAGATTAGATTAGATTAGAATAGAATAGATTAGAATAGATTAGATTAGATTAGATTATATTAGATTAGAATAGATTAGATTAGAATAGATCAGATTAGATTAGATTAGATTAGATTAGATTAGATTAGATTAGATTAGATTAGAATAGATTAGAATAGATTAGATTAGATTATATTAGATTAGAATAGATTAGAATAGATTAGAATAGATTAGATTAGATTGGATTAGATTGGATTAAACTCGTCGGTCGATTTAACAAAGCGCTCTTTTTAGATACCTTTTGAACACTCTAGACTCATTGTATATAAACAAGGCCAGAGATATAATTTATTATTTCGTCAGTTACTTTTTCATCCCGAAATGGTCAAACAGTTCGCTGCAATGTATATGTTGGATGGGTTTGAGCAGAGCAGTCTTGACATAGGAGAAAATATTTGCTTCTGTTCCCATTAAATTTTCTAAAAAAGTTTAACTATTTTTGGTATTATTTGTGGGGTGCGGTGGTGTTGTGAATAGTTGCAGGTTAGAATCCTCATCAAGCCGCTGTGTAGGCACATTGGGCAAGTCATTCACTCGCAATTGGTCAGCGCTTCGGTGTGAACGCGATTTTGAACTGATGAAAACATTTCATTCTGAAAACAACTCACATCGCTTCCATAAGATGTCGATGTATTCTGCATCCACCCACCGTTTAACTCCGCCGCGAGCCATCAACCCTAACGCTGGAAGTGCCAGTCCGTAGCCTGACGAAAGGAGGAGGGCGATGTCAGTCATCTATGCCATGAAGCATCGTCTTTAAACTCTATGTTGCAACCCACTGATCGTGCGATCTTTTTAGACACCTTTGAAAGGTTAGAAACTCAACATATGTAAAAAATGCAGGCGTCGCTAATTACGTTTTCCAGTTCGTCTGCAGGGGTTCTCAAACTGTGGTACGCGTACCCCTATGGGTACGCCAAGCGTCGGTAAGGGGTACGCGAAAAATTCCAGAAATATAAATTTTATTTGAGTTTATACATGGCTCTGTGTCCATCTGTCTTTGATTAGCAATTATTTTAACGTTGCAACATATAAAACAGCATAATCATTTTATTTATTTCACAACGTATAATAATAGTTTATAACTGTCTATTATACAGTGCATGTAACATATTTATGTGTAGCAGGGCTGTATTCAAGGGTAGCCTACACGCGGGTATAGCCCTACAGCGTATACTCACCTCCATGCAGGCAAAGTATTTACGGAGCAAATGACTAAAGAAGTCGTAAGTTTTTTTGGACGGGAAATTGTTGACATTTTCATAAGATTTTGGCCGGATGACTAAAAAAATTCGTCAGAAATTTCGGACCAAAAAATTTGTCGGTTTTTCTTCCGGTCAGTGTGTAGGCCTACTCACTTCAAAATTTACCAGTACCCTGATATTTAGGCGTATTACTATATTTTGAAACAAATGATGTTTAAATGATTGAAATTATCAAAGCAGAAATTCTCAGCTTATAGAGCTCAAATAGCGGAGAGCTGAATATGCCCACGGCATGGATGATGGTTCTCAAACTGTGGTAGGCCTACACGTACCCATAGGCCTAAGGTTTAATTTCTGGTCGAGCTTTAAATTTTGCGCGGTTCCCTTCAGCACGTCATATCTAGATGAAACTGGTTTTAAAACAATTCTTGTTATGAAAAGCAAACATGGGGTAAATTTGCGTTTGAAATGGACAATATTAAACCAGATATTTTAAATCTGTCCTAATCTAAACAAGCTCACCACAATACAGGTTATAGCTCTTTCTTACAAAGGTTAGGCCTTTAGGCCAATTTTTCCCTTTAACTTTGTTGATAAGATTATTTGTTTCAATTTTTTTTGCTACCTATATATACGACTATAAATAAACGATGTCAACAATGATTAAATGGACTTTTAGTTGTCTTTGCAAGGCGACTTCGCAATGACAATTTGTTTCTGATCCGACTTTGCTGCAGGGGGTACGCCATCATTCGATTTTTTACATGGGGGTACAATGAAAATAAAGTTTGAGAACCCCTGGTCTAGCATCATACAGTCTACACCCAGAGTCGGCTTTGAGTTACATCGCAATCAAAAACCCTTAACCCATTTACCGCCGCTATGAGAAAGAGCCACCGTATCAAGCTGCAGCTGATAGTATATCATCAATATGATGCCAATAGACTTCTGAGAGCGCAATTTTATTTAAATTGTTTGTAGTGACCTAGTTTCAGGACGTTGCGCAACAACGGCAGGAAAGGTGAACTTTATCTATGCCTATAAAGGTGAATGTGACTACATGTATGTATGTACAGGGTTTAAAGTGTGGCTGGACGGTCATGGACGGCGTCCATGCACTTATTTTAAAATCTGAACGCCGTCCAGCCACTTATTGGCCAGCAATGACTAGAAAGGTAAGGGGCGTCCAGGCACTTCTTTTGGAAAGACAAGGGCGTCCAGGCACTTATTTTTCCACACTTTTAGCACTGTGTATGTATATGTGTTTTCCAGATTGTACGCCCACAGCTTCGCATTTATTGACCCGAAACCTTGCCCCTGAACAGAGGGCCGCCAGGGTCATCAAGTGGGGAGACTGGTTTTTACCCCCTCACTGTAGGGCGGGGGGTGGCAGAAGGCCGGAAAATAGCACAAATATTGTTGTTTCCACATCTTCGCCATAGTCTCACATAATTATAATCTTAACCTGACAGCTAGACCGAGTTCCCCACCGTGACCTAGCGCCCATTAGGACACACCCCGCCCACCAAGGGTTGGGGTGGGGGCTGGGTTTCTGGGTGAACCAAAACTTCAACTTCGAAATTTCATGGCTAGCGCCGGTTACTTCAGAGGAGAACTAGACACTTTACGGGGCGCCCCTGTTTTCGCGGTGAGGATGGGAACTCCGTGCATGGGTGGGAGCGAAGTAGGTGGTGACTGATGAGGTGGGGTGTGGTAGGGTGGTGGTGTGGTGTGGTGGTGGGGGATTGCGGTTGGTGTTAGTAGTCACAAACCTAAATGTATTGAATAACACTATTGACAGCAGAGCGGTGGAAGCATGTTAGGACGGGGGAAGTGTAGCGAACCAGGTTGCTACAAGCTACCTTACTTATTTACTTAAGTAAGGCCGCTATTTCTATTACGAATTCATGGGTGCTATGCTTAGCACTGATCGATGCGGTCATCGCTATATTTAGCTTCCCATGCATTTTTCAATGGAACTTTCCGCCACGTGCGATTTTTGATTGGTTAGACATCACGCGATGTTTTAGGCGCCAAAAAGCGCTCTCTTGCGGCAAATTAACGCGCAAACCTTCAGTCGGGCTGCAGAATTGAATCGTGTAAGACCTATGCTGGTGGGAATCGTGAATCGTGGTAAAATTGATGGTATTTTTGATTCTGGCAAGTTTCTCGGGTAGAAGACGAGGTTCTTCCGATGTCTTGTGAATCGATGTGTAATTACGAAGATTTCCGGCAACAATTAAATTGATAATACGCTTCCTACGGAGAAATTCTGGCATCGGCCGACGACTCAATAACTTTCTACAGGACGGAAAACGGTGGATCGGCTGTCCTAAAATATCAATGGGAACAGGGAAGTATAGGCAACCTAATCTATAGAGCTCGAACCTGAACTAAGTGTAATTAGATAAAACTTGTATCGCTATTTTGGTGCAAATATTAGTTGTGGTATATTCAGTCTGTGAACTGATCGGATAGGTGTGAAATAGTCAGTCTGTGAACTGATCTGATAAAACTTAAGCTAGTCAAGGGACATAGGCGTTTTAGGAGGGCCTTAATAGTGAATCTTTAATATTGATTCTATTTCATCGGCTGTGTAAATAATTGCTAATGAACGACAGACAGTCGCTTGATTAATTCTACAATAAATGAAACTTAAATAGAGAACTGTGAAGTGATTTTTGCTATCAAATTATAATGGACTCCGACGGGGATACTGACAGTGTCTTAGGAACAGGACAAGAGGAAGATGAGATGTGTCCGGGAGGAACACTTGAGTTAGGGACTACAGACAATACTGATGACTTAGACCCGGCCGTATTACAGAAGCAAATGACAACAATAGAGCAGTTCATGGAGCGCCAGAGTAGCATTTTAACCGGTCTAGCTGAAGAGCTAAATCTAGTTTCCATGCAGCAAGCCCAATTAAATTCCCGCCAGAAAGAATGTGAAATAATGGTGAGGACGGTAGCTGATGGTAAAGTGGGTGGTGGAGCTTGGGGAAATGTTGAGGATTCGAACCCAGATAAGTACCCATTTAGTGGGGCTGTCGTGAACTTAACAGCCACCGCTGACATATGTCCAATATCGGCTCATCCTGAGGAAGAAGGTAACCAGAGAAGCTCACACCCTAGGTTAGGATTCGAACCTGCTTCCATTGACACCAAAACCCTTGACCTAGGACCCGGATTTCCTCAACCGCGCTTAAGGGGCCGCGCAACAGTAGAGCCCATTAATTTGGGGGTGGAAACGTTAGGACAGGCGGCGCCCCCGCGCGTAACAATTGGTACCAGAAGTGGGGTGAAGCTACAAAAGGTCATGGGTCAGAGGGTAAAATAATAATGGATCCCAGATTTAGTAGAGCAGAAGATTTATGGGAAGAAGTGGAAAATGGAAAAGAAAATTTTTCACAAGATGATCCAAGAAGAAGGGATGTACAGATGAAATACTTTGGTGCTAGACCAAGGGATTTACAAGGTCAAGGTCAAAAGGTAAATGACTTGCAAGGTCAAAAGGTAAATGATTTACAAGGTCAAGGTCAAGGTCAAAGAGTAAATACAACTGACATGTTGCATGGTCAAACAATGTATTATTATGATACAAATGTTTTGTATAGAGATTTTGACTTTGAAAATTACATGCGTCGAAAACAAGATAAATTAGTTAGAATTGGAATCGAAAATAAATCTGAAGACGATGATTCAGAAGTTACCGACTTGCGAGCGCTGCATAAATTCGAACTGGAAACAAAAGCGTTAGGCGTTCGGCAAAAAGATAGTAAAACTTGTACTAATCCTAGATTTTTAGTTTCAGATGGAAAAATGGGGGATTCTTCGTTGCTGAGCGACGACCACGTGGGAACATGGGATGCACATCCTCACCGGTCATCAGCGACTGCTACCCCATGGGCTGCCACCTTCCCCCCTCGTCGGTTCCTGAAACAGAAAAACCCCGGTCACCGAGTAAAACGCTGTCACAAGTGACCGCTTCAGTCACCTCGGCTGCTTCTGATGTCCTGTTCTGCGAGTCGAAAACAGAACCCAGAAGAATCCTTCCAGTCTTCGCATCAGTTCCTCAGATGTTCGCGTACACATCTGCTCCGAGTCGACCGATCATGTCCATGGTGTCCCTGTCGTCGGAAACTCGAGTCACGCACAGCTACGAATACATACATTGGGCTAATGGTCAGCCCGTGTATACGCCTTGCAGTCGGAAGATGATTCCACCTGTTCCAGTCTTCCCTGTCTACGCGGAAGCAGTTTCTCTTCCGATCCAGATGCAACCGTGGCCCATGACGAACACAGTTCTGGAAAACTCTGCCAAGGTCATGCAACTGCATCCATCGTCAGAAAAGCTCAGCTCAGCCAGTGTGAACTGTCAAGATGACTGTCTGAAAACAGCTGAAGGAAAGACAGTCAGTCTTTCTTTCCCAGCAGTGCAAGTTGCTGCTGAAAGTCGAGCATCAACTGGTGGTCATGCAACTCCATCAACCAACACAGAACAAGAAAAAGCTGCCGAGAAAGTTCAGACTTCAGCTGCCGACTCAACAAGAGAGAAGGTGAGATCGCACATGAAACTAGGTCATTATAATGGGAAAACGTCGGTAGAGGTGTTCCTAAAAAAATTTGAGGTGTGTTCCAAGAACAACCGATGGACAGAAGACGAAAGACTAGCCCAACTGACCTGCGCACTGGTCGAACCTGTAGATCAACTTCTCTATGAATTTGACTCTGACACAATCACCACATGCGCCGACCTGATGGGCAGGTTGAGGCTAAGACATGGGAGCACTGACCAAACGGTTTTGTACCAGACTCAACTAAGTGCTCGCAGACAGAAGGTAGGAGAAGATCTGGGTTCTTTGGTCCAAGACATAAGACGATTAATGATTCTGGCATTTCCAGGACCGAGGTCAACACACAGTGAAACTATAGCGATCAAAGCTTTCCTTGATGCCTTACGAGATAAAGAGCTAGCCTTAAAAGTGAGAGAGAGGGAACCGGTCACCCTAGACAATGCATACAAAACGGCCATGAGACTGGAAGGCTACCGCAGAGCTGATGAAGATGGCATGGACCGCCAAGAACGACGTCCAGGCCGAGTCAAAATTGTGAAGGAAGTAATGAAACGGAAGATTGTGATACGAAAGAATTTCGCGAAGACATCGCCCGTCAATTAAAGCAATTGAGTGACAGAATGGACTACTTGCTAAATACTCCATCAACCGAAAGACACTATCCGCCATGGCAACCGCAACGCACCTCGTCAGCATGGAGAGGCGCAAACTATCGGAATCAACGATGGAGTCAGAAACCGAATGAAAACTACCGAAGAACAACTCCTGACAACCGACGCTGCTTCGAGTGCAACCAGGTTGGACATTTGGCCCGGGTTTGTCCTCGCAGAGTAACCTCTTCGTCAACTGGAGAGCAAGATGAACCTGAAGGACCTGGGGTGAGTAACGCTAGACATGTAAAAGGAAACAGTGACGCTTATCTGTCTGTGACAATTAGAGGAAAGAAATTGCTAGCTTTGTTAGACTCTGGCAGTGAAATGGCATTATGCCCTGCGTCGCTAGTGGATCCGGCGGAAATCAAAGGCTCCAGTCAACTGTTGCAAGCTGCTAATGGGTCTGCAATTCGGGTACTGGGGGAAACTGTACTGAAACTGAAAATCGAAGATCAGGCTTTCGAAATTCCTTGCTTGGTAACTGAGCAGGTTACTGAACTGATCCTCGGTCTCTCTTGGATGGTGAAAGAAAATGTCATGTGGCATGTAGGGAAAGGATGGATCCTTGTCCGGAATCTGCGGCTGAATGTCCTGTGCAAAAACAGTTTGAAACAGCGTCAGCGAGCGAAACAAACTGTCTGTGACCTGCGAAATTCCCCGAACATTGAAACGAGCTGTGAAACGAATGTCGAAAATCGAACAGTGCTGCCAGAGACGAAAATCACGAAAGAAATCTGTGCCGTGCAAACCGAAACCCTCGAACCGGAAGCTTCGTGTCAAAAGAAGACTGCTGTCCGGTCCAATCGCTTCGGAAATCTCTGTCCTGCTGAGGTGGCAGCCCGAATCCCACGTCCATCGGATGTGCATCCTCGGGTCGATCCCAATAGTTCCTTCCGGGGTGGAACTTGCCTTCCTCCAGTGACGCCATCTGTCGAATCAATGCGAGTGGAAGAGTCAGATGCACTCTACATGGTCACTCGCTGCCCAAAGTCTGGTGTCGACCAGAGGATCAAACTCACCGGAGGAAACAGACTCGCAATGCTGGCGAGACTGTGGCAAGCGTAATGTGATGTAATGTGATATGATAGGGTAGTCCTGTCGCGTAATGGCGACAAGTAGGTGAATAGAGAATAGAGTCTTCTCTGCTTTAGTTGTGTTTTGATGATATTATATGTGGCCTTGAGATGTAGGTTTACATTTTTCTTTTAATGTGCGTTGATATATTGTGCTTTCTTACTGTGTAACTAGGTGAAAGTTGATTACAGTAATGCAGTGTAATATGATGATATAGGTTATGTGAGAATGCATAGTTTTATTAGTGTGAAGTGTAGCCTAAGTGTTTCAGATTATATGTGTGTCCTCTGATGATAAAAGTAACTATGTAGATGAGATGAATAATAAAGAAATGAGATAAATAAGAGATAACCAGGTAAAGATACTTGTACTTGTCTCGTGTAGAATCCCTCCAGGTCGTGTAATGGCGACGAGAGTAAGCGATGGGAGAATAGAATCTTCTCTGTTTTATTTGCTTTTTGATGATATGTGACTATGTGATGTGGGAATACATTGTTTTAGTTTCTTGTGCATAAATGCTGTGCTTTCTGATGTAAGCTAGTTGGCTGTAACTATGTGAAAATGTTTACAGTAAGTGTTTAGTAGCAGTTACAAGAAAGTAATGTAGAGTGATGTGATGCTAATGCTTAAAGAGTAGTCCTTTAGTTTGAAATAAAAAGGGTAGTTTTAAACTCAGTTTAAATATTTGAATTGCTTCTTGTTGCCACGAAGAAGGGCAGAAGTTGTACTGTATGTAAATTGCATAATAATGGTTGCAAGTTAAAAAGTTATGATTATAATATGCTATGGTAGAAGTAATTAGCATTCTGCATGGTGGTTGAAAGATAACCTTGGGGATTGGATGAATGAGTAACTTGGTGATGATGTGGTGTTAGATTGTGTAGTAAGGTTGAGTAGAGCACCCAATTGTAAGCATCGCCCTGAGAGTTTGTGAGTAAGTTGGATTATAGACTTAGAGGCAGAATCACTGTAGCAGGCAGTGGAGATTGCATGCAATGGTGAAGCTGTGCCTGTGGATTAGTGACGAAATGAATTCGTCCAGTCTTAGACTACTTCCTGTAGAGGTTGTAATGTAATAGACTATTATAGGATATGGGAATAAATCCTTTATGCCTTGGGTATGCTTAGCTGAGCAGTAATTCCTTCTTCGATCCAGGTAGCTAAGCCTTGATGTAATGTTGAAACGTGTGCATGTTGGTATGCATTATTAGTAGCCTAGGTTTATGATCTGACGTTGCTTCCTCTCTATAACAGTAGCTTGTTGTAAAAGGAATGCGTGCCTGTAAAACACAGCTTAAGTTTTAAGTTGCTGTATATGTTTGGCTTGGGGAATGGGTGAACCTTGGTTTCGGATTGCAGTAGAATAGATTTTTTGTGGAAATCAAACATTGTCTAAGAGGTAGTGTAAGGTAGTATGAATGAGAGTGACTGAGTGTGCTTGAAGATGCATTTCCCATTTTGTGGCTTTTGATAACAAGTTTAAATGGATTAGGGCCTCAGACTTTTGTGTGCCTGAGATTTAGTATAGTATCATAATCATAAAATTGTATAAGGTATTGATTCTTCCATAGCGATTATTGTTGATTGTGATTATTATATGTGAAATTCTAATAATGCTACTGCTGTATAAAAATGTAATAACGGATTAATATAAGATTTGGCGCCGGAACATGACTACATGTGTTAAGAGGACTTTCTCTCGCTAGGGTTCCGTGCAATTGCTGGAAGTAGAAGGTAGTTAAATTTCATTGTGAATAATTGCTAAAAGTAGTTAAGCTAGGTGATTGTAATTATGTGTAGTTATTGGGGTAAGCTGGATGTTGGTGCGATACTTCTACGAAAGGGGACCGTTAGAATTTGGACGGACAGAGTTAGATGCTCTGTTAGAGTCGACACCCGCCCTCTTGACCTGTGCTGAAACTGTGCCCATTGTGGTGGCTACCATTCACACGGTGGCAACTTTGCCCAGGATCCTACACGTGATAAACCGTTGGAGGAGGGAGGTAGGAGATCCTACTCCTGAGTCGGCCTACGGGCAGGGGAATGGTCTCGCACTAACCCCGTGGAAAGAGGAAAATCTGTGGACTTTCAGAACCTGGACCTTAGCCATGGAAGTATCCCACCGGTTCTTAGCCCAAACGACCACCCTTTCCGAGGAAGTGTTCCTCGCGTCACTAACTGACCTGCTAGACCCTGTTGGTCGAGAGGGGTGGAAGGTAGAAACGATAGTTACAACGCTGTTTACTATTAAGAAGGCCGCATGGTCCTGGCCATTCCTCGTTTAACGCTACTGAGTTGGTTGTAAGCAGTAATGTTACCGCTTAGATGTACCGGGCTCCTATAATTTAGTATCAAGGGATCTAGCATATAACACTAGTCGTGAAATGAAGATATGATTTCAATTGGTTATTTCATGTGGACTATACAATTGTGTTACTGAGTTGTCTTGGAAATGCTATGTCCTGCATTGCTATGTTTTACCTTTCCGAGATATCATTGCTATATGATGTATGTAATCTGATGGCAGGTATTAATGATAAAAACTGTGACAGTTTATGTGAATGAGGAGATTAGTAAGACTTTGTTGGTCAGTGTGAAGACCTCGTTTAGTTCAGAGCTGTTGTTGGGCATATGTGAACCCTTATGACTGACTAATAATCAGCCATTGTACAAATTTCTATGCCAATTGATGCAACTTCTGAGACATTGTAAGCTGTAGCATGCTAGATGATATACAAGTACTATGTATCCGGTTCGAGCTCCGAAGTATTAATAAATTTACCAGGGTACTGGTAAATTTAAGAGTAAGTTGTGGGGGGTGTAGCGAACCAGGTTGCTACAAGCTACCTTACTTATTTACTTAAGTAAGGCCGCTATTTCTATTACGAATTCATGGGTGCTATGCTTAGCACTGATCGATGCGGTCATCGCTATATTTAGCTTCCCATGCATTTTTCAATGGAACTTTCCGCCACGTGCGATTTTTGATTGGTTAGACATCACGCGATGTTTTAGGCGCCAAAAAGCGCTCTCTTGCGGCAAATTAACGCGCAAATCTTCAGTCGGGCTGCAGTATTGAATCGGGAAGGACCTATGCTGGTGGAAATCGTGAATCGTGGTCAAATTGATGGTATTTTCGATTCTGGCAAGTTTCTCGGGTAGAAGACGAGGTTCTTCCGATGTCTTGTGAATCGATGTGTAATTACGAAGATTTCCGGCAACAATTAAATTGATAATACGCTTCCTACGGAGAAATTCTGGCATCGGCCGACGACTCAATAACTTTCTACAGGACGGAAAACGGTGGATCGGCTGTCCTAAAATATCAATGGGAACAGGGAAGTATAGGCAACCTAATCTATAGAGCTCGAACCTGAACTAAGTGTAATTAGATAAAACTTGTATCGCTATTTTGGTGCAAATATTAGTTGTGGTATATTCAGTCTGTGAACTGATCGGATAGGTGTGAAATAGTCAGTCTGTGAACTGATCTGATAAAACTTAAGCTAGTCAAGGGACATAGGCGTTTTAGGAGGGCCTTAATAGTGAATCTTTAATATTGATTCTATTTCATCGGCTGTGTAAATAATTGCTAATGAACGACAGACAGTCGCTTGATTAATTCTACAATAAATGAAACTTAAATAGAGAACTGTGAAGTGATTTTTGCTATCAAATTATAATGGACTCCGACGGGGATACTGACAGTGTCTTAGGAACAGGACAAGAGGAAGATGAGATGTGTCCGGGAGGAACACTTGAGTTAGGGACTACAGACAATACTGATGACTTAGACCCGGCCGTATTACAGAAGCAAATGACAACAATAGAGCAGTTCATGGAGCGCCAGAGTAGCATTTTAACCGGTCTAGCTGAAGAGCTAAATCTAGTTTCCATGCAGCAAGCCCAATTAAATTCCCGCCAGAAAGAATGTGAAATAATGGTGAGGACGGTAGCTGATGGTAAAGTGGGTGGTGGAGCTTGGGGAAATGTTGAGGATTCGAACCCAGATAAGTACCCATTTAGTGGGGCTGTCGTGAACTTAACAGCCACCGCTGACATATGTCCAATATCGGCTCATCCTGAGGAAGAAGGTAACCAGAGAAGCTCACACCCTAGGTTAGGATTCGAACCTGCTTCCATTGACACCAAAACCCTTGACCTAGGACCCGGATTTCCTCAACCGCGCTTAAGGGGCCGCGCAACAGTAGAGCCCATTAATTTGGGGGTGGAAACGTTAGGACAGGCGGCGCCCCCGCGCGTAACAGAAGGCGTGGATGGTAGGGGTGGGGCTGGATGGGTACGAAATGGGGTGGGGTGGGGGTGGGAGAGCCTGGAACTAGATGGGGTTGAGAGGGCGGGGTAGTGAGTAGAGGGTAGTGACGAGGGCGGGGAAAGTCGAAGCTTTCCGAGTTGCGTCAACGTCGGATACTCCAGAGAGGTAGGGGCTGTCTCTATAGAGGCTGGGTGTGACACTCCGCCCCGTAGTTGGTTCTGGTGGTGCTGGTGAAGGACTGGAGGGGAAACCCGAAATTTCCTTGGCAACGCCGAGTACCCCAGGTAGTTTTTTTGTGTAAGCAATCGAAAGTTCATTATAAGTTTATATGAGTTACTACATGTACATGTAGCCTATTGTCCGTGCCATAGGGCGTATTCCGCCGAAGTTGCGAAAACGCAACATAATTCGCATAGCGCATTCCGCCAATGTTGCGAAAACGCAACATTGAAATTTCGCAGATTACGGTTTCAGCATGTAGCGATAAAATGCTGCTTAAACAAATCAACTGATAAACTGATTAATAGTTAATAATAAGTAGAAATTAAGCTATACAATTAAACTGGCGTATTCTAGTTAATTAATAGAATATGTGGCTTAGCAATATAAAATGAGTATACGACAAATATACTTGAGCTATAAAAAAACCGCAATCAATGTTGCCTGGTAACGAACAGCGTTACGTAAGCAAGCAGACGACACATGACGTAAACATTTACGGAAACGAACGAATCGAGCAAGGCAACGTCGATCCGGGCCAAGATGGTTGAAAGTGAGACACGGACATTTGCGAATGTTGCGTGCAAAGTTGAAATTCAATCGGCGCCGGTGATTTGAGTACGAGAAAAGTCAGCCAAGTTGTGGGCGTGAACTCGTAGACGAAATCGTAGGCTTTGGGGATCGATACGCGATCTCCAGACAGATTTTCGGTCGAACATTCCAGCGAATTGTTGTGGGACGTTACGAAAGTTACACGAACTTTGCGAATCGTCAATTGAGTTGTTTCGGACTGTGTTTGCGAACAAGTTACGAAAGATTGTGTAGAGAAACGTTATCGAATCGGCTGCGGTTAAGATTCGGACGGACAGCAACAAGGAAGGCGAGTCGAAACGCATCGCTTCCTGCAAGAATTCAAGTACAGTGGTGAATCCGCGACGAAGGGCGTTGGAGCTGAACATACCTGATCGTCTCCACTTCCTTCGATCCACATTCCCTGTCACTTATAAGAACTCGCGTCAAGAAGGCACGCAAAATGAACTCCTCTTCATGCCAGCGAAAAGAAGACTCATGAAGAGATAAGAATAATAATAATAATAATAATATAATCTAATTTAATGAATACGCCACATATAGGTAGCTAGGTTTATTTATTGTATTAATATTTCTTGACTTGAATATTTTTCATATTACATATTCATAATCAACAATACAGCGTGTCCTTTGTTACAGGTCAATTCAATAACCTATATTAAGTTCAACCCATCGACCTCTGGGTAATGTAAAAACTCTTTAAATAGGGTTTGCGACACAGCATACATTGAGATAAACATTTAATAAACAAATGACGTTAATTATTCACATTAGTATTCCAATCGGACAGCTTCGCTTCTCGAAAATATTAGCGTGTAATGAGAGAAAAAATTTATTGAACAAAACCCCTAAGCAGACGCAAAAAAGACCAAATTTTGAGAAATTCCAAAAAATATAAGATGACAATAAATAATATTATATTTAGTAACATCATACTTAGTAAACACCCATTAAGTAATAAAAAATGAATTTGTGCAGTTTTCTCGCGTTGTTAATTTTTTCACAATTTTAAAGTAGTATGTTGCGTTTTCGCAACGTCGGCGGTAAATGGGTTAATGAGGCTTAGGCCTACTCCATCGCAAAAGCTATTTCCAGGTTGAATGGATTTGTACACAGTCTCGTTATAGAAAAATCTTTATTTTTGCTGCCATTTATTTATCTGAAAAGTTACACAATTGTTGGGTATAAGATTTGTCGTCGTCATAATTATGACATCAAAACCGATGGCGACAATATTTGAAAGTATTAAGCATTTTGAGTGTTTAAGTGAATGCGTGCGTGTGTATGTGTGTGTGTGCGTGTGTGTGTGTGTGTGTGTGTGAGTGTGTGTGTGTGTGTGTGTGTGTGTGTGTGTGTGTGTGTGTGTGTGTGTGTGTGTGTGTGTGTGCATGTGTACGCGTGTTTGCGTTTATCAGCTTCGTGTAGATTGCTTTCGAACTTAAGTAATATTTCAGTTTACAATGACACTTGATATCAAATGTTCCAGCGCAGAGATTACCGCTGAGTAGGTTTCTTGATGCTACGCTATAGGTTAATGGCGTCACTTAATGCTACGAACGAATGAATAAATTTAAAAACTCAACGTCGTACTAAAAAGTTGACGACAATTTGAAAGTATATTTTTATATTTGTTTAAAATTCTCTGTTCTAGAAGACAGTAATCTTTGCATCATCCAGAAAACAATGTCCTTATGCTGCTGTCTTGCTTTACCCTGATAACATTTATTATGGATGTGCCTTTTTTCATTATTTCATTTGTGTTTTAAGAAGTAAGTTTCTTTCTTCGTAAAATAACATTTAATGCAGCCATACCCTTTCTGCGCCGGTGTGTGTGACTTCCATGAATAGATGGATAGCTCCAGGGTTCTACGACAGCCTGTGACAACAGAGACCGTGGTCTAATAGTCTAATTTTTTAAAGTAAATAAAATGTCAGGAGACGTAAAGATCTTGGCCCCAACAAAGATAGGCTTGGCACAATACAGCCTTCATACCGCAATTTGACTTAAACACTGCCGTGAATACGCTGTTGCTGATTATTAGTGCATAAACAAAATCTTTTTAAAGGTGTCCATTACAGGGCAGACTTACTTCCCGATTTTTGCATAACAAGACTACCTATAAAAGGTGTTAGAAATATTCGAACTTTCCCAGAATTTGAAATCATTGAAGGATATGAAAATGTGGAAGCTAACCATTGGATGACAATCAGGGATACGTTACTGCTGCTCAGTTTCCTCCACCTTCTCCTCTTCCTCTTCTTCTTCCGCTTCCTCTGACTATTCTTTCTCAACAGCGGCGGTGTAACGACCTACTAACGCAATATTCTATCCGTCCTTAAAGCTTTCCAATGTATGGAAAATACGGTGTATAGCGCATCTGAGAGGATGAACCATTCTATCAATAATTGAAAAAAGCGTAATTGATAAATTTAGGCTTATGCTGTAATCAAAATTCAAAATGACTCTAATTGTTTTAGGGAATGTTTAAAGCCAGTCTACTCAAATTTATGTAGTGACTCCATATGTTCTTAAGTGTTCTGAATGTTTTGACTGTTCTTAAATAAAATCAAACAAAGTTAGCTGCTAGTGTCAATGTTCAAAACAAAGCACATGAAAGTTCATTTCCCCAAAATTAACACACGCGGGAGTGACTTTTTGAACTTCTCTTCAAATGGGGAATACGATTATCAGGGAACACTCGATTTTGTGACAGCGGCGCCGCCATTTGGTCTCAATATGGCATTTAATTGTGCATGTCTCAATTGTGATTTGAAGGGCTTGGAGCAATAACAAGGTAAGTCGACATACCTATGTCTTGCGAAACAGTATGTCACCGTGAGCGGAAGATGGTAATCTATCAACTCTGTAAATTTGGTACAGATCTGAATAGTTTTGAGCGCTGTTTTTCAAAAAACGTTATGTCAACATAACATGTTATTGCGCACTCGTCAGAGTTCGACCATAACTCTAGTGCAATATCCCGGTATGACGACATACATTGCCGTGTTTTCTTACAAACTTTGTATTGAAGCCGATGCAACAATGAAGTTATTTGACATAATCTGTTATTGCTCCCACTTTCGTTTAAATTGGATGCAATTTCTACAGTTATGTCATTAAAACTTCTTATTGCACTGTTTTTACATATCAAATATATCGACAGTACTACAGTTATGATGACTTACCATGTTATTGCACGATTCTCGAACTGTGTAATAGAGACAGTTCAGTGCAATAATAAGGTATGTTCACTTATTCCAGATGACATGTGTGGTATTGCAGCTGCTAAAAAACGCTTTGTCGACATAACCTATTATTGCACCAGAAATGATACTGATGACTGAGTGTTCGTGTTGCAATAACCCGATATGATGCAAAATGTATAAAAAATAATAATAATTTCATCTTTCGCATTGAAACATTTACAAATTTCGTTAAAGACAATTTTAAGGTACATATTGCTTAAACAGTTTGTTGATATGTGATCAAATGGCTTAGATACGGCTGGTTGAAGTGGTAAATCTTTGAAGTCGATTTCCCAACATTCATGATTTTCGACATACCTTGTTATTGCTCCAAGCCCTTCATTTGTCTTATTACCTGGCAAAATTCGGTTTTCTAATAATTATGTTATTTGCATTTAATCCCTTTGACCTTCTGGATTACTGCAAGGACCCTGACATGACCTTCATAAATTACAAGCTGGCGCCGCCACTTCGTTTTCCTCTTCTGCCTCTTCTTCTTCATCGTCTTTTTCACCTTCTTCTCATTCTTTTTCTTCCTGAATCGCACTGTTATTGTTCATAGGATCCCAATGGAAATCTATAACCTGAAAATACCCATACATCAAACATGGGTCTTTTTTAGCGTAGCCTCGATGCAGTACTGTTATGGGCTCGCGTGCATTCCATGCCTATGCTCCGAAAGAATGGAATCCACTTCCACTCTCTCTTCGTTGCTCAATTTCACTCCATACCTTCAAAGAACGGCTCAAAACTCACTATTTCTCTTTGGCTTTCAAGCACATGGACCTTTAACTGCATCTTCCTCTGGCGGCTAACTATCAGCGCCTCAGATTCACACTTTGGTGTGACCTTGCGCGCGTAATAAATTTATGTAATAATAATAATAATCAATGCTGAACTCTCTCCGGTTCTTAGACACCTGTATTAGAGATTTATAAAATATTATTTAAAGGTCTATGGTGGAACTCAATGCCACACCGCAAAAACGATCATGAAGAATCACTGGACAAATGTTTTTAGGACTAAATTACATTCCATGCATTTATACCCGTACTTCTAAATTTAATTCTTAGCCTTTCTTGATGTATCATTTATTGGTCCTTCCCTCCCTTCTGCCCATCCGTGGTGTAATAAACATATTGAAGTTGATTTATCTTTGACAAAAATTGATTAATAAGAGAACTGATCATCCTGAATTTTTAAGGCAGGCTGCATTGAAATTGATCTCAGAATATGGATCTTTTGTGCATGTATATACAGATGGGTCGAAAGCAGATGATCGTATTGCTGCTGCTTTTACAATACTGAGTTTAATAAAGTTTTGGTTCAGAACGGGTGTTTTCAAGTTATACCTAACAAATAAATCCAACCTGTGCCAATTATGACGTTACGACATCACTTAACAAAAGTGTTCAATTCACGCTTTTTATATCAGCTACAACCTTCTGCCGCAACTTCATTCTTTCATTTTGAGAATTTATATAGCGCCTCTCCAGATACCTACTCAAAGGCGCTTTCGATCTAACTGCACATGACATTGTACGTGACATTGCGTTACAATAATTATTTGTAAGTTTTATTCAAGCCTGCAGGATTAGATTTTAACCAAGACAGCCATACTGAATACTTTGAACTGCACTGTCAGTTGGAGGATAAGCGTTGGAACGAGGACTTTGACCGTCCTCGTATGACTAAGACACTAATTATCAAATATTCATGGCACACTCAGGACCAGCTTAATGAAAATAATGATCCTCTAATTTGCAACGTAGCAAACGACTACCTTATTAGAATATGTGTACACATTATGCTTACCTCGGTTCGTTAAAAGAGTGACAATGTTTATTAAAGTTTTCACTGGACAGATGTTGAAAGCAACTAATGTGACTGCATATATTGCATGTTATCGCTGACTCTTATAATTATTGTCATTTGGAAAGCAAAAGGATGAAAATAATTTACTGTAGTCTATTGTTCAATCTGAAAAACAGTGATCGGTGTGCACACTGTGCAGTCTATGCGACTCTACTTCTGATAAATACCGCTGAACGACGGACAGAGTTACTTAGACTCATTATAACTATTAAGATAAATGAACGGTCAATTCAATTAGAATAAATCTAAGAAAATAAATGCACCTGCGTGCTTAGTGCGTTTAAAAAAACTATGTTTTTTACTGAGTGCTAATGGCTTTAAGTGGTCATAAATACCAACTTTAAGAATTTTCAGTCTATGGTGTGCCCAAAGTATTAGATAAGAAAACTTTCATCGACTGACATATTAAAAGTGAGGTAATAAACTCTAATAAAGGTGTCTAATTACAGCTCAAATTTCTTACAACCAGCCATTAACGACATCTTGCGGCCGATGCCTTTGTTAAGCGTCTTAACACTTACGACACCGTAAGAAATAACACGATTTAATAGAGCTTTCCATCCAAGGCACGCTCCTCGGAAACTTGAAATCGGACTATATAAAAGTTTAATGACAATGACTATTATAATTCCATCCCTCATTCGACGAATCTTCTAGTCCTTTCAAGCAATAGTTTACATTGCGTCGATTTTTACTTCAAAATGTGCGCAAATGAATCACTTGCAGTTTCTGATGTAGAAAAACTGTAGTAACTGCTTATCAAATAAACTAATAAACTTGTTAATATATCAATATAGGTATGAATCAAGCTATATAATTGATCGTGGCGTATTTCAAATAATTAATGATTCAATGTGGCTTAAGGTCAGGGGCGGATCCAGGGGGCAAAAAGGCCATGGCCCCATTTTGAAATTTCTTAATTTTACCAGCTATTCTGGCCCAAAAAGTTGACGTCAGTATATCTCCGTATGTCCGTCACCCGCCTCCGCACCCTTGAGAGGTTCGCAAACTATGACGAGTTATCTTTCTGGGGGAAATTCGAGACAGATGACTAAAAAAAAGCTCATCAGGTTTTTCGGCGACCCGGACGAACTTTTCCCTGGACCGAGACCAGAAATGTGACCGTGCATGAGAAAACCCTCCCAAAGTCGGAAATTCCAAAAAATGAGTTTAAGTTTGTTTTACATAGTGCAGATATAGTTGATCAAATTGGTGAAAACCGTATATTTGCATCTTTTGAAAGGAAATTTTTTATGATTTTTTAGCATATTGAGAAATCGTTTTAGGGAGAAATCGCCAATTGAAAATTACATCCATTACATAAACCACACAAAAGTCAATAGATTTTTCATCAGAATTTAGTAATATGTTCTAAACTTAAAATGTTCTGCTCTTTCCAATGGTGTTAACGGCTTTTCTTGGAAAATTAAATTGAAGGAATGGCACAGATTTAAATAGGAGTCTCCGCATAGTAGCGTGCATTTCGCTGAGAACTGGGTGTAGACCTTTTCGCTCGATTTATTCGGTTTCAATATTCGCGACTTTGGCCGGGTTTTCTCATGCACGGTCACAAATTTTGCCCGCCCCTATCGAAAATTTATGTATCCGCCCTTCCTTAAGGTAGAATAATTTGGGAAATAATAAACAGAAACTGCTGAGCGGTTAAACAAAGTGGACTGAACTACATTTGAAAAAACTTTTGAGACGTCAACAGCCGTTGTAGCTATAATCATGATGTCGTTAAACTGTCGAATAATAAAATTATCTTTATGACCGAAATTGGTATACTTATTTTTAGTACTGACTTAAATTACTTGACAGAATACGACTTTAGTACAAGTACTAAATTTACGATTGCTATAACACACAGTAGCCGACATTTAAATCTACCGTACAACTCGAGAAACCTGATTATACGATCCAATGAAGAAATTGACTTACCTAGTTTAACAGCATACGGCCGTATTAATTTAACAGGCTATAATTATTTAAGTTCACGATGCACTTTAAAACCGTGCGTGTTCGACATAATTATAGCTAAGCGTGAGACTGATACGAAAATGCATTAGCAAGGGGGCATGTTAATGCGCTGACCCGAGTATTTATGGGATTTTTTGTAGGGGCGTGAGCATTGAAACTAATACAATATTCTAATGTAAAATTAATAGACAGTTCTTGACAAACAATTCATACCCAAACAAGGAACGTGTGAAGTCGAATCGACCATTGTTGCCGAATCCTTGTTGGCCTTCCCCTTTGGGGTTCTGGGTCGGTTAGATCGGGTTCTGCGCTCTGCTGCCCGGCTCATTGGACGAATCCCTAAATTTTCCTCTGTTTCTACCTACATGCGTGATGTGCTGCATTGGTTGCCAATAGCCCAACGCATCCATTATCGAATTGCTGCCCTGGTCTCACGTTGTATCCTTGGTTGCGCTCCATCCTACCTGCGCATTCTTTGTCGCCCAGTCTCAAACATTGAAGCGAGTCGGGCCCTTCGCTCTGCTGCGAAGGGACAACTGCTTGTTCCACGGGCTCGCTTGGCTACCAGACAGCGCCGAGTCTTCTCGGTTGTGGGGCCGTCAATCTGGAATGATCACCCCCCCTAACCTCCACCTCCTCCACCTGACCAGTCAATCCTTATTCCTTAAGTCCCTTAATTTTTTTTTCTTTTGCCGTGGCTGGGCTGGGAGCGCCTATGAGTAGTTTCTTGAAGGGGCGCTATATAAAGGCTAAAGAATGAATGAATGAATGAATGAATGAATGAAGTTAGCTTAACTAACCCTGAAAGGCTTAAGTCTCAATCTCTGTCTCTCTGTGACGCCCCCTGAAGTCAAACCTTATATTGAACAAGTCTGTCACCAGGTGTCACCCTCCAGGCTACCAAAGTCAACCGTCCGTGGCAAAAGCCCATCCCAGGACAAGAACCAGTCGTCGAGAGTCGTGGAACCTAACAATATATATATATATATTTTTATATATATATATATATATATATATATATATATATATATATATATATATATATATATAGAGAGAGAGAGAGAGAGAGAGAGAGAGAGAGAGAGAGAGAGAGAGAGAGAGAGAGAGAGAGAGAGAGAGAGAGAAGAGAGAGAGAATCAATAGTGAATTTATTTGTAACAACGTGGCCTTACGAGACAACTTATTCAATACATGCACAAGATTCCATCAAAATAGCAAATCTAATTGACTACACTTATAAAGTAGTTGTAAATTTTCTTAGAAGTGGGTAATTTTTACTCTTTTATTAATGTATACACGTTATCGAATTAACGAATATATATATATATATATGTATATATATATATACATATATATATATATTCGTTAATTCCATATCAGCTGGAAAAGTCGCAACACGGCTTCAGGATAAACACATATGACGTAAATAACAAGACAGAAATCATACTGGTAAGGATTGTGAAGGCGATTTGCGCAATGAACAAGGTCTGCAAGAGTAAAGCCATGCAACTTAAGATAAAACTAGAGGAGCTAATAACCTGTGTATTCAGCAGCATGCTTTACGGATGTGAAGCCTGGACAATAAACGAAGAGACAATACAAATTGAAATTTTCGTACTTTTTCAAGTACTTCAAAATAAGCAAGAATACTCGCCTTCGAGTGAGGCTGCTACAAAAAGATCTTGAGAATTGGTTGTATGCAGAAAGTAACAAACGCAGAATTGTATGTGCGAACAGGCTACACAGAGAATCTGATGCAGAAAATAAAAAGCAGGACACTGGAAGTCTTTGGGCACGTAATTATGCAGGATGGATAACAGCAGAAAGATCAAGGCAGTTTTTAAGAATGGGGGGATCTAAAAGGAAAGGACGGCCACACAAGAATGGCTGGGCAACATAACAGAATGGTGTGGAGCACCACTGCAGGACCTAACACACGCTGCCTTGGTGAGACAATCTTGGCGCGGAATAACGACAGTAGCATCGGGCACCTATACGGGCGCTGGTCCCTCGGTTGATGATGACGAATATATAAGAAATCACAACAGCTATAATAAATAATTACTAGATTACTGGCACGTGATAATATTAGTAAATTGACAGTAAGATAGCATTGAAAGCAATATGAAGTCAAGACTTTTTATAGAGTGATGTCATTTATAAACAAAGGTGTTTAATTAACGCGTTTAAATTTCAAGTTCCGTATTTAATTACCAACTTTCATTGACATCGCGCGGATAATTTGTGTTTGACGTCATCACACATAATAATAATAATTTCACAGACAGCAAAATAAATCCGACACAAATTAGAGTGAAAAAAGAAGAAGAAAAAGAAGACGAAGATTGTGACGATTAGGATGACGAGTCAAGAAGAAATTGACTAAGATTAAGACCACGAAGATAATGAAGGATATGACGATGAATGTTGCCAGAAAATGTTGAAGATTATGAAGAAGATGAAGATGTCGATGAAAACCAGGATGAAGATGACGACGACGACGACGATTATGATGCATATATTATGCGATAGTCATCAAAGAAATTGTGTGACTTTCCTTTGAAATTCTTCAGCATATCAATGAAATTGCAAAAGATAGGCTACAGCATAACATGCATAGCAGGTGTTATTAATTGCAACGATCAAAGACTGCTAAGACAACGTTAGATGATGTATGTCAGACGAAATAAATTCCTTTTTACTGCACAGTGTATAAGCTGCAAATTGTCGTCAACGGGTTTTGATTCCATACAACAAGAAATTTTAAAAAAGCATAACCACAAAAAACTCCGCCACTATTTTCAATCGGTCAGTAACAGTACCAAGTCTGGATAAAGGAGGAGGGGTCTCTAATGATTTTTTTTATTACATAGTTACGTTAAACTGCAGCATAAATATCGTTCCAAATATATATGGGGTTTGAACCTTTGACCTTTTGGTTGACATACTAGCATGCTAACCACTAAACTATGAACCTGTGAACGCCCTTTTAAGACTTGAGATGTCACATGATCACATTGCTGGAATTAAACACCTCTAATAAAAGATCTCGCAAGAACTATTAAAGTGATTTAATATGTCAAAAATAATGATTTATGTATTTTCGGAAGATGTGAAAAATCATTGCAAGGATTACCTTGTGCGCAAATTTCGGTACCCCTTTGTATAGGGGTTTTAAATAGGGTGGTGGCTACTATCGCATGACCTCCTCTCGGTCTCTGAAATACCAGATGACTGCTTTGCCGTTGTATTTACATTTGCACCGTTGTCTGGTTTTCTTCATATTCAACTTTCTCGGCTTCTTGATGTCCACAATTATTCTTCTGGGACGATTCTGCCCATCTCCTGACGCCGACTTCTGCAAATCTTAAAAAATCAATTACAATCGTCTTACTTTTTTAGTAAATAAATGACGGTAGAATGAAAAGTTTCTTATATGACTAGAGTGTTCGGCAAAGTGTGTATGTGCACTTGTTATAGCGCCCCTTCAAGCTCTCTCCCTACTCAGAGGCGCTCCCGAATGCAGAGCGGACACTGCATCGGAGTTTCACGCCGAAGCGCTGAGCAAAAGTCAACAGCCACTGTAACATACGCTGTGGTTATTGAACTGAGGATCAATCCATCCATCCACCCTTTGACTCTACTGCTGCTCCAATCGGAGCTCAACTTATCTGATAAAAATTGCTGGTGCCAGTCCCGAGCTCAAATAGATGAGGGCCATGCTTATCGTCCTATTGTCCACGCTCGCGAACTACTTTCTGAAAGCTACTACGTTCATTCTCAGCAGTTGATACTACATTCTTGACTGGCCTCCTGTCACGCTGCACTTTCTGCACAGGGCCACCACTTCACTTAGTTCCTTACGAACCTCAAAACTGCGCTATTTACATGTAGCTGTGGTGTGAATAGCCTGCATTCAAGAGGATCTACTTAGCGTTTATAGCGGTGAGACAAATTCGACTGATGACAGTCGGCGAGGCAGTTACCGACGACATTCTTTTTGTCCGGTTGATTTAGGGGAAAAACGACCTTTTTAGTCTTTCAGTCAAGAACTGGTAGCACCAGGACTACCCCAAGGATCCGACGTCAGCGTTGTACACGAAGGTCGAACTCCTCGTGTCAACCAGGATTCTCGAGGTTGCGATGTTTTGATCCAAGGAGGAATTCTTTTAATCGTTTTAATCTAACTTAACGTCTGTGGATCCGATTTGACCAGGGTCTATGACAACACAGGCCGTTACCCTGGACAGAAATTTGCTCGGTGTACTACAGCACTTGAGAGCAAGGTACTGAACCAGTTAAACTAATTTAAAACGGGGTATTTATCAAACTTTGATATTCTTTATAGAAGGTGTTCAAACCCGGTATTTTATTTTTCACGTCGATATGGTGATTGAAAATCGATAAAGAGAGGAAATGAATCTTGTTCGCAGCTAAGGAAGACCGAATGACTTATAATCCAATCTAGTCTAATCTAATAAGAATATTTTAAAGCGTTTCTCAAAGCAGAGCTATTCGAAATCGACCTCCACGTTACACTATTGCGAAGCAATGATTGCTGTGTGGCGCTATAAATACTTTGATGACAATTTTTACGACATTAATCTATTGTTTAATGACATCCACTGGCTACCTTGGGTCTTGACCTATTTGTATTGTTTTATTTCAAAAATGTTTTCATTCCCATCGACATAGTCTTCTCGTCCGATTTTCGTTTCTTTTCAATCTGTCGTCTGAGGCAAGATTAATTTTTGAATGCATATAAAATATATGTAACTCAGTGGACGGATAGGACGGTCAGGAAGAGGACTGACCACTCGCCTCGTATGTCGAGGCTACGAAGATAAAGTTGCTTTTGCTTCATACTCATGGCTGCTTCTGTATTTGCACAAACGATGGTGTATCGTAAGTAAAATCACTAGTCATGGCGTCACCGTCCTGTTTCCTGCACTCTTGGAACTGGAATTCGAACAGATTATGTATAATAATCTTGGATTCTATGTCATACTTATAACTTGCACGGAAGTCTGTTTTCAGTCGTAAAGATTCTTGGATGGTTAGATCCAGATTTGGCGAGGACCTATGACAACAGACGCCGTTTTTAACCAAGTTTCCCGACATATACGGTTTCCTTGCTTCTAGATAATTATGATAGCATATATTGTGAAGATGTGAAAACAAGTGCTAACTCAAAACGGGAAAAAAATTAATTGAGTTACTGTCTTTTTGTTTAGCACGGCAGTACTGTAACAACCATCGATGAAATTATAAAAGACGGACTTACATTCAATCTTATTGCATAACATAACTTTCTATTAGAGGTGTGTTATTCGAGCGTTTGGCAGAAAATGAGCTCACTCATAATATGACAAGGTTAAGAAAATGAGGTCGCAAAACAGTTGGATGCCTATCAGAACTGGCGATGATGAGGCTCCTCCATATTTCTCGAGACTTCTCTACTTCTGATGAGGTCCTTTGTTCTTGTCATGCCAATATCCATCTCCTGAAGATCTTCTCTGACGTTGTCCATCCAAATTGTATAATGTGCCGGTGATGTCCTACATATCCATAAACTTGGTCACGTCAGGGCATGGGAGGAGTTTGTCAGGGACTAGGGGGCTATAGCCCCCAAGAAGATCCATGTTCAGTTTTTTTACCGTGAGAACGGTATCTTTTCCCGGGCTTAGCCCACCCCCCACCACCCAGAAGGCGCAGACTCATAAGTTAGCCCCTCCAAGAAAACTCCGCCCATGCGTCAGGGACTGCATGCAGAACGTACCTACTCCACTGACTTCCAATTCCGCAGATGATCGCGCGAAAGGGTTTCTGCATTGGTTTGACGCTGCATGGCCTTGGATGCAGCAACTAGTCTAATTCATTTGTAGGTATGTGTATAAATGCTTTGACGTTTTTTGTTTGCATGTAATTAGCTTGCGATGTACAGTGTCGTGCGTGGAAGAATATACTTGAAAAAATGTGTATGCCAACTTATTTTGCCTCAAGTTGTCGTTATAAGGTGGAAATCTTAAAAAGTTTAAGTGTGAAAACAGACCTTTATTAAGAAGCATTGCAATACCTTAACCCTCGGGCTACCAAGAGGGGCGGCCCCTAGGTTTTTCCAAAATAACTCTTGTTTCGTTTCGAATAAAAGTTTGACATTTTAGGTTGCTGTAGAGACAAGGCCGTAGCTAGGGGGCTGTTTTGGGTGTTTGAACACCCCCCGAAATGAAAGAAACCTAAAAATTAAATAATGCATTTACGCAAAAAAACAAGAGAAAATCGTGACTTATGAAGAAAAAATCATGAAATTAGATCATTTTACGCCGTGCTGGAGGTTTTTCGGGCGAAAAATCCTAAAAAAAGCATCTGATGACTAAAAAAGGTCAACTAAAACAAAAGTTGTCAGAATTTTTTCGGGAAAACACCCCCCGAATTAAAATCCTGGCTACGGCCTTGTGTAGAGGGTTCATTTGCACACATTTTGAGGTAAAAGTTTTCATGAAACTCCATACCGTTCAAAAGTTATACCCGATATACCCGAGGTACCAGAGGGGTGGATACCACCCCCCTCAGATTATCAGCTATATCTTATCCGTCGTTTTACAGTAATGGACATAAATAATACCATTCTATAGAGGGAATGTGGGGCTACATTTTGGTGCTAATTGAGTTGTTTTTTGACAACCGGAAGTGCTCAAAATAAATTTATATATATATATATAGGTTTTATTTTCGTAAATATTTTCCTGTTTTTTCTATTGTAACGTATCCATAATTTATTTTTTAAGAGATGCCATTCTATAGAAGGCACGTATGGCTATTTTTTCGTACCAATTAATTTGACTTTTGATGACCGGAAGTGCTAAAACAAATTAAAATGTGTGATAAACTTGTGGTTTTTACAACGCATATCGATATTTCTGTGTAAACTTTGTCAGCTTCTAATGAGCTTGTATGTATACGGACTTTTCTCGACCCCCACCAAAAAAGAGCCGAATTCCCCTCACTCAAAGCAGGGTACTAGATCAAACACTGTTTCATGACCCATTCGTCTACCTTTCTAGCGGGAGACAACGTCATAATTATCAGATGCCAAACAGTTGCGTATAAACTGTCAACATTATTCAGCGCAATCTTAAATGCTATGCTGAGTAAGTTGACGCCAACATCTCAGTTTATCGTAAGGTGTCGCTAAACAATGGAAAGTGCAAGAAAGTGGTGAAATTATACACCGTTTTTACGCGTTATAAGACGATATAAAAGGTCAAACTTAACAACAATGACGTTCTTCTTCGGCTGAAAAAATCGACACTGCAATAATATAAGAAGTATTAATATTCTTGATTGCTCGAGGCAGCAATCGAATGACGTCACGTCCATAATTTGATGACGTCCAAAATCAGTTTGCTCTGGTTTTTCGGTTTATCGACACTGTGTGACAGCAATTATCATCAACGCCGCCCTCCTCCTTTCTTCAGGCTTTGGACTGGCACTGTCACAGGTATGCAGGGTTGTGACGGAGTTGATGAGTGGATCGATGCAGAGTTAAACGGCATCTCATTACATTACCATCGCGGGCCTTCTATGATGAATTTGCCACCATGATAGAGCAGTAGAGAGCTTGAAGGGGCGCTATAACAAGTGCGCATACAAACAAAAAACAAACATCTTATTTCTTGAAGGTTTAAAGGCGTCGTATGACATCAAGGTTCGTTGACGACAATTTACAGCATATAATTGCAAGTGAATTCACATCTCCGACAGACATCATTTAACGCTGTCAAAACACCGGGTCTACCAATCCATTCGCCTCAATTGTTTCGTACAGCACACATGCGTTGCGTGGAATAAAATATTGATGTTATGTAGACAGTAGGCAAGTGTATGTACCCATTAATGACACTCATTTTGAGGCAAAAAATCCGACACCATAATTGGCAGTTATACCCGAAATAGACGAAACGCTAGTGGTGGGTGATATTATATCCACACACCTCTTAATTTTTCGACCTTGATGTTATAGTGTTCTTGCAATCCCCCACCCCAGTTTTTCTCGTATAACACACATGCATCGTGTGGATATTGATGTTATATAAAGCTGCATGCAAATGTATGGGTCCATTTATGACAAACGCATTTTGAGGCAAAAAAGTCCACACCATAATTAACAGTTAAACAGTTATACCCGACGTAGACGAGGCACTCCTGTTGGCCCAGTGCTGGTGATATTATATCCACTCACCTCTTAATTTGTCAACGATGATATTATGGTATTCATAATTCTTTACGGAAAACAAACGGTATTATACCATTCTTTTGATGGAATGAAGGACTAATAATTATTTTCATGTTCACTAGCTTGTCTTTTGAAAACCGGAAGTGATCATAATGGGAAAAAATGTGTAAAAATGTGTGATGCTTGCATCACAACGCAAACCTTTATAAACGTTTCTCAGCAGCTAAGGAACATAAAATTTAATATGAGCTGAAACAGATATTGAATAACCGTAAACCTGGAGGTGTGTCCACATGACTGTGGAACGTCAGGGTCTCTTATAAAAACGGTGGTTACACAAACGTAAGGTGTGTAAATGTGGCGATCTATAGATAGTCCCATTGCTTATCTTTGTCATTTAGCATGCATTGTCCAGTTTGTCCTGTAGCATTATATACCATAACTATAATGGACACACACACACACACACACACACACACACACACACACACACACACACACACACACAAATTACACATAATGCTATATATACTATATATATATATATATACAATATACAATATTATATTATATACAGGGCTGGTAGGTAATAATTGTTGCTTTATTATGTCTGTTCTTGGTTAGGCTTTTATAGAGGACTCCTCACCGGTGGTGGTGGATCCGATTTGACCAGGGTCTATGACAACAGAGGCCGTTACCCTGGGCAGAAATTTGCTCGGCATATTACAGCACTCATGAGCTTTCTTCTTTCGAAGTAATTTTGCTCCTCACCGGTATATCTCACGCACCATCTGTATGTTTGTCTATCTCCACACTATACATTAGACTACATGCTTAAGTACATCTCATTACTGCTTGCCGTCGTTGAAAGCTGATTACAAAGAGACTTGTAGATGACATTGACCCACCGATGGTATGTCAGAATTATGACGACGGCTTGCCGGGATCAGCATTGCACGTACAGGGTCCCACCCTGGAATCGGCATTTAGGTAGGAGGGGACAGGGGCTATATGTTGCAGGCTAACTGGGCGCATGCCCTAGGACATGGATATACACTACAAATAAGTAAACATCAAATATATAATCGTTGTAACATATAACCTTTTCATCACCCCGTCTCCCCTACTCAACGGAATTCAACAAGTCGTCGGAATGTTGTGTGCCACAGTGCATAGTATAGGGGACCATTGCATTAAGCTGGTCAAGAATGTGTCGTGGTTAATTGAATAGGAAGCTTTAGGGACTTCATTTTCGTAGCCTCGGCATATCATATTGGTCAGTGCATTTGAGGGTGACGTGGTAGCAATGACCATCATTCCATCTCTTATCATTCCAACGACAGTGCAGATCACAGTACTCATTTAAGCTGTCTTTATTAGAAATCTACTCCCGCGAGGCGGGTCCTGGGCATGACGTTAAACTGCATCCATCCTCCGCCACAGGGAACCAACAATGTCTCTGTGCCGGTCCTAAGCCCGGACAAAAGGAGAAAGGTTTGCCAGATGGGTGGCGATACACTGGCAGTAAAAGACCCAGACGATTGAAATCCGCAAAAACCACTACACAAGTGACATAGCGGCCCAGATGCTTCAAGGTGTCATGATGTGGAGCAGACATGCACAGGTCGGTCAGGACAGACTGGTGGAGAGAGTCGGAGAAGAGAGCATTGGACACATACGGGCATTGACCCAGTTGTCCTTCATGCCTCTCTCCCATATTCTCTTCATTCAGATAAGGTGGTCCAGCTGCTTCAAGATGTTAATGGTATGGGGCAGACCTGCTGACCGGACCGGTTGAAGCTGGGTAACATGGCGCGAGACAGACTCAGACAGAGAGTGGCGTCGGACTCCTACGGGCACTGTGCCTAGGGATATTGATATTGATATTGATATATCCCGCGAGGCTTTGATAACACGTACAAATAATTATTGTAACACAATGTAAAGTAATCTGCAGTTAAACCGAAAGCGCCTCTGAGTAGTTCTCTTCAAGAGGCGCTAAATACATTCTAAAATGAATGAATGAAGTTGCAGCTGCAAGGTGGAAACTAAACCAGATAATTATAAAAACGCGTGAAAACACCTTTATTAAGTTATGCCATGACGCCATAATATCCACAGACCGCGAAAAACTGTATTTTTTGTATTCCTGGAAGAATCATTAAAACCACAAAAACAGAGTATGTTATTAACAAATGTAAAAACCGGATGAATCTTACGAGAGCAGTATCTGGAGACCATTGGGAAGCTTCGAAGAAAACCTTAGTTCACATCTACCCGACCCTTATTAGATCAGTCATTGACAGAATCTCTTCTCCTTTCCCTTCTTTCGGATATTTACACGGCAATCGATAGATCTCAGCTATCTATTCTTGCACTCTGTGATGCCTCTGTGGCGTTTGACATGGTAGATCATGAGCTCCATCTACATCTCTCATATGGCTTATGTGGCACACCCTTTCATTGTTTTTAATAAAATTCACTATTCCCCGACTTCAACTTTTCTTCTAGTGTTCGTGATCTGGGTGTCACACTTGACAGTACTCTGACTTTTACACGTACTAAACACCTGTCACTCTTGACCTGTTACTACCACTTGAGACGACTTAGGGCAATTAGAAGATCGGTGTCCTCCAAGGTCTTTACGACTATGGTACATGCCTTTATCTCCTCACGAATTGACTGCTGTAACTCCCTACAAATTGGGCTTCCTACGATTCGCTTGTCATCTGTTCAATCTCTACCAACTTCTGCTGCTCGACTTATCGCACGACTTCCTCGATACTCGCACATCTCCACATACATGACTCATGACCTTCACTGGCTTTCGATCTTTACCCTAATCAGACACAAGGTCTTGCTCCTAGTTATTAAGTCCCTGCAGGGCTTAGCGCCTAAATACCTGTGCGACCTAATGTGTAAGCCTCTTTCTGCAAGATCTTCACGCCCTCATCGTTCTGCTGACCACTTTGATCTATTTGTACCTAGATCACGAACATCATTAACACAACATCGAGCTTTTGCTATTGTTGGTCCTTTAATTTGGAATCGCCTTCCTTCTAAAATTCGTGGCAGGATTCTTGTAGGAAATTCACCTGCATCTATTCGTTGCTTGAAGACTTTTCTATTTTCATGGACCTGTCACGCTGAGAGCGCTTCTGAATAGCTCTGCTGTGAGAAGCGCTTTACAAATGCTTTTTGGATTTAGATTAGATAGGATATTGCGATGCAGCTTATTCTTCAGCACCTAAATCGCATCTAGGTTAGTTATCATCACTTTAGAATAAGGCGCTAAGATTGTGCTGTGGTGCTTCTTAACACTTCAAAATGAATGTGGTGAAGTGCCTAAAAAAATTAGAAGATTGCAAAATTCCCTAAAATTGGGTTCAAAAATCTTCTGAAATCCCAATCATCCGCTGAGATCTGCTTGCCATCCGCTTTGGACAAATGAATTCAGAATAGCTAGTAAAAGAAATCCATCCTACTTACATGAGAACTCATACCTTTATCTCTTCCATTAATCTCCCTTTTCAATCTTCCACCTTTCCTGCAATTCCTCCTTTTTCTGAATTATGACATTGACGTCGATATCACTCTTCGCAAAGAAACAAGTAAGAAATTCGACAGTCCTGATATTCTACATCTTATAATTTTATCATTAGATCATATAAAGAACTATCACACATACACGCATATCTACGCTAAAGACTAGCACTGCCCAAGGTTTTTCATCTGAAACTTTTTATCGCATGGAACAAAAATTAGATATTTTCAGTAGCTGCAATGGGTTCATTTACACACATCTTAAATCAAAATCTGAGATGATATCTCACTCCTTTCAGAAGTCATGTCCGATACACCCGAGGTACCGGGAGTGGTGGTTACACCGTCTTAGATTATTATCGACTCTAATTTATCTGTAGTTAGCTTTGAAGAGGAGATTTAAGCGACTTTTTAGTCGCTAGATATTGCTATCAGCTGGAAACAATTAAATGAATCTGAAGCTCGACACAAACACCTTTTTAAAGCAGAGCTGTTACGGTATAAATATAGCAAATTGCGTTTGTAGATAAGTAGGCTGAAACCAACAACGCGTAGTATAACCACATTTTATGGTAACAGGAAAGATCAGAATTGGATATAAAACACCTTTCTTTTTAACTTCAGATAAGTATTTCCTCTCAACTTCTGGCTTGTCGTAACACGCAAGACAAAAACAATGAGCAGCCGAGTTGCAAGTCACGCGAACGCTGAGAACTACTAAGCAAAATTTAATGAGATGTTGTTTATCTGCCATGCATGTATTTCCAACGCTAACATGCATCTTCTAACAGCCAAACCATAACGATTATCTCACTGATAAACACCGCCCTACAAAATAGTAAGTCTAGCTGACCTCAACCATCGTCGAGTCAAGGGTTGGTCGTGTCATATTTTATGCAATCTTTTCGTGACCTTCTTTTTCAGTTCCACCGTTGTGAGTTCAGTCCACGTTTTGATGTTATCCATCTAATTATTTTTCGTCTACCTCGTGCAGTCACCTTAGCTTGGGCCTTGAACTATCATCTTCTCCAAAAGTCTCTTCTTTTATTTCGGCACCATCAGTCTCAAGTAAGTCTATCCATTCATTTGTCTTTATAAGCGGTCAATGGTGCTTGTTATAACACATAATCAGATGCCATTCAGTTGTACATAAACGGTAGGTATTGTTCAGTGCTGTACCAGTCGAAGATTTTATGCTGAGTGAATCGACGCCAACATCTCAGTTGGGCGCAAAATGTCGCTAAACGCTTAGATCTCCTAGAAAATGCCGAAATTGAACACCGTTTTTACGAGGCCAAAAATCTATAAAAGTTAATCTTCGAGCTGTATTATGCCAAACAACCTTTTTTCGAGGTAAACGGCCTCTGTTGTCATAGACCCTCGTCAAATCTGGATCCACTTATTCATCTTTATCAGTCAGTAACTAAGACAATCGGGGAGAAAATAGACGAGATAGAGAGGTGGTGGTATTTGCAGTTTAGTGTGACTGTGTGGTAACAAAGACCATTGGCGATGCCCTCCTCCCTTGTCAGGCATGGGACTGGCACTGGCAGAGTGCAACCAGTGGCAGAGTTTGATAGAGAGGAAGTGACGTCAAATATTTATAATAACAATTGATGAACTTTCTTAGGTAGCGAAAGTAAAAATCTCCTTCTGCTCTTTCTGTATAGATACATCCAACACGGCTTTATAATCAATTCGGGTTAAAATTCTTGGTGCATCGACTGAATATGCGTTAGCGCGATCTCAATGCAGTGGATCTCTCGATCGTGTCATTCATATACCACCAGTTTACTGCGATTAAAAGGTGTCTTAAATGATTGCTTTGATAAATCGATCAATGGGTTGTAACGTGAGAGCTTAACAACGCTATTTCTTAGCATAGATGACTGGTGGCGCCCTCCTCGTGTTCCCAGGCTGGGAACTGGCACTTCCACCAATATGGTTGAGTGCTTTTGACGGAGTTAAACGGTGAATTTATGCAGATTGTAACGACATATTACGGAATTATTTTGTGTTGGTATCAGCAGAAATTAGTTTAAGCAGATGTCACAAGATGTCACTAGACATCACAGACTCAGTTATTATGCGAGTTCTGATGGTGACCCGTCCTCTGATTGTTTAAAGTATGAGATCGAACCTAATTAGTCATCAGTCGTATGCTACATAACCGTCAAACAGCAGCAACTATTCAATCAAAATAAACCAACAATTAAGTCCGAATGTTGTGTGAACAATGCAAAGAAGAGGAGCATCGCATTGAGCTGGTCATGAGGGTGTCCTGGATAAATGGATATGAAGCTTCATGGACTTCATTTTCTTAACCTCGGCATATGAGGTTGATCAGTACCAGCATTCGACCTTTTATGCTCCCACCGACAGTGAAGGTCAGAGAAATCATTAATCATTATAGCTGACTTAAGTCAAGTCTACTTCTGCGGGGATTGATAAAACGTGTAAATAATTATTGCAACGCAAGGTGACGTATCCTGCAGTTAGACTGAAAGCGCCTCAGATTAGATATCTTGAAGAGGCGCTATATAAATTATCCAAATGAACGAAGGAAGTTGCAGCTGATGTAACAAGCGTGAATTGAACACCTTTGTTAAGTGATGTTGTAACGTCATAATAAACACATACTTAAAATAATAAGTGCTGGGTAATGCTCTACTGATATAATTGACCTGGAATTACAATCGACACAAGATCACAGACTCCAACACAAGATGTCGTCATAAAACTGCTTCTGCATTGCTCGTCATTGCTGCATAATATCCCAAATTTGGTAATACCAGCCGCAAGAGTGCAGCAGTAATATCATGAAGTAGGAGGCTACTCCTCTTGGTAGTCCATGTCACAAAAAGCTTGGTTGCTTGAGGGTTAATGAGACACCATCGTTATTAACAAACCAATATATAATTATCAGTGACCATGGGCGTAGACTTCGACGCAGAACAGCGATGATAATAATTAGCATTTATCACAACAGTACTAGGCCATCGTATATTGAGACCTCCGTGCCCTGTCATCCATGATCTTCTCCCTCAAGATCGAGTAACTGGATATTCTCTTTGATACCGTTCACATATTTTTGTGATACCACGCAGTAATTCGTTGACTGGAAAGGGATTTATCACCAGATTGCTGCTATAGATGACTTGCTTGACGGTAAAGTTTTATCAGTTTCATTCAGCTTGTGATTTAATTTTTACATTCCCTTAAAAATTGTTACCTTCATGCATTACTATGTTGCTTTTGTGTACCTCCCATTGAACGTTTGGTAGCGGATGGATCGTTAAATTTAAACACCTCTAATACCTAGACTCTGCGTTTATAAAAAGAGCTGTATCATACCACACAACATTTTTTGAGGACAACGGTCTCTGTTGTCATAATAAATTTAATAAGCCCTCGTCAAATCTGGATCCATCTATCCATAAAACTCAAAACACGCTAAATTCCTCAATTATCATGATGAGTAGAACTGACTCATCTTTCATCAGTCAGTCAGTCAATCAATCATCCAATAAATCAATCAGTAGGTCAGTTGGTGAGTCAGTCAGTCAGTCAGGCAGGCAGTCAGTCAATCAATCAATCAATCAATCAACCAATCAACCAATCGACCAATCAACCAATCGACCAATCAACCAATCAACCAATCAATCCAAAATGCCTTATACAAACCCGCTCATGTTTCAATGGAACGTTTTGCGAAATTTTTCAAATCAGTCGGTGAAGAACTTTCCGAGATCATTGATTACGCACGGTTTATTTATATAGATTAGGGCTAAAATTCTCGGTGCAATCGACTCAATATGCCATAATATACTCACTCAATTCAGCCGGTCTCTCGTGTCCTTCATATTGCATCATGTTACTACGTTTCAAAGGTGTCTAAAATGATTGCTTTGACAAATCGATCAGTGTGTTGTAAAGTGAGAGCTAAGCGACGCAATTTCTTAGCATAGATGACTGGCGTCGCCCTCCTCCTGTTCCCAGGCTGCGAACTGGCACTTCCACCAGTATGGTTAAGTGCTTTAGACGGCGTTAAACGGTTAATTTATGCAGATTTTAATGACATATTGCGGAATTATTGTGCGTTGGTATCCGCAGAATTTAGTTCAAGCAGATGTCACAAGATGTCACTAGACATCACAGACTCAGCGACTATGCGAGTTCTGATGATAACCGTCCTTAGATTGTTTAAAGTAGGAGATCGAATCCAAATAGTCATCAGTCGTATGCTACATAATCGTCAAACAACAGCAATTACTCAATGAAAATAAGCCTTAAGCCGAATGCTGTGCGAACAATGCAAAGAAGAGGAGCATTGCATTAAGTTGGTTATGGGTGCGTCGTGGATAATTGGATATGAAGCGTAAGGGACTTTAATTTCTCAGCCTCGGCATATGAGGGTGATCGGTACCAGCATTCGACACTTCATCCTCCAACCGATAGTGCAGGTCAGATGACTCATTAACCCTTACCGTCCAGATTAAAAATTAATCTGCCCAAATTTGTCCGGTGGGAGCGGACACATGAGAGGTAAGAAGGTTAATCATTATGGCTGTCTTAATTCAAATCTACTCCTGCGGGGATTGATAAAACGTGTAAATAATTATTGCAGCGCAAGGTGACGCAACCTGCAGTTAGACTGAAAGCGCCTCAGATTAGGTATCTTGAAGAGGCGATATATAAATTCTCTAAACGAACGAATGAAATTGTAGCTGATATAAAAAGTGTGAATTGAACACCTTTGTTAAGTGATTTTGTAACGTCATAATAGGCACAGATTTAATATTAGAGTCGTTCGGTATCGTTCTGAAGCATAACCTAGCACTGCAATGCATCGACACAAGATCATAGATGCGAACACCAGATGTCGTCAGAAAATTGCTTCTGCATTGCTCGTCATTGCAACATAATATCATCAGAACTTTGGTAATACCAGCCGCAGAAGTTCAATAATAATAATTATTATGATGACGTAGGATGGCTCCAGTAACTCTCATTCGCCGTCTTTCTTAATAAGACACCATCGTTATAATTAACAAACCAATATATAATCTCAGTGACCATGGGCGTAGACTCCGACGCAGAACAACGATAACAATAATTAGCATTTATCACCTCATGTGCATCGGCCTATTATAATATAGGACTAGACCATCGTATATCCGTGCTCTATATCCTCCATGATCTTCTCCCTCAAGATCGAGTAACTGGATATGCTCTTAGGTCTCGCTCACATATTCTTGTGATACCACGTAGTAGTTCGTTGACTGGAAAGGGATTTATCACCAGATTGCTGTCTATAGATGACTTGCTTGACGGTAAAGTTTTATCAGTTTCATTTAGCTTGTGATTTAATTTGTACATTTTTCTTGCATCAGTATGTGCTCTTGTGTTCTATTATAGTACGTTTGCTAGCGGATGAATCGCGGTCCCATGGCAGAGTGCGCCATTCAAGAGATACAAGAACGACCTCATTTAGTCATCTTTCTTAATCATATAATTTACAATCGTTGAATATCATTATCAACCAACCAATATTCAATTCATTCAAATCCTTTATGTGCCGTTGTGAGGATAGGAGCAACTCAGAAAATGCGTTTCGGAGTCTTGTTCATAAAACCAATGTTTTTGAAATTACACTGCAAGAAAAATAAACTTCCTCTGAAAAACACAAAGTTAAATGAGAGATTATAGCGAGGCTAAATTTAAACACATCTAATAAGAAGAACCTGTATTGTGACGCGCGGGGGCGCCGCCTGTCCTACCGTTTCCGCCCCCAAATTAATGGGCTCTACTGTTGCGCGCCCCCTTAAGCGCGGTTGAGGAAAGCTGGGTCCTAGGTCAAGGGTTTTGGTGTCAATGGTAGCGGGTTCGAATCCTAACCTAGGGTGTGAGCTTCTCTGGTTACCAAATTCCTCAGGATGAGCCGATATTGGACATATGTCAGCGGTGGCTGTTAAGCTCACAACAGCCCCACTAAATGGGTGCTTATCTGGGTTCGATTCCTCAACTTTTCCCCAAGCTCCATCACCCACTTTACCTTCAGCTACCGACTTCACCATTGTTTCACATTCTTTCTGGCGGGAACTTAATTGGGCTTGCTGCATGGAAACTAGATTCAGCTCTTCGGCTAGACCGATTAAAATGCTACTCTGGCGCTCCATAAACTGTTCTATTGTAGTCATTTGCTTCTGTAATACAGCCGGGTCTAAGTCATCAGTATTGTCTGTAGTCCCTAACTCACGTGTTCCTCCCGGACACATCTCATCTTCGTCTTGTCCTGTTCCTAAGACACTGTCAGTATCCCCGTCGGAGTCCATTATAATTTGATAGCAAAAATCACTTCACAGTTCTCTATTTAAGTTTCATTTATTGTAGAATTAATCAAGCGACTGTCTGTCGTTCATTAGCAATTATTTACACAGCCGATGAAATAGAATCAATATTAAAGATTCACTATTAAGGCCCTCCTAAAACGCCTATGTCCCTTGACTAGCTTAAGTTTTATCAGATCAGTTCACAGACTGACTATTTCACACCTATCCGATCAGTTCACAGACTGAATATACCACAACTAATATTTGCACCAAAATAGCGATACAAGTTTTATCTAATTACACTTAGTTCAGGTTCGAGCTCTATAGATTAGGTTGCCTATACTTCCCTGTTCCCTTTGATATTTTAGGACAGCCGATCCACCGTTTTCCGTCCTGTAGAAAGTTATTGAGTCGTCGGCCGATGCCAGAATTTCTCCGTAGGAAGCGTATTATCAATTTAATTGTTGCCGGAAATCTTCGTAATTACACATCGATTCACAAGACATCGGAAGAACCTCGTCTTCTACCCGAGAAACTTGCCAGAATCAAAAATACCATCAATTTTACCACGATTCACGATTTCCACCAGCATAGGTCTTACACGATTCAACTCTGCAGCCCGACTGAAGGTTTGCGCGTTAATTTGCCGCAAGAGAGCGCTTTTTGGCGCCTAAAACATCGCGTGATGTCTAACCAATCAAAAATCGCACCTGGCGGAAAGTTCCATTAAAAAATGCATGGGAAGCTAAATATAGCGATGACCGCATCGATCAGTGCTAAGCATAGCACCCATGAATTCGTAATAGAAATAGCGGCCTTACTTAAGTAAATAAGTAAGGTAGCTTGTAGCAACCTGGTTCGCTACACCCCCCACAACTTACTCTTAAATTTACCAGTACCCTGGTAAATTTAATAATACTTCGGAGCTCGAACCGGATACATAGTACTTGTATATCATCTAGCATGCTACAGCTTACAATGTCTCAGAAGTTGCATCAATTGGCATACAAATTTGTACAATGGCTGATTATTAGTCAGTCATAAGGGTTCACATATGCCCAACAACAGCTCTTAACTAACCGAGGTCTTCACACTGACCAACAAAGTCTTACTAATCTCCTCATTCACATAAACTGTCACAGTTTTTATCATTAATACCTGCCATTAGATTACATACATCATATAGCAATAATATCTCGGAAAGGTAAAACATAGCAATGCAGGACATAGCATTTCCAAGACAACTCAGTAACACAATTGTATAGTCCACATAAAATAAACAATTGAAATCATATCTTCATTTCACGACTAGTGTTATATGCTAGATCCCTCGATACTAAATTATAGGAGCCTGGTACATCTAAGCGATAACATCACTGCTTACAACCAACTCGAGCAGCGTTAAACTAAGAATGGCCAGAACCATACAGTTTATCACTAATACAGGTCACCATTACTCAAACAGGTGTCTTCATTCTGACACCAATTATTAGTCTACAACACATACTTAACTACATTCAGCAAATCATCGACAATCACACTTAACTACCTTCCTACTTCCAACAATTGCACGGAACCCTAGCGAGAGAAAGTCCTCTTAACACATGTAGTCATGTTCCGGCGCCAAATCTTATATTAATCTGTTATTACATTTTTATACAGCAGTGGCGCTATACAAAATTTCGCATATAATAATCACAATCAACAAGAATCGCTATAGAAGAATCAATACCTTATACAGTTTTATGGTTATGATACTATACTAAATCTCAGGTACACAAGAGTCTGAGGCCATAATCCATTTAAACTTGTCATCAAAAGCCACAAAATGGGAAATGCATCTTCAAGCACACTCAGTCGCTCTCATACATACTACCTTACTCTATCTCTTAGGCAATGTTTGGTTTCCACAAACAAGCTATTCTACTGCAATCCAAAACCAAGGTTCACCCATTCTCCAAGCCAAATATATACAGCAACTTAAAACTTAAGCTGTGTTTTACAGGCACGCATTCCTTTTACAACAAGCCACTGTTATAGAGATGAAGCAACGTCAGATCATAAACCTAGGCTACTAATAATGCATACCAACATGCACACGTTTCAACATTACATCAAGGCTTAGCTACCTGGATCGAAGAAGGAATTACTGCTCAGTTAAGCATACCCAAGGCATAAAGGATTTATTCCCATATCCTATACTAGTCTATTACATTACAATCCTTTCAGGAAGTAGTCTAAGACTGTACGAATTCATCCACAGGCCCAGCTTCACCATTGCATGCAATTTCCACTGCCTGCTACAGTGATTCTGCCTCTAAGTCTATAATCCAACATACTCACTAACTCTCAGGGCGATGCTTACAATTGGGTGCTCTACTCAACCTTACTACACACTCTAGCACCACATCATCACCAAGTTAACCAGTCATTCATCAAGTTACTCAGTCAGTCACACAAGGTTATCATTCAACCTCTGCACAAAATGCTAATTGTTTCTACCATAGCATATTATAATCATAACTTTTTAACTTGCAATCATTATTATGCAATTTACATACAAGCTCAAAATCTGCCCTTCTTCGTGGCAACAAGAAGCAATTCAAGTATTTAAACTGAGTTTAAAACTACCCTTTTTATTTCAAACTAAAGGACTACTCTTTAAGCATTACGCTGGAGCTCATACTTACTAAATGTCCTTGTAGCATCACATCACTCTACATTACTTTCTTGTAACTGCTACTAAACACTTACTGTAAACATTTTCACATAGTTATAGCCAACTAGCTTACATCAGAAAGCACAGCATTTATGCACAAGAAAATAAAACAATGTATTCCCACATCACATAGTTACATATCATCAAAAAGCAAATAAAACAGAGAAGATTCTATTCTCCCATCGCTTACTCTCGTCGCCATTACACGACCTGGGTGATTCTACACGAAACAAGTACAACTATCTTTACTTGGTTATCTCTTATTTATCCCATTTCTTTATTATTCATCTCATCTACTTAGTTACTTTTATCATCAGAGGACACACATGTAATCTGTAATACTTAAGCTACATTTCACACTAATAAAACTATGCATTCTCACATAACCTATATCATCATATTACACTTCATCACTGTAATCAACTTTCACATTTTTACACAGTAAGAAAGCACAATATATCAACGCACATTAAAATAAAAATGCAAACCTACATCTCAAGGCCACATATAATCTCATCAAAAACACAACTAAAGTAGAGAAGACTCTATTCTCTATTCACCTACTTGTCGCCATTACGCGACAGGACTACCCTATCATATCACATTACATTACATTACGCCCCTAATTTGCCACAGCCTCGCCAGCATTGCGAGTCTGTTTCCTCCGGTGAGTTTGATCATCTGGTCGACATCAGACTTCTGAGAGCGAGCAACATTTCGGAGTGACACCGACTCTTTCACTCGCACTGATTCGACAGATGGCGTCACTGGAGGAAGGCAAGTTTCACCCCGGAAGGAACTACTGGAATCGACCCGAGGATGCACATCCGGTCGGCGTAGGATTCGGGCTGCCACCTCAGCAGGGCAGAGATTTTCGAAGCGGCTGGACTCGGCAGAATTCTTTTCTGGAACCACAGTTTCTGATTCGACGGTTTCTGCCTGCACGGCACCGATTTCTTGTACGATTTCCATCTCTGGTAGCACTGTTCGAATTTCGACATTCGATTTACTGTTCGTTTCAATGTTCAGAGAATTTTGCAGGTCACAGACAGTTTGTTTTGCTCGCTGACTCTGCTTCAGACTGTTTCTGCAAAACACGTTCAGCTGAAGATTTCGCACAAGGATCCATCCTTTCCCTACATGCCACAGGACAGCTTCCTTCACCATCCAGGAGAGACCGAGAATGAGCTCAGTGACCTGTTTGGTCACTAGGCAAGGAATTTCGACATTCGTTTCACTGTTCGGTTCAACGCTCAGAGAGTTCTGCATGTTTCGAAAAGTTCGTTTTGCTCGGTGACACTGTTTCGCACTTCTTCTGCAAAGATCGTTCGGCCGACAGTTCAAACGAGATTTTACTTTCTCGCTCGACAGATCAGCAGCTGAGTTCTGAACTTTCTCAGCGGCTTCTTTCTTTTCCGTGTTGGTTGATGGAGTTGCAGTACCACCAGTTGACGCTCGATTTTTAGCTGCAACTTCTTCTGCTGGGAAAGAAAGACTGACTGTCTTCCCTTCAGTTGTTTGCAGACAGTGACCTTGACCGTTCTCTTGACAGTTCAGTCTGGCTAAGCTGAATATTTCTGACGATGAATTCAGCTTCATGACGTTGACAGAATTTTCCATGACTGTGCACGTCATGGGCCACGGTTGCATCTGGATCGAAAGAGAAACTGCTTCCGCGTAGACAAGGAAGACTGGAGCAGGTTGAACCATCTTCTGACTGCAGTGCGCATACATGGGCTGACTGTTAGCCCCATGTACGTATTCGTAGCTGTGCGTGACTCGAGTTTCCGACGACAGAGACACCGTAGACATGATCGGTCGACTCAGAGCAGATGTGTACGCGAACATCTGAGGAGCAGACGCGAAGCTTGTGAGGTTTCTTCCCAGTTCTGCTTTCGACTCGCAGAACATGACATCAGAAGCAGCCGAGGTGACTGAAGCAGTCACTTGTGACAGCGGATTACTCGGTGACCGGAATTTTTCTGCTTCAGGAACCGACGAGGGGGAAAAGGTGGCAGCCCATGGGGTAGCAGTCGCTGATGACCGGTGAGGATATGCATCCCATGTTCCCACGTGGTCGTCGCTCAGCAACGAAGAATCCCCCATTTTTCCATCTGAAACTAAAAATCTAGGATTAGTACAAGTTTTACTATCTTTTTGCCGAACGCCTAACGCTTTTGTTTCCAGTTCGAATTTATGTAGCGCTCGCAAGTCGGTAACTTCTGAATCATCGTCTTCAGATTTATTTTCGATTCCAATTCTAACTAATTTATCTTGTTTTCGACGCATGTAATTTTCAAAGTCAAAATCTCTATACAAAACATTTGTATCATGATAATACATTGTTTGACCATGCAACATGTCAGTTGTATTTACTCTTTGACCTTGACCTTGACCTTGACCTTGTAAATCATTTACCTTTTGACCTTGCAAGTCATTTACCTTTTGACCTTGACCTTGTAAATCCCTTGGTCTAGCACCAAAGTATTTCATCTGTACATCCATTCTTCTTGGATCATCTTGTGAAAAATTTTCTTTTCCATTTTCCACTTCTTCCCATAAATCTTCTGTTCTACCAAATCTGGGATCCATTATTATTTTACCCTCTGACCCATGACCTTTTGTAGCTTCATCCCACTTGCTGGAACCAATTGTGACGCGCGGGGGCGCCGCCTGTCCTACCGTTTCCGCCCCCAAATTAATGGGCTCTACTGTTGCGCGCCCCCTTAAGCGCGGTTGAGGAAAGCTGGGTCCTAGGTCAAGGGTTTTGGTGTCAATGGTAGCGGGTTCGAATCCTAACCTAGGGTGTGAGCTTCTCTGGTTACCAAATTCCTCAGGATGAGCCGATATTGGACATATGTCAGCGGTGGCTGTTAAGCTCACAACAGCCCCACTAAATGGGTGCTTATCTGGGTTCGATTCCTCAACTTTTCCCCCAAGCTCCATCACCCACTTTACCTTCAGCTACCGACTTCACCATTGTTTCACATTCTTTCTGGCGGGAACTTAATTGGGCTTGCTGCATGGAAACTAGATTCAGCTCTTCGGCTAGACCGATTAAAATGCTACTCTGGCGCTCCATAAACTGTTCTATTGTAGTCATTTGCTTCTGTAATACAGCCGGGTCTAAGTCATCAGTATTGTCTGTAGTCCCTAACTCACGTGTTCCTCCCGGACACATCTCATCTTCGTCTTGTCCTGTTCCTAAGACACTGTCAGTATCCCCGTCGGAGTCCATTATAATTTGATAGCAAAAATCACTTCACAGTTCTCTATTTAAGTTTCATTTATTGTAGAATTAATCAAGCGACTGTCTGTCGTTCATTAGCAATTATTTACACAGCCGATGAAATAGAATCAATATTAAAGATTCACTATTAAGGCCCTCCTAAAACGCCTATGTCCCTTGACTAGCTTAAGTTTTATCAGATCAGTTCACAGACTGACTATTTCACACCTATCCGATCAGTTCACAGACTGAATATACCACAACTAATATTTGCACCAAAATAGCGATACAAGTTTTATCTAATTACACTTAGTTCAGGTTCGAGCTCTATAGATTAGGTTGCCTATACTTCCCTGTTCCCTTTGATATTTTAGGACAGCCGATCCACCGTTTTCCGTCCTGTAGAAAGTTATTGAGTCGTCGGCCGATGCCAGAATTTCTCCGTAGGAAGCGTATTATCAATTTAATTGTTGCCGGAAATCTTCGTAATTACACATCGATTCACAAGACATCGGAAGAACCTCGTCTTCTACCCGAGAAACTTGCCAGAATCAAAAATACCATCAATTTTACCATGATTCACGATTTCCACCAGCATAGGTCTTACACGATTCAACTCTGCAGCCCGACTGAAGGTTTGCGCGTTAGTTTGCCGCAAGAGAGCGCTTTTTGGCGCCTAAAACATCGCGTGATGTCTAACCAATCAAAAATCGCACGTGGCGGAAAGTTCCATTAAAAAATGCATGGGAAGCTAAATATAGCGATGACCGCATCGATCAGTGCTAAGCATAGCACCCATGAATTCGTAATAGAAATAGCGGCCTTACTTAAGTAAATAAGTAAGGTAGCTTGTAGCAACCTGGTTCGCTACAGTATTACCAAATACATTTTTTTTAAACACAGGTTTATGTTGTCATAAGCCATCGTCAAATCTGGATACATCCATCCATAAAACTCATAAAACGCCAAATTCATAAATTCCTCACTTATGACTCATCCTTCACAGTGGCGGCGCCAGGATTTCAGTTTCGGAGGGGCTGAAGCCCGCGGAAAAATTTTCCATTTTCGCCGCCAAAATTTCTGATGACCTTTTTTTTTTTTTTTTAGTCATCGACCAAAAATCGTGGATTTTCTATGTAAAATAATTAAGATGGCCTTTTTTTAGAGGGGGCTTAGCCTCTTGTAGGGGGGGCTTAGCCCCCAGACCCCCCTAGCGTCGCCACTGATCCTTCATCAATCAATCGACCGATCAATCAGTCATTCAACCAGTCAGACAGCCAATCAGTCAGTCAGTCAATCAATCAATCAATCAATCAATCAACCAATCAACAAATCAATCATCCAATCAATCAATCAATTAATTAATCAATTGCTTTCACCTGGATTCGTAGTAAACTAGTCTTGCATACGAGGGCGAATGACCAGTCCTCTCCTTCGCCGTTTCAGGAAGAGGCTTACACATCAAGTCTCTTAGGAATTCAGGCGATAAGCCTTGAAGGGACTTAGTAACTAGGAGCAAGACCCTGTATCTGATTCGGGCAAAGATCGTAAGCCACTGGAGGCCATGAGTCATGAATGTAGAGATGTGCGAGTATCGAAGAAGTCGTGCGATTAGTCAGGCAGCAGAACTGAGGACAGATTGCACAGATGACAAGCGAACCTTAGGAAACCCAGCTAGTCGGTAGTTTCAGAAGTCAATTGGTCTCAAGCCGTGAGGAGATAAAGGCATGTACCATAGTCGTAAACACCTTGGAGGACACAGTTCTTTTAATTGCCCTAAGTCGCCTCAAATGGTAGTAACAGGAACGGTCAAGAGTGACAGGTGTTCTACACATGTCAAAGCACTGTCAAATGTGACACCATGCCACGAAAATTAAAGGAAAAAGTGACGTAAGAGAATGATGAGGCCAACAATTGGAGTTCGAGATTTGCAGTTGTTGTTTGGTTCCAAACCAGAACAATTGAGTCTTGGAAGACTTTAGGCTAAGTCTATAATGTAGTTGAGTTTCACGAAAGTTATTGTCTGCTGTTTGACATCGCTGATCCATAATATGACAATCAGTGTCATCCTATTTCTTTTATTGCAATTGTAATTGTTCCTAGCGACTTCTATAACGCCCGTATCTAAAGAACGGACATAATTAGAGTGAGACAATTGCTTAGCACACGTCAGTCTGCTGTATTTAGATTTGACCGGTTGCATGTCTCTATCTGTGTCCGTCCGTCCGTATGTCTGTCTGTCTTTCTCACACACTCTGTCTGTCTTTCTCACACACTCTAGTTTAAATCAGAGATCGCTAAATACTACGTAGTCATTTTAGTTCATGGTCAATTAACACACCTTTATGTACGGTAAAATGTCTTCATATTGTAAAGGGTTCTACGGCCGTCTACGAGGATGACTATCAAAGATAAGGCCCGAAATGATATAATAAAGTTTAACGTCGATTTATTCAAAAGAGCAAGTTATACAATGAATTAACTACGTTACCGTCCAGACGATACGAAGAAGACCAGACCAGAGGTCGAAGCACGGCAAACCCACACGACAGCACGGCTAACGGAGCCAAGGAAGACGGATGAACAGCCAGACCACCAACAGGGCGAAGAAGGCGACGTAGAAGATGAACCCGCAGGTTAACTCGCCAGCAGCGAGGGACACGACCGCTCTCAACGGGAGAAGTACCACGTACCACCAAATACCACAAATGCCGTAAGTGCCGTAAGTGCCGTAAGTGCCGTCAAGACCCACGGCCACCGTTCCTTAAATAGACAGGGCCACTCCTACAACACCCACGTGCCCAGTCATAAAGAGAGAGAGTACGGAAGATCAGGAGGGCTAATGGCTACATATCCCCCACCCAACAGCATGAGGAATCCCGAGGGGATGACGAAATATAGCAGAAAGCACTACACCTAACAGTTCACACAGCAAAAATCACTAAGTACTATACCAGTACAAGTTAACGTACTCAGCAATTCCGCAACAACTAATGCAGCGCAACACTAAATTAATGCATCATATAACTGAGAGTTCAAACAATTATACGAATCAAAAGAGAGTTCAAACAATTATACGAATCAAAAGAGAGTTCATACAATTATACGAAAAAATGAATTTGGACACAAAACGTGTATCAAAAATGATCCAAATTGCACAAGGTCATTGGCCAAAGCCATACTAACTAACATACGAATAAACGACTTCATATAACATCAGAAACCCAAACCCCAACAAGAACCCCCAACACCTTTGAAGATTCCACCACTTTTTTTTTTTTTGGAAAGTGTCTGACCAACGCATGAAGGACACTCACTGAAGTGTTCCTCGCACAAATTTCCCTTTCAGAAGTTCCATGACATTCTTTGCACTGAATGAAGATTTTCCACTGACAGAAGTTTCCATACTGACAATTTCACATGACTGACGACTGCACTGCATCCCAACAGCACCGACGACTGACATCCTGACACGCAGTTCCTGGAAGACGACGAACGCAACAGAGAGCGTCTCTGTTACGCCCTGATGACGCCGCAGTCAGAACCACTGCCAAGACACATTGACGTTGCCTCGACAGGGTCCCAACCCCGTAACGACTGCCGCCATGAGACGATTCGCGGTCCCTCTGAAGAACCGAAGGAGCCCTATGCCACTGCTCCCAGATCACACGTCGCAACATCCAGGTATGACTTTTAACACACCCGAGTGTCATCAGCGACGAACGTCCTATCCAACAGCCCCAACGACCAGCCAGATCCTGATCATTGCCCACCGTGTCACCGATCATCAACGTCACGACACACGTCAGCAGAAGTAGTCTCAGGAACACGAACTGACGGCGTCCATGCTTCCACGACTTCAGATCAGCGAACCACTGCAAAGAAACTTGCACACAAGTCTGAGCTTTCATGAAATCTATTACATGGCAACTATCCGAAGCAAAGCCATAATGTGTCAACAACACAACACAACATGCAACTGTCACACATATCACCACCGTATGACACCACACAACCATCCATGCAACTCGAATCTCAAAACAGTAACAGCTGATGTGCCAAAACACCATCTTCATCAGTGTGTCTCGTATCTGCATCACCACAGAATCCACCAACCATGACAACACAACATCAACTTGAAGTAACCTACTGAAGGTAACAATGCACTCATGCGATGCAACAACTCGATCATTCATCCCAATGTTGTCTGCTGCCACAACACAATTACACACCAACATGTATGCAACCATCATCCCTGAAGGAACCTCCACATGGCGTAACCTCTTGTTATCCACCATCCATGACACAACAACAGTATCAAACAGCATCAGCTGATCACACATCCCTGCCACACCATGATCACCTAACATCACAAGACTAAACCTCCATGAAGATCCAACACCATAATCATGCATCCACACACGATCAATCATCCTTGAAGACACAATACCATAATCATGTATCAACACACGATCACACATCACTGACGATGCAACACCATAAACATGTAACAGCACAATCTCATTCATCATTGAAGACACAATACCATAATCATGTATCAACACACGATCACACATCACTGACGATGCAACACCATAATCATGTAACAGCACACGATCACACATCACTGACGATGCAACACCATAATCATGTAACAGCACACGATCACACATCACTGACGATGCAACACCATAATCATGTATCAACACAATCTCATTCATCATTCTGTCATACAACAGACCTTTAATCCGAATGCTGTTGTCACCATGCTCGTACAACAGATCCACAAAACTGAGATGCCACTGTCCAATATGAACACCCGAGTACAACATGAACTCCAATCCATGCAAAGCAGACAAAACCAAACTGCACGCCACTGCAACATCACTGCACACAGCCATACGCTCCTCACATTCACTGAACTTCCCATTTGCCTCAACAGGAGGACCATTATCAACAATATCTGCATGCACCGCACCTCCCATTTTCACACACAAGTCAGCTTGTAAGCGAGATTTCTTCAACTTCATTCTAAGTTTACAAAACAATGCCCTCGCTCTTTTCAACTTAATGGCTTTCGTTACCCCATGCGATGAACGAGCATTTTCTATGCCCTGCGACTGAATAGGCCTATACTCAGTCAGCCCAGACACACACGCCTCATCGCACACACTCCGCCGCAAAACAAATAAATAGCCCAGGCCCCCACAAAACGAAATGCGACTTCGCATAAATTTTCGACAAATATCGACAAATGCTCTCACAAAATTTCCCGAAAACCAATCGGACTAACAAATATCCGAAATTACCACCCGCAATATCGAGCAAAAGGATGGGCCCCCATCTGTAAAGGGTTCTACGGCCGTCTACGAGGATGACTATCAAAGATAAGGCCCGAAATGATATAATAAACGTCGATTTATTCAAAAGAGCAAGTTATACAATGAATTAACTACGTTACCGTCCAGACGATACGAAGAAGACCAGACCAGAGGTCGAAGCACGGCAAACCCACACGACAGCACGGCTAACGGAGCCAAGGAAGACGGATGAACAGCCAGACCATCAACAGGGCGAAGAAGGCGACGTAGAAGATGAACCCGCAGGTTAACTCGCCAGCAGCGAGGGACACGACCGCTCTCAACGGGAGAAGTACCACGTACCACCAAATACCACAAATGCCGTAAGTGCCGTAAGTGCCGTCAAGACCCACGGCCACCGTTCCTTAAATAGACAGGGCCACTCCTACAACACCCACGTGCCCAGTCATAGAGAGAGAGAGTACGGAAGATCAGGAGGGCTAATGGCTACAATATAGTTTTCGTTTTCGCTTCATAATCACTGCGTAAAAGATATAAAGGGGAAAATGACGACTTATTATATAGGGCGGGCTTACAGAAGAATGTCTTAAAACTGAAGATTTATTTTGCGTACAACTGCAGGTTGAAAAAGCCCTGGCGCTCAGCAATTGCGAATGACGGATTTGCTCAAGGCTCATACAAAGCTGCTTGAGGTGGATTCGAGCCTGGAGCATTCCGGCTGCAAGCCAACGAACAAACCCACTGCACCCCGCTCCCCACTTTGAGACTAGTCTGTCACACAGCATGCTATCCATAATATTTCTCAATTGTACAGCGTCATAGTCAGTGCAGTTGCCTTCCACCTGACTCTCATTAGTCTAGTCAAATCGCCATTGGTAAGATTTTTATTGCAACGTCTGTCAATAGCTTAACGACAGCTTATGGTAACAAGAGGGAGTTGATGGAAATTGAAAGAACTTCCAAGCAGTCTACACCGTATTCAGACTGAAACGAAATGTTCGCTTGACTGTCATTCGAGAGGTCATGGGTTCAAATCCAATCTTGGACAGCTCAAGATTGTTGCTCCATCTGCATTCTTATGTCAGCTCACATATGAAGAGAACACTGGTTAACACAGTCGGTGTGAAGCTAGTAAGAGGACTGATGACCTGCCCTCATATGCCGAGTCTAAGAAAATGAAGTCTGTAGCGCTTCATATCCATGGCAACATCATGGTCAGTTTAAGAGATTTTCCCTCTTATTGCATTGGAGCTCCTATAACGTTCGAAAAAATGTATATTAGTTGGTTAATTGCTGCCTAACGATTATGTAAAATTAAGAAAGTTGCTCCTTATTACGGTCGCCCTCCTGCTTCATATACTCTTGTGACTGGCATCACGACATTTCATATAGTTGCTGTGTCGAGTTCTGCTGAAGAAGTTCTCTGATGACTTTTTCGTTTGCGTCAACCTTGTGTCAATAACTGCAATGACAATATTGAAGCGAATCGACATTAAGCAACTATGTGCAGTCGGTGACGTTTATATAGCATTTTAATATCACTTTAAAAGGTGTTTAATTCACTATTTTTATTTTTGGGAAACAGTTTTCACTATGATTCAGGTACTACTTGCGGTCTAACTGCAAATCACGACACCTTATTTATTTTAGATAGTTTTCAAGCCCCGTAAGTTCTTATTTCAAGAGTTTGACTACATTTTATGGCTGAAAGAGTCATTTAGGCAGACCTTATGGTCTACATAACCTAACTACAAAGCGTCAGTGTTGTAACCAGTATTATTAAGTAGTATTATTAAGTTGGCAAGTATTTTTTAGACGCACAACCTTGTTCATGCAAATGTTAAATGCATTCGAACAAAAAAACACATTGTGCATACGAACGAGCAAGTAGTTGGATGTGACGGGTAACTGTATTTTAAGAGAGACGTAGAGGAGGAAGTTAGAAGAGGTTGAGAGGAAGAGCTTAACTAAGAATATCTAAGGCAACTCGTAGCATCAGTACAGTACTGTTCTCGACAGATGTTGCGGTGTTTCTATCTTCACCACCGGTTACGCTTGTATTGACTTCTAGTTCTGTCTTCACTCTATAGGCAAGTTCAATGCTCAGACGAATTTGCAATATCAATTAAAACACCTTTATTAGGATTATTCAATTTACAATAATATTAGTTAGAAATACGCGATGTTCAGCTTAAAGCTGTAATATGCTAAATAATTTTAGTGCGAGGGCGACGGCATCTGTTGTAAAGCAAAACATGACTGACTGGTCGCTCTCCCTCTTTAACCATGCTGGGACTTGCATTGTCAAAATTCAAGCATTGATGGAGTATTTACAGTTTAACAAAAAATTGCATGGCACTATTAAGAAGTCCAAATTTTATGCTTGTTGATGATTCTAATTACAGGTGTTTAATATATAATTTACATGACATTGTCTCGTGATGATACCCCGTGCACTTTAAGTTTTTGTTTTAATGAAATAGTCGTCTTTTTTCGTTCAAAGCAACTTCGAGCAATTTGCTTCGTTGCATGATACTCGGAAAAGTAAATAAAGAAGCCGCGTTGTTTCAGTTCAACGACCCGTGTGATAATAAAGATCATCCTCCTTTGTCCAGTTTTTTAACTTAAAGTAAAATTTTGAGTCGTCTTCTGACATAAAAGAACGTTGACAACAATGCAGACTAAAACATAGTCTGCATTGCTGTCAACTGCTTTTCAAGTCGTAAAAATATGTCATTATCAATAATTATAATGATTCATTCGGAAACTGATTAATATGAATAACTTGCAGCATTCGAAAGATACATTAAAAACAAGTCATGTCCAAACGGAGAGTTCGAATCTCACTAATATTCGATGATGTCCTATGAATGGAAAGGAAGTTCATCGAGCATTGTCTCTGATATACACAGTGTGACAAAGGAATTGTGATGCATCACCTGGTCACCTGGTGACGTCAGCTCTTAGAACTCTGGCGACAGTTTTCATGTATCCTCTCCAATGTCTCCTCTCTCTTGTCGCCTCTCTAAGCTGCTCCAGGCTCATGCCAGACTTTTCCTGTACCTCATCCAACCATCTCTTCATGAATACATCATCACTGTTATCTTGGCAGAAGATAAGGGGTGGTTTGCCATTGCCTTCCCCCCGTTTGCCATCCGTGCCCGTTCGTTCACCTCTCCATATGGAGGGGTTACTAACAGGTCACCCCACGAGAAGGTGGGCACGGTGGACTTTGGTTCGCCAACCCAGGTCGGTTCCGAGTCTACGCCCAAATTAGAGTCGTCGGTCGGGTCTCCTCCCTGCTTTACTCACGCAAATGAGTGGCTGACGAACCTTTGCGACCCCAGAGTCGCAAAGGTTCGTAAGCAAACTCTCGTTAGGGTTGCGGGATGTGATGCATATGAAACAATAATATTATTCATTCATTCATTCATTCATTCGGACATTTATATAGCGCTCCTTCAAGAAAAACTACTCAGAGGCGCTCCCGACTCCAGCGCGCACAAAAAGAACAGTTTTAAGTTTAGTAAGGAAGGATCCTGGTAAAGTCCCAGGGTGTAGGCGTAGCTCAAAAGGAAGGCCATTCCAGACCACTGGTCCAACCACAGAAAAGGCTCGATCCTTCATGGTAGTAGTACGAGCAAAAGGAACTAAGAGGACTCCCCTATCAGCAGAGCGTAGCTGACGACGTCCTTGGATACCCAATGTAGAGCTGCATAGCTCACGGAGGTAAGTTGGGGCAAGGCCCTGACAACATCGCCATACCAATGCAGCTACCCTGAACTCGATACGCTGGCGAATAGGGAGCCAGTGAAGTACCTAAAGCATGTAGTTTGAGACATGATCATATTTAGGATTTTTTCCCAATTAGGCGTGCAGCAGAGCGCAACACCCGGTCAAGGCAAGACAATCTGCTGGATGGGAGGCCAATGTAGAGCGAAGAGCAATAGTCGATGCGAGATGTAACGAAAGAATGCACTAAAGTTTTACTACGTTTTACTACGGCAAAAATTATTCCTTTTCTTTCATTATGCCATTGCAGCTGACACTGCGACGGTTCGTATTGTGTCGAGCACTGCATGAGTGATTTTACGACGAAATCTTGCGGCTAGTTATGTGTTTGGCGTCATTCACGTGTGGATTGCAATACAATCGTCAAATAAGAAGGTTTCCGGAACTTAGCAAGCGAATGAGATAGGTGGTTATTATAATGTCATGGTGTTGCTTAACAAGGGTGTTTAATTCACGCTTTACTTCAGGAATAAAGTTGGCACCTCTCAGTGAAAACTTGCTGTCTAATTGCAGATAGCATCTGTTACGTCACAAAAAATCATCCAGGCGTTTTATCTTGTTTCGCAAGAGTAGATTCAAGTAGGTTATGTTCACCGACAATAGGTGGCTGCACAAAGTGACAGTGTTGTAACCTATCAAAGTGTTTTCTTAGACGCACAACTGCTACACTCTTCAAAGAGTCCCAAAGAATGAGATAAAAGAGGCAATAACTCATGTGTAGGCTACTACTCCTGCATTGAGATTCCATTAGAGCACGTTGTGCTCCTACAACAAGTGTGCATCACAATAATGCAATACCTATCATAACGAAGCAAAACTGCACAGTTGCATAATAATTATTGCTATAATATTATATTTACCAATTTGACTAACATATGAAACTATCCACGACTATATTCGCCAATAATTTCACCACAATTTTAATTTAATAACGAAATATAGTTATTATAGCATGATAAGACTTTTTATTTAAGTTTTTTCATATTAAATTCTGCTTTTGAAATAACGTTAAACGAGCATCTCACGGTAGACAGTACGACCACGTTTTTCTATCATTACGAGAGATGATTAATTAGAGCCAGGGATGCCACTCTGAATTTCAATTTCGAAAAAACAAGATCCACCTAATGATTTTTCAATGCAATTTTTGCAGACACCTTTAAAACGCTTATAAATATTGCTATATAATCTACACAGGTCATCGCTTTCAAATAATCTTTCAGTAACAACGTCTTCGTAATTAAGACAATGCCATCTTATAGTCCATTATTAAAGACATATTGCAATTAAGACAATGCCATCTAATAATCTATTGTGGAAACCACTTCGATTTAAAATGGATTTGTACAGAGCAGTGTCGTTTAAGAAGTAAATTCTACTCCTACTGGCATTTTTTTAAATAAAAAAATGACTAGCTCTTGTAATTTTTAGAATTTTCAGGTGACAACAAGAACTCCGGAATAGTTTCGACTGTGTGATGTGTGGAGATGGGATTGATGGTGGCCTTCGATCTAGTTCGAAGGTTTGATGTGAATAGATGCGGCCGGAATTTTGTTTAATTTTCGTACCCCACCTGGCCACCACCCGGTCCTTACAGTGCGGGGTTGGGTGGGGTGACGGCCATGCGATGAAACGCCAGGGCTAAGTCACGTGGGCATCCGCTTCAGAAATTTCGAGTTTACGATGTATTTATGTATTTTATGTATTTTTTGTATGCATGCTGTGTATAATTTTGTTTAGGCTAATTTTCGTACCCCACCTGGCCACCACCCGGTCCTTACAGTGCGGGGTGGGGTGACGGCCATTAGATGAAACGCCAGGGCTAAGTCACGTGGGCATCCGTGGAAATGACGCAGCGGCGAAGGAAGGGCTCCACCGACTTACATCAACTCCCCAAAGTCGTACATTGAGAGATGAAGAAGATGATCGGGACATTGATTAGCCTAGGTTAGACAAAGTTGCAGAATTATACAACTGATGCAATGTAATGTAATGCATATATAAATCTTCGAGAATTACTAAGCGCCCACAAAAGGAGACAGCTCATTGGCCGGTGCTATAATAATTACCGAACCAAGTCCGCATTAGCCAGAGAAGCTCATTTCGTTCCGATGTCAGGTCAAAATCCTGGGAGGTCAAGCCGAGCAGATAGCGTGGTATTTCAGGCGGTTGTCGATGATGATGGTATTTTGGTGGCGGATCATGTTTAGAATCAAGGCGTGATAGTTTGAAGAGTTCGGTTTTCAGTCGTGAATGGATAGCAGCAGAGGAGAGTGACAGGGGTCTTCTACATTAAGGTCGAACCGCTAAATATAAAAAAACTTCGAAAGAAGAAAGCTCTTAAGTGCTGTAATATGCCGAGCAAATTTCTGTCCAGGGTAACGGCCTCTGTTGTCATAGACCCTGGTCAAATCGGATCCATCCATCCATGGGCGAACATCAAAACAGTGTAATTGCAGATCAAATCGTGATATTTATTGCCGCAAAATATTTCTTAAAGAAGGTGTTCAAATCCAACCGTCTATTTTTCGCGTGAAAATTAACGGCGTCTAGAATAAAATTTAATGATCAATTCAATAAAACTAGGAGACGAGTTTTGTTCGCAGCGTAATGAAGCTCGATCGATTCATGATCTAATCCAATCTAATCTGATCTTATCCATTTGTCAGGGCTTCTTTTTGACACCTGCTTAATAGAGCAGACTGATACTATAAGTGTGACGAGATACATTTTGCTATCTGAGTATGATCAATTGAGGGACATCACAATTAAGGTCTCTTACTTGATAGATATTTTTGGTAACAAAGACTATTATTAGTGACAACATTTATCTTTAACAAGGTTTGGACTGACAGAAGGTAGTGATTGGTTGTAGATGCAATTTAACGTCACTTTTTTGTAACAAAGACCATTTGCGACAACATCCTCTTTTAGGCACATATCTGATTTTATTCGGGACACTCTTCATTGGCTTCCTGTACCTCAGCGCATTGAGTTCAAGATCCTGACTCTTATGCGCAACTCTCTTCTCGGGGTAGCCCCCTCTTATCTTCGGGCACTGTGTAACTTGGTCTCCACTCTTCCTGGCCGCTCTGCCCTTCGATCTGCTGCCAATGGCCTTCTAGTTGTCCCGCGCATGCGTGGAGCTACGGCCCAGTCCAGAAGCTTCGCATATCTTGGTCCTACTTGTTGGAACCGCCTTCCTCACAAGCTCCGTTCTGAGCTTCTTGGCCTTTCTCTTCCCCTGTTCCGTAAACGTCTGAAAACTATACTATTTGTTAGGGGTGAGCACTAGCTTGGGTCGGGAGCGCCACTGAATCTGTGAGCGGCGCTATATAAGCGTTCAATTACAATTACAATTACAATTACAATTAGGCAAAAAAGGCAACCTTCAGTAAGTAGGCTAACCTTTTCAATGCATAAGCCATAAATGGAGCTAAGCCACCTTAAACGTCAACAATAAGCAATTGTGAAAGAAGGTTAAGTTCAAATCTCTTTCCGTTTGATGATCCGATAATTTTACGGAGTTGAGTTTAGAGTATTGGTAGGAAACCGTTCAAAGTATGTTGAGAGTGAGAATACTACGGAAATAGTAATAATAATGATCCTCCGGCAATATCAAGGTTATTTGATACAAATTATTTGAGAAAAGAAAAGAAAATCGCGTTTTTTTTACTTTTTGTTGCGCTTCGTTTTTGAATCGTCAAATAACGGTGGGCGAACTAACTAAAAGTGGTGTAACGTTTGTTGTGTTTGATATATTTCAGCGAAAACTTGCGGTTTAACTGCAAAAACAGGTGACCTTACGTCTTCAGACATTTTTTCATGCCCCGGAATTATTCATTTCGAGCTTTCAATTAATGGAGCTTCCGTACTCTAGCTTTTACAGCTGCTGAGATCTCTTATTCGAGGTGTTTAATTGTAGTCTTTTATTGACCAGTTATAGCAACGCAGTTGTGTCGGTCTTGCCCATATTAATCTTATAGCAGAATACATTTTCATTCATTCATTCATTCATTCATTCATTCATTCATTCATTCATTCATTCATTCATTCATTCGGACATTTATATAGCGCTCCTTCAAGAAAAACTACTCAGAGGCGCTCCCAACTCCAGCGCGCACAAAAAGAACAGTTTTAAGTTTAGTAAGGAAGGATCCTGGTAGAGTCCCAGGGTGTAGGCGTAGCTCAAAAGGAAGGCCATTCCAGACCACTGGTCCAACCACAGAAAAGGCTCGATCCTTCATGGTAGTAGTACGAGCAAAAGGAACTAAGAGGACTCCCCTATCAGCAGAGCGTAGCTGACGACGTCCTTGGATACCCAATGTAGAGCTGCATAGCTCACGGAGGTAAGTTGGGGCAAGGCCCTGACAACATCGCCATACCAATGCAGCTACTCTGAACTCGATACGCTGGCGAATAGGGAGCCAGTGAAGTACCTCAAGCATGTAGTTTGAGACATGATCATATTTAGGGATTTTCCAAATTAGGCGTGCAGCAGAGCGCAACACCCGGTCAAGACAAGTCAATCTGCTGGATGGGAGGCCAATGTAGAGCGAAGAGCAATAGTCGATGCGAGATGTAACGAAAGAATGCACTAAAGTAGGAGTAGCAGCAGACGTAAGAGAACGGATGACAGTGCGAAGCTGGCGCAGCTGATAATAGCAGTCTCGAGCAAGACGGTGAAGTTGAGGAGCAAAAGTGAGTTCTTGGTCAAGTTGGATACCGAGGTCATGAACCGTGGTTGCAAAGACAAAGCCAGGAAATTCAGATGCAAGAGAAAATAGATCAAGCTTGGCAAGCTGCTGCCGTGTGCATAGGCGCAACCACCCTATGGGACCCACGGGACGCGTCCCCCCCAACTTTTTGGAGGCTTGGGACGGTCCCCCCAAATTTCGCCGAATGGTCTCCTCACAAACTTTCGACGAATGGCTTGGGACTTTTGCAACCGATTACTGCTAATAGCCATTTCAATATAGACTGGCATATTAAGAACGTAGCTTCTCAGCATTAACCCTCGGGCTACTAAGGGGGGGGGTGGTTGCCACCCCCCCTAGGTTTTTCGCAAATCAAACGCGTTCCGTCTGGAATAAAATTTTGAAAAAATTGGTAGCTGTAGAGGGTTCATTGGGACACATTTTGAGGTAAAACTTTTGATGATGCCCCCTACCGTTCAAAAGTTACACCCGATATACCAAAGGTACCAGGGGGGTGGAAACCACCCCCCTCCCTAGAATATCGTCTGTAACTTTTCCGCCCCTTAATATTAAGATACACAAATTATACCATTCTATAGAGGGAATGTGGGGCTACATTTCCTTGCTCACTGAGTTGTCTTTTGACAACCGGAAGTGCTCAAAATAAATTGAAATATATATAAAGGTGTTTTATTTTCATAAAATTGTCATGTTGTTTCTATTATAACTTATCCACAATTTTTTTTTTTGTAATAGAAATAAATTATGCCATTCTGTAGAGGGCATTTAGGGCTATTTTCTGATACTAAATAATTTGTTTTTTGATGACCGGAAGTGCTCAAAATAAATTAAAATGTATGAAAATGTTGGGTTTTTTTACAACGCAAGCCGAAATGTGTGCGTAAACGTTTTTCAGCGGCAAAAACATGTTTTTTTGTTTTGATTGAACATAAAACAGACTTATTACTAGTTTTTATAGTTGAATATTGGACTTTATTATATGTAAACTACCTTTTATATATAAATCATGTATAAAACACACAGAATCTAATATATTTCCTATGCGTAAGTATACATTTTGTGGAATCGACGGGTACCCATGGTAAAAAATTCATAATTTCGAGGGGCATTCATATTTTCTAAACCTAAATATACCATTTTGTGCAGAAATGAATGCTGAATCAAATGGTGTATTACAAGTTATGATATCTCAAACCCAACCCAAAATCCAGGGGGGGGTAACCACCCCCCCCTTGGTAGTCAGTGTTACAAAAAAAGCTTGGTAGCCTGAGGGTTAAGGCTGAATCAAGAGTGTTTTAATCCTGCCTGTAGGCCAACATCTTAACTCGACAGTGTTGGCGTCTCACACAGATAGCACGTGAAACCACGGGCGGAGACCTAGGGGGGGACAGGGGGACGGTCCCCCAATGGAGGCGTTGGGGGGGACGGCCCAATGCATGCATTTGTCCCCCAATGTTTAAGCGTTAGGGCATGTACACACACACACACGTCAGTAGAATTCTAGAGAAAGAAAACTTTAGCAGATGAAGTTCGTATTTCTAATGATTCTAATTACCGGGCAATCCAGGCTCTAACCAATAGTTATTTAGTCCCACGTTGAATAGTTTGCGAACATTATACTGTGTGGAAAAGATACCTCTTTTAACGTATTACCGTTTATTATAAAAACATTGCCAACACCCAACGTCACAACTGATATAAATTTTATGGACTCCATATGGAAAAGAGAAGTTCAAATAACTCGACTTAGGATGTGGCATGTCCTTAATAACATTTGGCTGGAAGTGTTAGGCAAAAGCACAACAGACCTGTGTTCTAAATGTCAATTGCTTGAAACAACTGAGCATATGCTGCTTCCGTGTATAAAGAATAATATATCAATCTTACTACTTAAAAAATGCGAGGAGAAAAAAGTGGAATGCACTGTTAAAAACCTTTAAAGACGTCAACAGCCTTTGTAGCTATAAGATGTCGTTAAACTTCTGATTAATAATAATAAAAAAACGCCATAACGTCATACTCAGGCTTCCGCTACATTCCCTAAAGGTTTCCTTCAGGCTCGAATCAACCTCCAGTTGGACATTAGGAATAATATGGAAAGCACATGTAGGCCTAAGTAAGTTAGTATGTAAGTATTTTGTTTATTACTCCTCTTGAAAACGAACAATGGGACATAGAACATCGTTGTTATACAACGGATTAACAATTGGTAATAAAAATGTGCGATTTAAAATCCCAAGTTAACTATAATATAATTACTCAACTTAACAAATTAACTATTATTTTTAGCCGAGAATTCCAATTGGAAATGTCTCTTACACACCTCTTTTAACTTTACTAAACTATTATCATCAAACAAGTTAACTATTAATATTGTTTTAAACTGAGAATTCCAATTGCAAATGGCTGTCACACACCTCTTTTAACTTTACTAAACTATCATCATCAAACGAGTTAACTATTATTTTTTTAAACAGAGAATTCCAATTGGAGATATCTCTTACACACCTCTTTTAATTTTACAAAAACTATTATCATCAAACCAATTAACTATTATTTTTTAGCAGAGAATTCCAATTGGATGTCTCTTACACACCTCTTTTAACTTTACTAAACTATTACAATTATCGTCAAACAAATTAACTATTGTATTTTAACAAAGAATTCCAATTGGAAATGTCTCTTACACATCTCTTTTAACTTTACTAAACAATTATCATCAAACAAGTTAACTATAATTTTTTTAAACAGAGAATTCCAATTATAGATGTCTCTTACACACCTCTTTCAACTTTACTAAACAATTATCAATTCATATCATTTCGACATTGGGGAGGGCACTTTGAAGTCTTAAACAAAGACTATAAGCACTAAATGACGAGGCAATCTGTTAATATGTCTACCTGAAATGCTACCATTGTAGTGCTGAAAATCGAATTTTTTCGAAGTTTGGGGGCATATCTTCCTCAGGTAAACTAGAACCTAAATGCACTCGGTTTGGCATCAAATGCTCAAAATTGCTTCGCCCCAGACCCCGATGGGTAAGCTTACGACGCTCCCCCATACCCCGTAATCGTTAGGCGCTTCCTGCCTTCGGCAAAAGCAGTTTCGTGCGCTTGGCGCTCGCTATTATTACTTCTACTAAAAAATTTCTTTTGGTCCCTGGTCCCCCCCCAACTTTTAGGACGTGGTTGCGCCTATGGCCGTGTGCCCAGCCAAATAAATTTAGTCTTAGATGGGTTCAAGCGTCGTCTATTGGATGACATTTTTAGTCCGATCGCTAAAGTATATTTCTCAGAACAATCGTGCAAAACTGGAAAATTAGTTGATATTTTGTGTAAGTACACCTAACATATTGTAGAAGAGAACTGGGAGTCAAGTCACGCTGGAAAATTGATATTTGAATTGATTTTGATTTATTTTGATCAGTGAGCGATAATAGGTGAAGTTGCGTATTCAACACTGAATACCGCGTAGGCCATACGGTATTATTTCGTAGCGTGTAATTGATGTTTCGTGTCACAGCAACAGATGATTCTTAATACATTTGTTTGCACTTGTTATCGAAATGTCAAAATGTCCGTTTGTTACTGGAATGACTCATTTTAACCCTCATCCGCACAAGGGGGGTCTGGCCAGACCCCCTCCATATATTTGCTGCATAACTTTTTTTAGGAGTGATATTTTCTCAGATTGCTTTTATGACTTTGTTCCTATATTAATGAGCTACAATTAGAACATTTAAACGACCAAATCGATTTAGTTATATGGAAGTTCTGAAGATAATACTGGCCGAGACTACAATGATATGTGAGTTTGGACAGTGAGAGCAACAATAAAGAATGTGAATATGAAGAGATGCCAATGCCCGAAGAACAACACTCAGATGTTTCTTATGATGAAGACAATGTTGAAATTAAAGATGATGATAAACATGATGATGAGACTGGACCTGATAGTGAAGATAATGATGACGAAATTGTCTATACTATTGAAGCCGAGAGACTAAATACAAGTAAAGATCCGCATAATTTTTGGTAGTCAAAAGCAATGCCAAGAGGATGTACTCTGTTGCACAATGCAGTAAAAGAAGATGCTGAATAAAATAATACGGATACATTGAGAATAATCAAGATAGTCTTGACAGTTTTATAACAACCGAGATGAAAGACATCATCATTCGACAAACAAACCCGAAAGCAACAGATAACGGACTATATGTATGATAAGCTTACATGTTTACATTTTAGGTTTAGTTCTATTCCATTATATGTTATAGATATTTTCTAGAAAACAGTCATGCTGACTCTGATAATAAGAGCATTCAGTACTAATTTTACTAAGAATATGGTTTCTTTATTTTGATTTCCAAATTTTATAGATAGACATCTATTGCGACGATGAACATGTATGACAAACCGTGACAATTAATGTAACTAAACATTTAATTTCAAATTCATAAAACTTATTTATATTGCGCAAAGAGACTGATACATTGTTGTTTAGAGTTACTCCGATATCATCTTACAAAATTGTCACATAAAAATTACTATATCCTATGAAAAACCCACATCAAAACCGGGGGTCTGGCCAGACCCCCCCTTGTTCAAATTAAGTTGTATTTTAGCTTGTGCGGATGAGGGTTAAATGAGGAAAGCAAAACTACTTCTGACAGAACTAGTTAAACGAGGAATCATCTCGAGGCTAGAATGAAACAACTATAACCGGAAGTCTTCAATGTTGAACTTCCGAATCATGATTATTGATTAGCTAAAATGCTGAAGTTCTCGATCCTGATTAACTCAGTTCCGTAACTTTTTGCGCTCTGTTTCTGCCAGTCCTAACAATTTACGAACGAGGAGGAGGAGGGCGACGATAACGGTCTTTTGTGTTCACACAATGGTAGTTAGGCAATATGAATCGCTCTTGAACCAAACAACTGCTGTCATTTTAACAAAAAAAACTATATGCGTCTCCAAAACGAGATAAAGGCCGAGGAGCTGAATCCGCAGTTCTTACAGAAGATGGATAGAGTTATCGGATCCTATATTATGAGTAGATCTTCTGGAATGACCAGTGGCATTTTATTCACATCGTCGTTATGTAAACATAAGTTGACCAATCAATGGGTTAGTCATTAAAATGTTATCTGCAAAGGTGTCATCTGTAAACAGTTCTTATTATCTTCATCGACGGGCTCTGATAACACAAGATTTCCTTAAGCCAATGACAGCCGCTGCAGTAGGTTAATGAATTATTATGGCTAGAGGCGTCCTGCTACTTGATTTCCACTATCAGCGCAGTCGGAGTTAACTGCGCTGACATCCACAAGATGTCGCTAAGAAATAGAAAAGCACACTATAATTTATGGAAATGAACTGCAACCTTGACGTAATCGGCATTGTCAAGGGCGAGATTGCGCGAAACAATGCGAAATGTAGCGTTAACTTAAAATGTGTAATTAAACACCTGTAATAAAGCGTTGAATACGCTCTGATATGCGTTAGTCATAGTTTGGATAAAAATTTCAAGATTGTCGTCGCAATAGGAAAGAAAGTTACGTCGGAATACCAGAAAGGAAAACACCTTATAAATAATGATAATTGTTATAGCCGCATGTTTTCGTTATTATTGTTATCAGATAAATAAGTATTCAATATTATAGACCTACTTAATATAGACGTTGTCTTCCAGATGCTGCAAAAATGACCAATGGAACATTGTCCAATAACAGAGAACCAAGTGTAATGAAATACTTTCAAATTGTCGTCAGCGCGACGATATCTTGACGTTCATTCGTGAAATTTTTGTGGATATCGTTTAATTAACGCAAATAATCTCCGATAACGCAACCATGGACTTACTAAAGAATTGTATTGTGACTGGTGAAGACGAGGGCTGCGGATGTTAATGAATCGATTCAACATGTTATCTATGAAAATGAAGTCTATGATGTCTTATATGCTGTCTGCTTCAGGGCTTTCTCAATGAACTATTCACCTTCATCTTGTAACATCGTAGTCCAGAATATCTGAACAAAGTTAACAAATCATTGAATATAATCACTGCCGAAGACTTACTTGTGTGCCAAAGCTAAGTATAATTATGACGATGCTAAAATGCCTCTCTGGGTTGTTAAACCCGTGAACTTGTGCGTAGTACTAGACTAAAACCAATTTATGGAAAATAAAACGTGGGATCGTCGTCAGCGTCAAACATTATTAAGTTGTTGATGCTGAACGTGAGATAAAATAAGTTAAATAACTGGCTTAGACACCTTCATTAACAAAAGAAATTTTCAGATAATTGATGGAAACTGTGTCTCGTTGACGTCTTGTTTCGGCTACGCTGAAAAATAACGCCTAACTTATAAATACCTTTATGATAAACTCCGCCACTGGTTGCACTCTAATCCCGGCGACAATAATTAATCCCACGTCAATTAATCCTAAGCCACGGACAATAATTATTATTGATCCCGCGACAGCCGAAAAGATGAAGAATAGCCGTCTCTTATGCAACTACAGAAGCAGCCAGTCATCTCCCTCACAGTCTCATCCAACCGGTGGATATCGTTAAACAATGGATTATTGTCGTAAAAGTATTATGTGATCAAAACGCCACACAGCGATCATTTCTGTTCAGTAGACTCTGACGTTAAGGTCGCTTCTGAATAGCTCTGCTGTTAAAATGATTCAAAATATTCCTATTTAACCCTCATAGGGTCACGATTTTTCCCAACCGATTTTGGTCACCGGGGGGGTAAAAAAATACCCCCACTGTGATTCGCATGATTCCTATGATATAGGCCTACTCCGATTTTCAAGTATAAAACTAAAAGACGTTATTTATAGAAGGCTCGCGGAATGCACTGGAACCAAAGTAGCATATGCAGCACTGCAGGAAAATCAAAATGGCGGACAAAATGGCGGCCATAATCTTACATGGCTATAAGTGAAGTTATATATGCAATGGAAACATGATTTCAGGGTCTAAATCAACATTTTCGAGGTCAATGAATGCAATGGAACCAATGTCACATATGTGGCACTGCACAAAAATCAAAATGGCGGACAAAATGGCGGCCAGAATATTAAAATGGCTATTAGTGAAGTCATATGTGCAATGGAAACATGATCTCAGGGTCTAAATCAGCATTTTCGAGGTCAAGGAATGCGATGGAACCAATTTCACTTATATTGCACTGCAACGAAACCACAATTTGGATAAAATGGCGGCCAGATTCTTGAATTGGCTGTCAGTAAAGTTCTGTCTATAATGAAAATATGATTTAATAATTTCTTGGTCAAATAATTTCATGAAAGCCACATTCTATACGTCGCATTGAGCCTATTATGCAATGAAATTAACATATCTAGTCGATATTTTTAGTAGCCTGTGATTTCACTGCAGTTTAACTATTGCTGTCATTATATATGTGCCATATTCATACTTCAATGTTTCATAACTTGATCTATCAATAGTTTCAATGTTTCATGACTTGACAGATAAAGGGTATACAGTCTATTCAGGCCTTGTTGCTGTCAATGCAATTATTGCGTTCAAGTGTAGGCCTACATGGCAAGATCGCACTTCGACAGCAGTGGGGCTTGATGCTACACTTGTTAACTTCGTGTGATTTGCTGTAGACAATTTCATTTATTCATCCTAATTTTACGAAACCAAGACGATTTCTATTACAGTGTTCAGATACTGATAAGGAGACATTTTAACAGCAAGACACTCATGTGTAAAGCATGCATAATGCCATGTTTAAAAATTTCTGAGTAAAATAGCTAGGATGTGGTACATTTTCGTACTTTTGAGCTGATTTGGGTGCATGAATAACTAATGAAACTGGATGCATTCTGTGCATAAAAAATATTTAGGAAAAGTCATAGAAGCGATTCCTTCAACTATTTTCAGGGATTAAAATGTCCGTGAAAAACCGAGATGGGGGTATTTTTTTACCCCCCGGTGACCCTATAAGGGTTAATTAGACTAGATTATATTATTGTAAGTCGGTCGTACTTCCTTATTATGCTACGAACGAGACTCATTTCCTTTCTTTGTCAATCTGTTCGATTTCCAATCAAACGTCATTTCGACGCGTAAAATAAAAGGCTGGATTTAAATACCTTTTTTAAGAAATACCCAGAGGCGATAAATAACCAGTTCTGTAATTTCTATTGGCTATGTTCAAGTGGTTGATAAATTGAAAAAGTCTTATATTATCATTCTTTTGAATAATGTTCCTGGAAATAGATAAATACCCAGTTCTGTAATGTTCTATTGGCTATGTTCAAGTGGTTGATAAAGTGAGAAAGTCTTACCATTGTTTTGAATAATGTTCCTGGAAATAGATTAATAACTGGTTTGTTGGCAATGTGAAATGTTTGTGAATTATAATTTTAGCTGGTTTGATTCATTTTAGTATTGAGCAAAGATAAACTTAATGTTTAATCAGATTTATAATTTCATTGGATTTGTCTCTATCGTGTTTATTGGTTGTTTGTTTTTCCCCAAATAATTCTCTAATAGATGAAACAGGCATTGAAAAATTTTGCTCTTGCTTTTATTGTTCATGTCTCTAAATGATGGATGAATACTTTGATTTTGATTTTAATGTTGAATATCTAATCTGCCAATAATTTCATTGTTGGTCAATGAATGTTCAAAATTGCTTGTAAACATGCGATAAATATTTGATGTTAATCTAATTAAGTAACCTAGATGTTGTATTATGTGAAGATCATGAAATGTGCAAATGTATAATAATATTGCCATCAAACTTCGGAAAAAGGAACCGAAATCAGAGAGAAAAATGAAAAACTGCTGAACGGTTGAACAAAAGTAAATGGACCTACGTTAATTAAAATCTTTAAAGACGTCAACAGCCTCTGTAGCTATAAGACGTCGTTAAACTCCTGATTAATAGTTGAACGGATAACTCCATTGCCTGGAGCGGAAAATTCATTGAGCGATTAAACAGTATTTCTGAATAAATTTTTTTTCTTTAATTGAGCTCCTGCAAACGCACTTCGCTTTACATGATTGTGTATGTGCGTCACCAGGGTTATTCCGCTCACCTTCAGATTCTGATCAGACTATACTCATTATGGCTGTCTTTAGTAAAATCTACTCATGCGGGGGCGTGATAAAAGGTACAAAATATTTGACTTACATGACTTATGGCTTTGACGATGATTTTGCACGTGACAGCCGCCCAGCTATGGAAAATCCCAACTTTTTTAATATAATTTTTTATTTTACTTATCTCTCTCTTGCGCTTTGTGTGTAGCCTCCTGTATGGACCAACCCATCTCCCTACAGTCCTCTCGTATCATGCCAAACCATCTCTTCTTTGGTCTTCCCTTTTTTCCTTTTTCCATGCACATATCCGTTGATATTTTTATATGATTATTGTAACGCAATGCGACGTAACCTGCAGTTAAACCGAAAGCACCTATGAGAAAACCTCTTGAAGAGGCGCTATATAAATTCTCAAAATGCATGAATGAAGATATTATATCTGAAAGTTGGAAACTTCACCTGATATATAAAAATGCGTGAATTCAACACCTTTTTAAAGTTATGTGACAACGTTATAATAGCTCAGACTGAACTTCTTGTCAACTATCTGGTTATTCAGGCGGCATTAACATTTTGCGATTGAAACAAGTTTGACACCATAGCACAGGATGTCGTCAGAAAAACTACATCTTTAGCAAGGCAAAGGAGGGGTCATATGCATATCATCATTGATAAGGCAGGACGTCGCTAAACAGTAATCGACTTTCTACATAATTAAGCTGCCGGTGTGTTATGGATATGGTAATTGTGCCAGCAGTATTACGTGACGTAATGCCAGTCACGCATGGTAGAGTCCATGCCAAAGGCTTTGTAAGGCGCGAGTTGCCTATCTTCGTTTCAAAACAAGGCAATACATTTTTATGCATGAATTTCTTAAACACCTTTTCAAAATCTTTTCTAAAGCTAAATATAAAAGCCACAAATTGTGTCGCGTCAACGTGTGTCTTTTGCCTACGATTAGGTCTAACAGGGAATTTAATTGCGCTATTGGAAATGAGAGCTGTTCAAAATTAGTCTAAATGGAGGAGAGCGGCACTGTCTGAACCCTTAAAGTGCCAGACCCAAGCATGGTAAAAGAGGAGGGTGACGCCAATGTGTCCCATCGTTGTTGCACGAATACTGTATGACGCCACGATGACAATTTTTGCAAACGAAGGTCTGTCTGCTATTATTAGAAAGATGCGACAGACGCATTTGCCATCATTGAAAAGGATTGTTTCTAATGCAGAAGAAGCCGTCGTTGCTGCTATTCTCAGTTCCACTGCAGTGGACAATGGACATGTCCGCAATGATCTTCTTCCGCCAGAAAGGACTAACCCCGCTCACATAATAATATATAGAAATACAACGCTGTGCATCGCTTATTGGAAATGGATTCATAACTGCAATGCATAGATATGAATTGATATGACATACATGTATTTGATGCTACATTTTTAGTCATTTCACTCAACTTCTGATTAAATCTGCATTTTCAAAATTATCAATCATTGCTTCGTACCGATGTTTTATGTCCCATTACATGTTTGCATGTTGAGCAACATAGACGGGCGACACAAATCGAGCAGGTAAGATGGAGCACAGCCAATGATGCAGTATGAAACAAGAACAGCAATTCCATACGAGATCCTTCTTACTACGGGCGACGATGATGATGAAGATGGTGTTGTGGACATAGGCGCAACCACGTCCTAAAAGTTGGGGGGGACCAGGGAACAAAAGAAAAATTTTAGTAGAAGTAATAATAGCGAGCGCGAAGCGCGCGAAATTGCGATTGCCGAAGGCAAGAAGCCCCAAACGATTATGGGGTATGGGGAAGCGTCGTAAGCTCCCCCATCGGGGTCTGGGGCAGAGCCCCAGAAACCGAAGCAATTTTGAGCATTTGATGCCAAACCGAGTGCATTTAGGTTCTAGTTTACCTGAAATTTTGCAACGATGATATCGGAATAAAAGTACCTAAACTATCTCGATCTGTGAAAGTCTAAATCTAAATCAGTCAATCAATCTCTTAATGAGCCACATAGTAATTGACTGTATTTACATTAGACATTGCTTACAAAAAATGGGGCAACTTCTGGGGATGCAAAGCTTCGCCCTACCCTAAAGGCACAGAAGTCATGCAATGAATATCCATTGATTTTAATATAGGTCTACACATAAACTAAGACACAGTGGAACCAAAGAATGAGAATCATGAGTGCTCATTTCCGTCTAACCGGAAAAAGGTTAGAGATCTTTTTAGACTACTCTAGTGTTATTAGAGAAAGCTATCTATCTTAGAAACGGTAAAATGGTGCCAAAATTATAGTCGTGCAACAAATATCCAAATTATACATTGATTCAAATGCACATATAAATGAGCACACAGCGGAACTAAGGAATGGGAAACATGTGCCCATATCCATATCCTAACATTGTAGACCATAGGCGAAGACTTGGTGCTGACTGTGGGGGACAAACGAACGGCCGAAGGAGGACCGACGAGCAGGGGAGAGTTTGGGCAGGGAGATATGCTCCCAAACTTCGAAAAATGTCGATTTTCAGCACTACAATGGTAGCATTTCAGGCAGTCAAATTTCCTCGTCATTTTAGTGCTTATAGTCTTTGTTTACGACTTCGAAAGTGCCCTTCCCAATGTCGATATGCTATGAATTGATAATTGTTTAGTAAAGTTAAAAGAGGTGTGTAAGAGACATCTATAATTGGAATTCTCTGTTTAAAAAAAGTATAGTTAACTTGTTTGATGATAATAGTTTAGTAAAGTTAAAAGAGGTGTGTAAGAGACATTTCCAATTGGAATTCTGTGTTAACAAAAATAGTTAATCTGTTTGACGATAATAGCTTAGTAAAGTTAAAAGAGGTGTATAAGAAACTTCTCCAATTGGAATCTCCAATCTGTTTAAAAATAATAGTTAACTTGTTTGATGATAATAGTTTAGTAAAGTTAAAAGACGTGTGTAAGAAACATCTCCAATTTAAATTCTCAGTTTAAAACAATAATAATAGTTAACTTGTTTGATGACAATAGTTTAGTAAAGTTAAAAGAGGTGTATAAGAAACATCTCCAATTAGAATTCTCAGTTTAAAACAATAATAATAGTTAGCTTGTTTGATGATAATAGTTTAGTAAAGTTAAAAGAGGTGTGTAAGAGACTCTCCAATTGGAATTCTCTGTTTTAAAAATAATAGTTAACTCGTATGATGATAATAGTTTAGTAAAGTTAAAAGAGGTGTGTAAGAGACATACAATTGGAATTCTCTGCTAAAAAATAATAGTTAATTTGTTTGATGATAATAGTTTAGTAAAGTTAAAAGAGGTGTGTAAGAGACATCTATAATTGGAATTCTCTGTTTCAAAAAATTATAGTTAACTTGTTTGATGAAATTAGTTTCGTAAAGTTAAAAGAGGTGTGTAAGAGAAATTTCCAATTGGAATTCGGTGTTAAAAAAATTGTTAATAATTTGTTTGACGATAATAGCTTAGTAAAGTTAAAAGAGGTATGTAAGAAACATCTCCAATTAGAATCTCCAATCTGTTTAAAAATAATAGTTAACTTGTCTGATGATAATAGTTTAGTCAAGTTAAAAGAGGTGTGTAAGAGACATCTCCAATTGGAATTCTCAGTTTTAAAAAGTAGTAGTTAACTCGTTTGATGATAATAGTTTAGTAAAGTTAAAAGAGGTGTGTAAGAGACATTCAATTGGAATTCTCTGCTAAAAAATAATAGTTAATTTGTTTGATGATAATAGTTCAGTAAAGTTAAAAGAGGTGTGTAAGAGACATCTCCAATTGGAATTTCTCGTTTTTTACAAATAATAGTTAACTTGTTTGATGATAATAGTTTAGTAATTATATTATATTTAACTTGGGATTTTAAATCGTTCGTTTTTATTACCTATTGTTAATCCATTGTATAATAACGATGTTCTATGTCCAATTGTTCGTTTTCAAGAGGAGTAATAAACAAAATACTTACATACTAACTTACTTACTTTCCATATTATTCCCAATGTCCAACTGGAGGTTGATTCGAGCCTGAAGGAAACCTTTAGAGAATGTGGCAGAAGCCCAATTATGACGTTGTGGCGTTATTTATTATTATTAATCAGAAGTTTAACGACATCTTTTAGCTACAAAGGCTGTTGACGTCTTTAAAGATTTTTAACAGTGCATTCCACTTTTTTCTCCTCGCATTTTTTAAGTAGTACGATTGATATATCATTCTTTATACACGCAAGCAGCATATGCTCAGTTGTTTCAAGCAATTGACATTGAGAACTCAGGTCTGTTGTGCTTTTACCTAACACTTTCAGCCACGTGTTATTAAGGACATGCCACATCCTAAGTCGGGTAATATGAACTTCTTTTTATTGATGGAGTCCATTAATTTTATATCAGTTGTGACGCTGGGTGTTGGCAATGTTTTTAAAATAACTGGTAATACGTTAAAAGAGGTATCTTATCCTCACAGTATAATGTTCGCAAACTATTCAACGTGGGACTAAATAACTATTGGTTAGAGCCTGGATTGCCCGGGAATTCATATAATTAGAAATATGAACTTCATCTGCTAAAGTTGTCTTTCTCTAGAACTCTACTGAGGTGTGTGTTCATGCCCTAACGATTAAACATTGGGGTGGGGGACAAATGCATGGGCCGTCCCCCCAACGACTTCATTGGAGGGACCGTCCCCCTGCCCCTCTAGGTCTCCGCCCGTTGTTTCACGTGCTATCTGTGTGAGACGCCCGCACTGTGGAGCTAAGATGTTGGCCTACAGGCAGGATTAAAGCACTCTTGATTCAGCCTGAATGCTGAGTAGCTACGTTCTTAATATATCAGTCTATATTGAAATGGCTTAGCAGTAGTCGGTTGCAAAAGTCCCAAGCCTCTCGTCGAAAGTTGGAGGGGACCATTCGTCGAAAGCTGGGGAGGGGACCATTCGCCGAAATTTGGGGGACCGTCCCAAGCCTCCAAAAAGTTGGGGGGGACGCGTCCCGTGGGTCCCATAGGGTGGTTGCGCCTATGCCATTAGCGACGACATTCCCTTTATTTAGATTTGTTACTGGCTTTGGCAGAGTGCAACCAGTGGCGAAGTACCTAAATAGATTCATTGTACAGATGTTTTTGGATTTATGGATGCTTAACGAAGGTTCTAATTCGAGGCTGTTAATGCGCAATTCTAACGTTTAGCAACATCTTACCGTCAATTGTTTGTATTTTATTTACGTTTGTTGGCTATGAAATTCACTGCTGCAAAAACGCAGAGATCGAATTCGACTCGTTCAGCATAAATCATTATGAATGAAGTTACATGCTGACATGGAATGAAAACTTTTACAACATTTGATGAATGCACTTTGCGTGATAAAAATAATGATCATAAACTCTCCGGGTATTTCTCCAGCCTGACACTACAAACATTATAAACAATGCATAAAGAATATTGGTGATTCCGAAGTCTGACAAATTCCTCATAATCCGTTTGTTTTCTCGTAGCACATAGCATAATAATTATTCAGCAATCTCTGTGACGCTATTTTCCGTATACAGCAGTTGACTTTTATAGTAAACTTATTAAAGCTAATAGAGGTGTTTAAATCCAGTTAAATGCTTTGCGTATCATCGTCATCATCAACATCATCATCATCATCATCATCATCGAAATCCTTGGGTTAAACGCCCGTAGGTGTCCAGCGCCACTCTCTGTTTGAGTCTGTCTCAGGTCATGCTGCCCAGCTTCAACCTGTTAGGTCTGCAGGTCCATACCATTAACATCTTGAACCAGCCAGACCCCCTTGTCTGATGAAGAGAATATTGGGAGAGAGGCACGAAGGACAACCTGGGTCAATGCCCGTATGTGTCCCACGCTCTCTCCCCCGACTCTCTCCACTGGTCTGTACTGACCGGCCTGTGCATGTCAGCTCCACATCATGACATCTTGAAGCATCTGGGTCGCTATGTCACTTGTGCCGTGGTTTTTGCGGATTTCAATGGTCTTGGTCTTTTACTGCCAGCGTATCTCCACCCGTCTGGCAAACCTTCCTCATTTTATCCGGGCTTAGGACCGGCACAGGGAAGTTGTTGGTTCCCTGTGGCAGAGGATGGATGCAGTTTAACGTCGTGCCCAGGACCACTTTGCGTATAGTAACCAGCAACTCGGGACATTATTTTTACGATCGACGTTTCTGCTGTCGTCGACCCAAGGTACATCGCCTGACGATATAAGTCGACTAATTATTCAGCATTACATTTCTATTCGCATCTTCTATTGCGATTAATTTACTTATGTTTCCCTGCCTCATATGGTTTGCCTCAGGGTTCAACAAAGCGCTTCTCGTATGATCTTGTGACTGGCATTAAGAGAGTTTGAACAGTTGCAGCGTTGAGCACAAGAAGTTTCTGACGACATCTTGCGACTAGAAGGTGGTTGGTGCGATGTTGTGTCAAGTGCAATGCGAGTTGAAGCCACATTGGGTTAGAAAAAAACATGTATCATCCATGTGCCGTCTTTTAATATTATGGTGCTTCGATATGGATTAAGAAGGGTGTTTAATTCACGTTTTTTTCATACACAGTTCCCACTTTTCAGCGACTACTTACAGTCTAACTGCAATTAACGTCACCTTTCGTTATAATAATCATTTCTACGTTTTTCTTATAAAATCTCGCGGAGCTTATTGAAGCTATTAGCGACATCCTATGATTTCAGAGTTTATTGAAGTCGACTATATAGCATAAATTGCCTAGCCACATGAGGCATCAGTGTTGAAACCCATTAAGTTAGCAAGTATTTTCTTAGATGCAGAACACTGTACATGGCAAACCGAATACATTCGAGCATACTGAAAAGTATATATTTAGCCTATATATTAGGCAGAGTGTGCAGAAATTAATCCCTGAGGTTTGTTCTAATATTTTCGCCCAAAGTAAGAGTTTTTAGCTTATAGTTTTGTCAAGGGCTAATGAATCCAGTGAGACATAGTATACGAATCAGAAGAATGCGGTACTTCGTGTATGCCACCAGAATGCAGAGTGGAAGATACCCAAAGGTGGCATTGCATGGATATGTGCATGGGAAGAGGAGAAGAGGCAGACCCAGGAAGCGATGGATAGATATGGTGGAAGAGAACGGCGTGAGGATGGGACTAACCGTGGGCGAGGCGATGCGGAGGAGCACAGGACAGAGACGATTGGAGACTATCCATAAAGGAGCGGCTGATGCGGGCGGAAGCTTCGCCAGGGCCATAAGTCAGTAAGTCAATGAATGCTTATAGCGTTGCCCAAATCTTTCTCATTTAAACAGGTGACGTAGTTTCCCGGGACCATCAATACCATACTGATGAAATTTATTTAGTGGAACACACGGCTACAAGAAATAGTCCATCCGGCATTTGAAAACTCGGTCGCTCATGGCGAATTTTAACTTCGAAAACATGCTCCGTGAGAGTGGGCAAATCTTGACAGCGCATGCGTTAAAAGTCATTTTTTAGCACTAAATATTTTGAATTAAACATTTATAGTTGAAGATTTTGAAAGTAGGTATATTATAAAATAAAAACACACAATATATCGATAAGATATTTCATATTTTGATTCCTCTCGCCTATTCAGCAAATTGCGCAGCAAATAGTATGCGAAAAGCGACGGCTTTTGAGCCGCGGCGTCACAATTATGACCGTCCTCCTGCTTCATAAAATCTTGTGACTGGCGTCACGAGAGTTCGGATAGTTACAGGGTCGAGTTCTGCAGAAGTAGTTCACTGATTACATTTTTCGTTTGCGTCAATTTCATGTCAATTGCAATGTCAATATTGAAGGCCAACACATTTATCTGGATAAAAACTACTATTTGCAGTCTGTTCGCTTTGTATAAAATTGCAACATTGCTTTATACAGGTGTTTAATTCGCGCATTTTATTTTAAGGTTACTTTTCACCGTTCAGCGACAACGTGAGGTCTAATTGAGAAGACTTCACCTTATTCGGACACGTTATCCATCTCCCGAAGTATTCATTTCAGGTGTTTAACGACATTCCATAGTTGACGAAGACCCTTGGGTCTACACAATCTGACTACAGAGCTTCATTATTATAACAATGCGCGGTGGTGTAGTGGTGGCGTCGTTGCCTTGAAGCCGGAAGGTTCGAGGTTCGAATCCACCTCGCCGCGTAGGGACCTTGGGCAAGTCTTTCACTCGCAATTGCTCAGCGCTTCGGCGTGAAACTCCGATGCAGTGTGCGCTCTGCATTCGGGAGCGCCTCTGAGTAGCGAGAGCTTGAAGGGGCGCTATAACAAGTGCGCGTACAATCAAACAAACAAACCATTCCGATTAAGTTCGCAAGTTTTTTCTTACACACAAAACTTTGTGCAAGGAAAGTTAAATACAGTCAAACAAAATTAATAAAGAAACATCTTACATACGATTCATCCAGTTTGATGCGACGAGTTACTGTAAATTAAGAGGGACATATTAATAGAGAAAGAAGTGTTAGAAAAGATGATATTCTGCTCGGAACAGCGCGAGCTATCATATTAAATTTTTGTTGTCATTTATGACGTAATAAGGCGCCGTTTCGCCGGGTTATTCACAAATCGTTTTTTCCTAACACGTGCATAAACACGATCATTTTGGGTGTTTTTAGAAGTATCTACCATGAATATCTTCTCGTCGCAAAACCATTTTCTTTCAATTTTATCAACAGCCGTGCGCGCTGCCACGCGCTGCTTTAGACGCAAAGAAACAGCTGCTTCGCTAGTCGCTTCTTTGCGTCAGTGTTGGAGTGCTGTTGTACATCACGTCGACAAATAACTTTAGATCATCTTTTAGAATATGTTGTACTGTGTTTCTAGAACTACCTGTTTCGCGCTGAATGACCTGGGTAGATTTGCCTGTAGAGCCTATCCGGGTCGTTGTCTTTGACGGTCAATTTACTCGGACACAAGAGCAATGTTAGCGGTTATGCGCGCCGTAATTCCCATGGTTTACGATTAGAATGACCTATTTTTTTTATCAATTTTCAGTAGCAGATAATTCAAGGTATTGTTTATTCCATCCACTGTTAGAAAATGTCTAAAATCATTTCAATAGAATTACATCCCTTATCAGTTCGGAAAATTAAGATCAAAACGCGATCATCGTCTGTCAACGGTGCCAAATTTCGTCACAAATGACAACAAAATATGGTAGCTAGCGATGTTCCGAGCATTATAATTAAAACCTAAACTTGTACCAGTTCCATTTTTTCAGTGCATATACTGGAGTGAAATATCTTTAATGTGACGCGGAGTTATACAATTATGCATTCAAAGTTGGTTCATTTATGCTGGACCACCCTGTATATGATATTTTAAGGAATTGTCAATAATTATTCCGAAGGGTGTTGACAAGAATGCAGCAAATGTTCTTTGAAAACATTTCAGTAAATTTGTAAACAGCGAATTGTTCTTGTTTTTCTTCTCTATTGTTCAGCCACATCTTATTCGTGTAAGGGCAGTTGACTTTGACCTGATTTAAACTAGTCTAGTTAAGCGCCATTGAACTATTATTTTATGACTGCAATGGCTGCCAATTATAGCTTAAGGATGTCCTATGGTATCAATGGTGGTTAACGTCATTTGAAGGAATTTCTCATTCAGTTTACACCGTATTCCGATAGTAGCAAAAATGTCAGCTTGACTGTCATTCGAAAGGTCAGGGTTTCCAATCCAATGCTGTGCAGATGATCATTATTTTGGCTGAAGATTTCTGCGCCCGCCCCCTCCGCCCGCCCCAGCCTTCATTCGCAAGTCATTTCAGTTATGATGAGAGCACTGACCTACATGTACAATTGTACATAGTCTATTGGAAGCGAAATAAAGAACAGGTAACCTGCCATCATTAGCCGAGGCTAAGAGAATGAAGTCTCTGACACTTCACATCCTATGGCATCCCTCAGGGTCAACTTAATGGACTCTTCCTCTTATTACACCAGAGCACAGATAGATTGAGCAAATTGTATATTTCAATGCAGGTGGTGGTGGTGGTGGTGGTGGTGGTGGTGGTGGTGGTGGTGGTGGTGGTGGTGGTGGTGGTGGTGGTGGTGGTGGTTCAATGCAGGTGGTGGTGGTGGTGGTGGTTGGGTGGTGGTGGTGGTATTTGCAGTTTAACGTCATTGTGTGGTAACGAAGATCATTGGCGACGCCCTCCTCCTTTATCCAGGCTTGGGACTGGCACTGGCAGAGTGCAACCAGTGGCGGAAGTTTGAAACATTGTGGTTGGATGGATCCGATTTGACTAGAGTCTATGACAACAGAGGCCGTTACCCGGGACAGAAATTTGCTCGGCATATTACAGCACTTGAGAACTTTTTTTATATTACATGTATGTGCATATTATGGCGTTTTGATAATGTTTAATTAATTTCAAGTACAGTTTCTTCCTTTTAGCACCAATATTTCTGACACTATGAGTGCATAGAAGTTTAGCCATTTTTAATTGTTTGAAAATCTTAATGAGGGTGTTTTATCACATTGTTTAGCTTAGAGAGTTTGGTTTTCAGTCGTTAATGGAAAGCAGCAGAGGAGAGCGATGAATCCTGATGATGATAATGAACCATTAAAAAGCTTGTATATGCAATCCAATGACGATGGATGGATGGATCCGAATTGACCAGGGTCTATGACAACAAAGGCCGTTACCCTGGACAGAAATTTGCTCGGCATATTACAGCACTTAAGAGCAAGGTACTAGACCAGTTATCCAATGACGAATAGCAGTCGACAGTTATTATAATATAATGATGCTTCTTAAAAAGGTGTTTTTCAACTTTCTATGAAGCATACATGTTGGGCAACATCAAGCGGTAATAAAATATCCTTTAGACACTTAACGTCGCTGTGTTATAACAAAGATTAGTGACTGGCAAGGTGGCTGGCTTCGTCGCTGCGCTATTCACCACAGGCTGAGAGAATCCATCGAGAATTTTTCTTTATTTCTCCAAGTTTTAACGTCTTCGTGACATCAAAGGCCGTTTACTACAATTTACAGAAAATAATATTATGCAGTGCATTGAAAATGAATTATTCATACCGTCCAATAAATGGCATATAACATTGTCAATGTATCCAAGAATATGCTGGATCCAACAGCAGATATTGATCTACCCGCCCATTCCATCCAAATGAAATTCAATTCTCCCACCTAATCTATGTCATTGAAATATACTGAAATTTGCTGCTGAACTGCAATGCGTGTTCTTGGGTAAATGATTGAAATTTAGTTTAGATCTCTAATTTTGCTTTTTTCAAAAATTATGTTCAGTATGAAATGACTAAGTGTATTGAGTCATGAGATTGTATTCTGCTATTCTAAAAGCAGGTTCTCTTTTTAAACCGTACTTTCGATTTGAGTGCCATGGTTATTGATTAATCATCAAATAAATGATTGGGAAAAAAATTGTGACATTGTAATCTGTAGATAATGACGAATACTTGTTAAATTTTTAACGATACATTGTCATATCAAGACTGATTAGTGTCGCCCCCTTCTTTCTCTATAATCGGGACTGGCACTGTCAAAGAATACGATAAGTGGCGGGGTTCAGAAGGAGATGATTGGTTGGTTGCTGCTGGCAACACAGATTATTAACATCGCCCTCCTCTTTCTTCCAGGCTTGGAACTGGCATTGTCAGAAAGCGAGCAAATGTTGATGATCTGGACATTTTTCTTTGTGTCTTTGAAGCCCCTTTATCAGACATTTCTAAATAATAGTCTTTTGACATCTCTACGTCTTAGTTTATGCAGCTCAAGAGTTAACTGTTGCCCTATAATAGAGCAAAAGTTTCTATATAAAAGGTTTTTAATTTCACTTATAATTTAACGCATATTTTCTCTATTGTTAATTAAAGACATTTTGCTGCCGACAGAACCGATTGCTTCGAAGCTACTGAAATCATCATCAGTGTCTGTTGTATAAGAGACATCTTGTGTCAGCCAATTCGACCTTACTTAACCTTGTCAGGCTAAGCATCGTTTTGCACTCTTCGTATATTGTAACTTGCAGAAGAGTTGAGCGTCGAAGCCGACCGAGTTTTATTTTCAGCTGCGACCCACTGCAACTCCTGAGACAGCTGCGACCCAATGCGGCTTCTGGGACAACGGGGTTTATGGACCACTTTGCACTACGACGCTACGTTTGTTTACATTGCTCGGCAGTCCATCTCTAACCCGATAATATTTTATATTATACTTTTGTTTCCTGCTCTTTTATGATAATCAGTCTAGTTGTGTATAATAATTGGTCGTTGATTGCAACGGCTGAAAGCAGCTTCGATAACATTGCTGATCTAAGTTTGTTTTTATCCAAAGTTTGATTTTATGACATCTACGCCTTGCAAGACTTATTACTCGAGAAATCCGCAATTTTATTATTTATATATGTGAGAAAATCTGACTAAAGGTGTTTTATTTTAAGTTAAGATTTAAGATTTAAGTGAACGTTCTGTTTTTCAGAAGTAGTTTCTTCCTTCGTTCATTATAATTTCGAACTATCTGCTTCTTAGTAAAATACTTTTAAAGTCAACAGCTATGGTAGTCGTTGTTTCAATTTAACAACACTGTGTGACGACAATTAAAAGTTATAAGTGTTGCCCTCCTCCTCAATCAAGGTTTGGGACCTAGTAACACTGTCGTAGATCAATGATTGGATGATAAAATTTAAGTGTATTGTCATTTTTGTTCCAGAGTTTAAAGTCGTCTTATGATATCAAAAGCCGTTGACAGCAATGGAGAAAATATACTATGCAAAACATACAGAAAAATTATGGCAACTGATACATACCATATCTAAAAGGGTTCTTAGTATCTCTGATAGTCAACATCTTAACAATGATAAAGAATATCAGCAGATATTGTCCAACGCGATAAAAGAGTTTTGAATACGAAGCAATAGTTGCTGTTCGTCAGAAAGTCTCCCAAACAAGAAAGTTTAAAGATAACAAATGGAACACACAGAAATTACGAAATTGTTTGTGTGTTTGTATGCGCACTTGTTATAGCACCCCGTCAAGCTCACTACTCAGAGGCGCTCCCGACTGCAGAGCGGACACTGCATCGGAGTTCCACGCCGAAACGCTGAGCAATTGCGAGGGAAGGACTTGCCCAAGGTCCCTACGCGGCGACTTGAGGTGGATTCGAACCTCCAACCTTCTGGCTTCAAGGCAACGACACCACCACTACACCACCGCGCCCCACATTGTCTATTGTGTTGTCTATCTGGAAATAGACAATGCAATATACAATATTTAGAAATAGTCTAGATAGACAATACATATTATTCTAGTTACAATTATCACTGTCGCGTAAGAATATTAGTCTTCACAGAACATAATATGACCAAATTATGTAATGATACCACTCTCAATTTAAAAATAAAATTGAGTCCAGTCCAAAAAGGCAAGAAAAGCTAGACTGATCTCGGGGTAAGAAATATGTGGAATATACCAAAGTACAAATGAAATGCATCTAAAGTACACGTCTGCGACATCAACATAAGCAACATAAAACATAAGAACTCTACAAAACACACGACTTTCGAAAATATTATTTCTGCGATTAAGCGTTGTGAAAACAATGGAACAAGATTACAAGATCAACTTCATTTTGTCTTACTTCTCCAATTTAGCTTACCTCTATAATATCAAGCTTTTGTTTTCCATCTTTAAAAATTATAGCAGCAGGCACCTTGATTGCTGATGGTTTCCTTTGCAACCAATGTGGCTACGGTCAAGAAATGTAATCTGTCTACCTTGCTATCGCGGGATTTAAGCTTAAATGAGAGAAAAAGTTCTCTCCACACACGCAGGAGGATTGGGCTAAATCATTTATTTATTTATTTATTTATTTATTTATTTATTTATGTGTTAAGTTCTATAGCGTTTCGTCAAGCTCTCCACTCAGACGCGCTCCCATCTACAGCGCGGACAATGCATCGGAGTCTTACGCCGAAGTGCACAAGCAATTGCGAGTGAAAGGTCTCTACGAGGCGTCTTGAGATGGATTCGAACCTTGAAAACTCCGGCTCCAAAGCATCTAACCCACCACCGCACCACCGCGCCCCACAAATGCCAGAAGTTGGCAGGGCACATCGGTCACCATTATCAACAGTCACTTTTCTTGTAGGTCAACAAATTATCGTTTAGTTTGTCAATGCTTGATTAACTTTTCCGAAGATTGTAATAATCATAGAATATAACTTATTAATATTATCCAAACAGAAATTGACTTTATTTGTGTTTAGTGTGTGGAGTGTCCATTTGAAGAAAATGGCTGATGTAAATTTAAGTAATGTTTCAGGAATTGATGACGATGCACGCTAATCGCACGACAAATGCTCCGTGTGAAAGAGGCTGGATCTTGAGAAGAAAAAAAACTAGAAACCTAGACAAGAGCGAAACACGAAGATCGATCTATCTAGGTAGAAAAGAACTATGATTGGCAACGCTGCATTTCAATTATTTTATTAACCTGCCGTTTACGTCGATATCAGCCGCAACCGCTCTCGATTCATGGGTTCTAAACACTTGATTCAAATTATAGCTCATATTTCTTTCTTATTAAAGGTGTTCAATTTCACATTCAATTTAACGTATAGCGTTTCTATAATAATTCCAGAACGATAAGAGAAAAAAATTAATGACGTCAAAACTTAAGTGCATTTCCACAGAGTAAATTATCCTTAATTCGTTTATCTATTGTTTAGCGACATCTTCTGGTTGTCAGTTCAATTGACTTCGACATTTCTTAACGTAATCGGGCCATTGGAGAGGATTTATTACTTCATCGTCTGCCGTTAGCATAAATACATCGTGTGGTATCAAGAGACGTTGACATCAATTGGAAGAAATTCTCGTGCAGTTTACACCGTGGACTGACACTCCGACATTAGCGAAATTTGCGATTGACTGTAATTCGGGAAGTCGGGTTTGAAATCAAAGCATAGATATCTTTTCGCAATTTCTTCTACAAGGCAATTTAACTATTATGAGAACACTGATCATCTCCGTCTGGACGGGAGGCGAGTGAGAGAACAGGCAATCTTTCATATGCCTAAGCTAAGAGAATGAAGTCTCTTACACTTCATATCCACGACACATCATAGCTACTAGCTAGCTTCTTACACCAGAGCATAAAGAGCTTGAGTGAAATGCATATTGTATTGCAAGTGATTACGACACATAATAAGATTATTATCATGATCACTGCTGGTAGGCTACATCAATTGACATTAGCATTAACATATCATTATAGTATTATATTAGATTTGATTCTTTGTTTGTATGTGTAATTTGTTGTAGCGCCCCTTCAAGCTCCCTACTCAGAGGCGCTCCCGACTACAGAGCGAACACTGCATCAGAGTTTCACGCGGTTAAAATCAATTTGAAACATAATTATGTTTATGCAGGTCTAACACGCAACAAGGTAACTCATCTTGCTACTAAAGAGTTTATACGAGAACCAAGACGCAATGATCATGACGGAATACGAATACACTAAGAAATTTAAAATCGGAAAGAGGATGAAGCTGGGCTGTATACTGTCCCCGATTCTGTTTAACTTATATGCAGAAGGAATAATACGGATGGCCGGATTGGAAGGACTGAGGAAGGGGTGAGGTTACTACGCAACTTGAGATTATGCCGACGACACAACATTCCTGGCGCGGTTCACTATCGATAAGGCGAGTTCGAAAGGGCGACCATCAAAAGAGCGACCTCAAAAGGGCGCTGATTTTAAAGGCGACTGATCAAAAGAGCGACCATCAAAAGGGCGACCGCTCTAAACGGCGACCATCAAAAGGGCGACCGATTGGCTGAAATCGGTCGGTGAAAGACGGTAGATCTGAGAAAAATTCTGCCTATGCCTATGATCGTAACTACTAGTGGTCGCTATTTACTCATTAGTTCAATTAAAGCGATCGGCCTACATGAAAGAAAAATACGCAAAAAAGGCTTATTCAGGCCTACGCTATGAGTAGACCTCTATATATAAAAGAACAATTTTCAACGTGCAGTGCATTTGTGTGAAAGTAATTTCGCGAGTAAGACTGAGAATGGCGTGTTTTAATATAATATGATTTTCATGTAAAACTAATGCAAAGACTTTTGCAGAGACTTTCTAACGTTTAGTAGGCCTATAGTTTGTGCGTGTTTTAATATAATATGATTTTCATGTAAAAGAGACTTTCTTACGTTTCATGTAGGCCGATCGCTTTAATTGAACGTTCGCTTTTGACCCTTTAGAGTCCCCAAAAGAGTAAACAAACAGCCTGTTTGCGAATTTTTCTTAGATCTACCGTCTTTCACCGACCGATTTCAGCCAATCGGTCGCCCTTTTGATTGTCGCCCTTTTAGAGCGGTCGCCCTTTTGATGGTCGCTCTTTTGATCAGTCGCCTTTAAAATCAGCGCCCTTTTGAGGTCGCTCTTTTGATGGTCGCCCTTTCGAACTCGCCTTATCGATAGGATACCCCTGGCGCGAAGGAAAGATGATCTTGTATATTTAGTTTATATAGATGTTGTGAAATCTTATTCAAGGTGTTTAATTTATCCATTTAGTTCAGAGGTTCTCAACCGGCTGTTTGTCGCGTAAAACAGGTGTGTCGTCTGTGTGTCGCGAAGATTTGGTGTGTCGCAAATTCTCACAGCATACACCCGTCGTTCTGCTCATTTAGCAGTTTATAGGACGTAGGTACACTGTGAGAATTCGCAGCATTATATATATATATATATATATATATATATATATATATATATACATATTCCATTTCAACGCAATCTTGAGCTGCCACAATGTTTGCCTTGTAGGCCCACAATCCCTACATAGGCTTACAAAAAATATTTTGCGCATAGATTCGGAAATGTGTCCTCTCAGTCTACAATGTAACACGTTAGCGAAAGCACCGAATAAACACTGGAGGCTTGGACCAATGAGCGGAAGTTTGCAGATGACGCAGAAATGTGTCCTCTCGGCCCGTTGACTTATTCAGATAAAAAGAACCATAATTACGTATGTGGATAAAGTTACGGACCCCTTTGGTCCAAATGACCCCAACGTTTTAACTAAGAAATTCCTGTAGGCTTGCTTTTCCAGTTTTCCGTGTCAATAATTGGACGTTTAGCTTAATTATTCCAGGAACACATTTTTATTCGTCCTTAACATAGCATAGCATAACATTTTTAGTCTGCAAACCAACATGATACAAATTGTGACTTTTATTATTATTCAACAGTTTAACGACATCATATAACTACAAAGGTTGTTGACGTCTTTAAAGTTTGATGTATTGCAGCTCACTTTTGTTTAACTGTTCAGCAGTTTCTGTTTGTACTTTCTTTTTCTTTGTTTTTTCATTTTGTTCTTTTTTTTGTTCTTTTCTTTTCTTTTCTTCCTGAATTTGACTAACCGCCTTTCATGACGATAGTGTTCACCAAATGGCCGTAGTCGATCCTCTTTTATACATGCATCATTATTTATTATTTAGCATATATGCAAAATTATGCCCACATGCATTTATATATATATATATATATATATATATACATATGTCACCATAATTACATATGCCTATAATTCTTTATATACAAATGAGCACATGTACACATGTGCCCACATATGTATTGTCATTATGTACACTTATGTATTATTATCATTAATTTAGACATTTCATGAAGTTCACATGACATAAAATCTAGGCCTATTTAGTTTGATTAACATCAATTCTTATGAGTTCTCATTTCATAAAGTTCACATGACACAACATCTACTTATTTAGATCAACATCAATTCGTATCATTTCTCATAATCTCATATTTGCAAGCAATTTTCAATGTTCATATTTCACGAATAATGTTACAAGCAGATAAGATAATCAACATTAATATGAAAATCAAAGTATTCACTCTTCAGCCATCATTTAGCAGCTTAAACAATAATATCAAGACCATTTTATTCAATGCCTGTTTCATCTATTACAGAATTATTCAAAATTTTTATCAATCCCCACACACACATATACACACGCACATACGCATGCACACACACAAACATAATCATATCAATTTAATAATGCAATAAAAAAAAATTCAAGGATAAAAGAAAACTTATGAAACATTTTAAAAAAAAAAATGATCTTTGTGAAATTGAAGCAATTTGTGACTGAAAAGTTCAACTATTATAACATTGCATGAGATGCTTATTAGAGGTGTTTAATTTCGGCCTCGTTATAGTTGCTCATTTAAAATTTCACTCTGTCAGAAATAGTTTTCTTCCTTTCGTTCAGTGCAGTTTCTATAATTTTGCTCTGTTGAGCCTGATAGGTGGATACTCATAACTATTTTATTGTCATTTCAATTAGAATTACGTTAAGACCACAGAATTATTGGTGCCGTCATCCGAGTTTAAACCTTCTTGGATTTGCATGTAGCTAGGATAATGCAAAACAACAGCAGTTGTTTATTGATGAAGACCGCAATTATTCAGAATAACAATAACAATGATGATTTCTATGCGCCGTACACATGGACTTATCAGATACCACTAGCAGCAAGTTGGGCAGAAGTTGGACACGAAAGACATTTTACGAATATACACGTTCCAAAAAGAGTGTTTTATTTAAGCCTAGTGTTGTGATTCTTCACTTAACATTATGTCTTTCGGAAGTAGTTTTCCGTCTTCGTTCAATACAATTTAGATGATGCAGTTTGCATATTTGTCCAATTCTTGAAAAGACAACTACATTAAATGCGGGATTCTAAATTTTAGAATCCCGATGTAGCCGCAGTTTAAGTCTAACGTTACTGTGTGATAATAAAATCATTAGGTGTCGACCTCCTCCTCCTCCTCCTCCTCCTCCTCCTCCTCCTCCTCCTCCTCCTCCTCCTCCTCCTCCTCCTCCTCCTCCTCCTCCTCCTCCTCCTCCTCCTCCTCCTCCTCCTCCTCCTCCTCTATCTAGATTTGTTTCTTGCACTGCCGCAGTTCCAGTATCGGATGTGTAAACATCAGTTTACTTCATTAGTATCATTATTCCAAAGTTTTTAAGTCATCTTATGACATAAAAGTCCGTTGACAACAATGCAAAACAAAGCCGCGTAAACAAGAAACCGTTCAATGACGTTAAAACGGATCAATAGAATAAAATTAATATTCAGTTTCTTAATATTAATTGAAAAAAGTTGATCTGACGCTGTTTATGATACGCATACGTGAAAAAATTTGAGGAATACATAAATCAATTGTTGGCTTTCGGCTGCAATAATCCCCCCGCATGTAAATTTAAGAGTATCAAAAAGAAGAAACATCAGCAACAAATGGACAAAACCTATAATTCTTATTACAATTATGATTATCTCATCCTAAACTCATTCCATTTTAAATTAAACTCTGCCACTGGTTGCACTCTGCCAGTGCTAAGACTGGACAAAGGAGGAGGGCGTCGCTAATAATTTTTGCAATCACACAGTATCGTAAACTGCTAGGCCTACATACATTTGGATCAACTTGTGATCTTATTTGCAGTTCTTCTTACAAACGACTATAAAATTATCGATGTGAAAGCATTAATGTATCATGTTATGTTATTATGTTATACGAATGATGAGAATATCAGAGAATATCTTCTGCTGACTGTAATCATAAGATAGTTTAAAGTCAAGGACCGTAGCCTATATATACAACTTTAACATATAATTATGTGATTTATTGGCACGTTTGTGTCCGAGTAGGCCTATGTTCAGTGCCATGTAGCCGGAAAGTTGTACCGTACAAATGATGAATTGCTGCTCAAATCAAATTCTGCCGATGTCAACAGATTGCGTTGCCTTAAGATGTCGTTAAACTCTGCACCAATCTACCCTTCAACTCCGTCACTATCCCATCTGTGACGGTGCCAGTCTGAAGAATAAAGAAAGGAGGAGGGCCACGTCAAGCATCTTTTCATGAAACAGCGTAAACATACGTTGTTTCCAATCAACCAACTTATTCGTAGAGCGTTATTTTACACACCTTTTTAATGGTATCAACTCATTGTACATAATAAAGAAACATTGAAAATGTTTTGGGTCAAACTGAAATAACAGTATTCGGTAATTATACTGTTCATTTCGCACGCCTAATGTGAGCAGGGAGAGATGATGCGTGGAATAAAGGAACATCGTTACATGAAGATTTCCCAGTGTTCTCAGTCTATTATGCATCGGTCTCTCTGCCTGTGTGTCTGCTTGACTTTGTCAGTGCGTCTGCACGTGTACATGTGTCTTTTTCTCTCTATTTGTCTCTGTGTGTATTTGTCTCTGTCTGCTTGCATATCTGTCTATTTTACGTCTATCTGTCTTGCAGTGTTCGCGATTGATGGGGGTCACTGTAATAATGCGGTAAGCTGGTGTTACAGGAGACAATAAATATAATGTATTTTTTATTTTTAAACATTTATATAGAGGCGCTTAATTCTTAATAAAGGTGCCTAATTTGAGCATTTTGTTCAACGTTTGACAGCATCTAACAGCCAATTGAACTGTTGACTTTGACTCGTTCAGCGACGTTATAACCTTCGCCGTCGTCTTAATGAATTCCAGATTCCACCAAAAGGTAATAGGGTCATATAATTATGTGCATACTGCTCTACATGGTATCATACCATGCAGCCAATACGTTCTACCCGATCATCGGCCTGCCTGACACTCTCTCGACCGCCGGTCACAAGTCATCTCAGCTCACCAACCGAGCCATATCCAACTCAGCACCACGCCTTTGGAATCATCTACCTCCTGAATTCCGATCTTTTCCTGCACCGTCATTACTAATCACACACCGTCACCTACTTCAGGCTCCTCTGTCCATCACACCTCGGGTTTTTCATTCGAAACTTAAGACACTCATTTTCAAGAAATCCTACACTGTCTCAACTGATCTTCCACCGTCCAATTCCCGGGCCAGACGACACCCGCTTTAGTAGCTGTACCGCCCCTCTGACCCTAAGGCAACTCGACCCGGACCACCGTGGAATACTCTTACGGACAGCGCTCGTGAATAAGCTGGTGCCCAGCGCTTTGCTTTCGAATAGAGATTTATAAATTTGGAGATTACGATTACGAAAGAAAACCGTCAAAGGGCCGATTACGTCATTGTTGAGATTCATTAATTTTCAACACAGAGAATAATCCTCAATGCCAATTTCAATTGGTTAGTGACATGACATCGTTTGGCTGTTAGTACAGTTAAATTAGACCTTACCTAATCTATGCTAGCAAAGCGCCATTTATAGGATTTTTTATGCAACGACTGTCAATGACTTAACGTCATCATAATTATGGCATCCGAATCCCTTGCGGGAAATTGTAAGAAACCTGTAGCCTACAGTTTACGACTTAGAAGATAACAGTTTAGCGACAGGTCCATTGTTTTGATAAATGCTGTTTAATAAATGATGATGCGTCAAAAGCTATTAATCAATGCAGAAGCTTTTCTGATGTCGGATATCTGAATCCATCTTCAGTAGAAACTGCGCCTTGAGCTCATTTGCCTTACCAATTCCTCTGTTCTGGAAACGACTGAAGGCTGTCTAATTTGTTTAGTGGCTGCACTGATTTGGGTCTCGAGCGCATCTAACTCTCTGTATAGCGCTTTATAAATATTTATTTGCCATTAAAATTCCAATTAGCCCACGATAAGAAAAGATTGTTGCCGTACTCTTGAATACCGTGGTTCAATAGAAAGTAGGCCAAAATGCTTTTTATATATTGACTAATGCATGATAGTTAATCATACTAAAATTGTTCGGATATTTAGAGATTTGAACCAAGAATTACAGTGGTGTGAAAAAGTTTTGTAGTTTCAAACATAATAATGAATCTTTTAACAATAATTTATGCTGGCTTGATAAGACTAATGATGATGGTTGAATCCAGATTTGACGAGGGCTAAATATGACAACAGAGGCCGTTGCCCTAAAAAATACTTCCTAGAAACAGAAAGCTAAATGAGGAATTATCACAAGGCCAAAAATTAAACACCTCAAATATAAAATCTCGACACTTATAATATGTTGAACTTTCGAACCATCAATAGGATTCTTCTCTATTTTCGTTCTTATCTTAATGCTGTTGCTCCTCCATATTTTGCCCATTGCCTTGAGAGATGGGTATGCTCTTGCTAGGCGAGTCTTGATTTCTGCAACTCCATCCAGGTCAAATGTGAAAATGCTACAAAGATTGATGAATCTTGCAACATTTTCTGTGTTGTCGTCCTCCACTTTTTCGATAGGTGTGACGCCTTCAGATGTAGTTTCATTTCTGCGTTTGAATACAGTTTCGAAAAATCTGCTTCTTCGCATCCATTACCTTCATGCCATCTATTACATGACATTTTTTGTGTAAAGAGAACTTACTCGATAAAAAAAAGCACTGGCATTACAATTGGTGAGCGCGTATCTACAAAACTGTGCCGTAAAAAAAACGGTGCAGGACAGAATGGCGCAGACAGAATGGTGAAGACAAAACGGCGCAGACAGAACGGCGCTGACAGAATCGTGCAGACAGAACGGCGCAATTCAAAGTAGGCTACCACGACAAAACGGCGCAGATAAAACGGTGCAGTACAAAGATTATCATACCCGTCTAGTGATTGTTTGCTTATTCAAGAACAAGTTCACTACGAACTGAAGATTATGAGAAAACGTTCCTGATTCCGGCAACGAGGGTATCCAAGTCAGAATACATTCGTTTAAATGGAAGTCGGATTGATACAAAATAATTTTTTCTTAAATGGAAGCTGAATCGATGGCAAAGTTTTCGCTTAATCATTTTGATTACTGAGCGTTGGTTCCTGGGCCGCGTCTCGAAAAGTATTCTTAAGGCTGCCGATGCTGCCGGGGCTGCCCTCTTAGCATCTTTAGTTAGCGACATTGCATGGCTGTTTTTAAGGAATTTTTAGAACTGCACATCCTCTTCTCTCCTTTCTCGTCCTCCATGGTAAATTACCCCCAATCTGAGAGAAATAAACTATTTTTAGTAGTTTTAACTGCACGGAACGTGACGGAAGTGCTTCTACAACTGCACGAATCCATTTAGAACTACACATTTTGTGTAGAACTGCACGTTAAAAAAACCTGCGACATTGATCATGTTCTCCGTATGTTTTCCCCTGATAATTAATTAATCATGCTGTAAAATACGATTTTCGCTGAATCGTCCATTTGAATTTACCAATAACAACAACAAGAACATCACAACATGGATGCTATTCAGAAACTTTTACTACTTTTCATCCGCTTATCACATTTCGCCTGTTAAAAATCGCGTTATGGAAACAGGTTACTAACTGTTATTATTAATTATTAATTAGTTTGAGTAAGCTTATCTTTCAATAGATAGGGTTCATTATTTTGACGATTTTCGTAATAGATAAAGCTGTTGTGAAATAATAATCTGGTATTGCAACGTCATCAAGTAATGAGCGTGGCGTCATTACATTTCGCCGCCAGTGATATCGTGACCGACCTTAATCCATTGGAAATGCCAAGTCGATGATAATGGTAGATTTCAACAGTCACTGTAGCCTAAATAATGGAGCTACATGTATTCAGAAGAGATGACGTATGTGTTAGAGCGTGGTGAATATAGTAGACGGTTGTTGTTCAGATTTTCAAATTGTGTTTATCAGTCTTTGTATATTTTTGTTTTCTCAAACGAAACAATAAATTCAAGAGATCATAGCATCGGGAATTTGATGACATCAGTCGACTAAGGCTACACAGCTATTATGTCTGGCTGTTTGTCTGTCTGTGTCGCATTCTCTCTATCTCTCTGTCTCTCTTCTCTGTCTCCCTCTGTCTCCCTCTGACTTTCTGTCTCTGTCTCTCTCTCGGTCTCTGTCTCTCTATCTCTGTCTCTGTCTCACTCTCTCTTGGTCTCGGTGCCATTTTTTCTCGGTCCTTAAATTAATCGTCTGACTGTCGGTGTCTCCCCATTCACGTCTGTTCGTCTACGTGTCTGTCTCTGTCAGTGTGTCTATCTTTCCATCATTCATAAATTCCACTAGCAGAAATATGCTAGTTAATTTGGCGATGACTTTTTTCGACCGACGAGAGATTTATTATTGATTGGTCAGATGTTTGGATATTTAGGACTGATGTCAACTCTTAATGAAGGTGTTTACTACGAGACATTTTAATTACGTGATGCTTATCGACATCTTGCGGTTGTCTGTCTGTGTGTATGCATGTCTGTCTGTCCCGGTGTCATTTCCTCTGTCGTTATATTAATCGTCGGACAGTCGGTCTCTCTCCCTGTTCGTCTGTTCGTCTATTCGTCTGTCTCTGTCAGTGTGTCTATTCTGTCCGTGTCTCTGTTACTCATTCCTTGCTTCATAAATTCCACTAGCAGAAATAAGCCAGTTTAATTGATGATGACTTGTTTTCTACCGACTACAAATTAATTTATTGTTGATTTTTTTATTGCAAGATCTATTAATAACTAATACATTTTTAAAATTTACAGGTGGTATGATAATACTTGTAGGTTGTCCTGGGTTTGGAACAGTCAATAATTGATTTTTCTGATGATTAAGTGGAGTTGACATTAGTTGTAAATTTCTAAACATATGTTTTCCTTGTAGCCCACAATCCATACTGTAACACAGGCCTACAAAAAATATTTTGCGCATGGATTCCGAAATGTGTCCTCTCAGTTTACAATGTAACACGTTAGCGAACGCGCCGAATAAACATTGAAGGCTTGGACCAATGAACGGAAGTTTGTAGATGACGCGGAAATGTTCCCTCTCAGCTCGTTTACTTATTCAGAGCAAACGAACCATAATTAACGTAGGTTGACAAAGTTACCGGTCCCCTTGGTCCAAATGACCCCAACGTTTTAACAAAGAATTTCCTGTATGCTTGCTTTTCCAGTTTTCCGTGACAATGATTGGACGTTTTGCTTAATTATTCCAGGAGCACATTTTTATCCGTCCTTAACATAACATAGCATGACATTTTTATTCCGCAAACCAACATGATACATGTCGTGACTGAAAAGTTCAACATTTATAAATTTGTTTTGTTGAGCCTGAGTTTCTAGGAGGATATTCATAACTATTTAATTGCCATTTCAATTAGAATTACGTTAAGAACAATGAACAATTGGCGTTGTAAAAAACCCACACTTTTTCACACATTTTAATTTATTTTTTAGCACTTCCGGTCATCAAAAGACAAATTATTTAGTATTAGAAAATAGCTCTAAATGCCCTCTACAGAATGGCATAATTTATTTCTATTAAAAGATAAATTATGAATAAGTTACAATAAAAAAAACATAAACATTTTATGAAAATAAAACACCTTTATATACATTTTAATTTATTCTGAGCACTTCCGGTTATCAAAAGACAACTCATTGAGCATGGAAATGTAGCCCCACATTCCCTCTATAGAATGGTATAATTTGTGTCTCTTAATATTAAAGGGCGCAAAAGTTATAATCGATAACCTAGGGGGGTGGTATCCACCCCCCGGTACCTTGGGTATATCGGGTATAACTTTTGAATGGTATGGTATATCATAAACATTTTTAGCTCAAAATGTGTGCCAATGAACCCTCTACAGCTACCAATTTTTTCAAAATTTTATTTCAAACGGAACAAGTTTGATTTGGGAAAAACCTAGGGGGTGGCAACCACAACCCCCTTGGTAGCCAAGGGTTTGATGGAGTGCTCCTTTTTCTTCTTACAGCGGGGCACAGAGTGTTTGCTCGAATTATTGAATATTGGTTGATTGATTGCTGTTTAACGATCATGTATCATTTTAAAAGATGACTAATTAGATTATCGCTCGTGTTTGTATACTCTTGCGATGGCGATTTGCGAGAGTTCGGATATTTGTCGATCACCGCAGTTTTTTTTAGTTTTGTTTTCTGACGACATCATTCGTCTTCATCAATCTTTTGTCAATTACATGTACACTGTGGTTCAATAAAAAAAGAGTAAGCCACGCTATTTTAATATATTTCTAATGCCTGACGATTAATCATAATAAAATGCTGACAATACTTAGATAATTGAACTAACAATATGGTTGTAGCATATCACGCTATAAGTTTAACGGATAGAAAAGACATAGCTTTAGTATGCCAAAAACAAATTTCTGTCCAGGGTTACGGCCTCTGTTGTCATAGACCCTGGTCAAATCTGGATTCATCCACCCGATATGAATCCTTCAACTTCATCTGCTGAAATCAATGCTAATTACGATGCACACTTATCAACAACCGCATGCAGTCTATGCAACTTATATAGTATTATGACATTCCGTAGCGAAGGTGTTTAATTCACTTTTTTGGCAGGAACAGTTTCCACCGTCCAGCGGCAACTTGCGGTCTAACTGCAGATCACAATCATCACCTGAATTTATTTAGACATTTTTTTTATCAAGCCTCGCAATGGTTCATTCTAAATGTCCAACTACATTTTAAGACTACCAGGGTAATTGAAACCTACCTTATTGATTACTTGACCCAACTATGCAAAGCAAAGCGAAAGTGTTGTAATCTATAATTAAGTTAACAAGTATTTTCTTTAAACGCAACACTGTGCAATGTGCATGGCAAGTTTAATATTATTGAAACAATTGAACGAAATTCTTTATGCAAGCAAGTAACCGTTTGTATTGATTACATTACCCAACTATGCAAAGCAAAGCGAAAGTGTTGTAATCTATAAATAGGCTAGCAAGTAGGGCCCTATTTTCTTTAAACTTGTCATGCACATTGTGTGCAATGTGCATGGAAAGTTTATTGCACTGAAACAGCTGAGCAAATAATCTTTATACAAGCACGTAACCGTTTGTATATAGCGGAATCAGTTGGTAGGCCAAGGGTTATTTGTTAATATAAATTAAACAAGGAAAGATCTGATTAGAGAAATAAGCTAATAATTTTCCATTAAATTTATTTTACTTTTTAAAATGAAACGATTTTTTAAAGATAGTCTCTTACATGTTTACATCTACGTTGGCATTCACATTTGTCAGTTATTAATTGCAATACCGGCAAAAAAATTCTCAGGAAAAAAGGCCACATCTAGGAGACCAATGGATTCATCACAGGCGGAATATCAAATCAAGCCCGCAATATTGAATTAATTAGTTTAATATTATTTTGTTTGTGTCGTTTGTATTAAACGGAATCATTTTGTCGGCCTATATCTTGGGACAATCTACATGTCATGTCATGTCATTCCGCCATCGTCGCTCTGCGACGGTTGGCTGCGCGAATGGATGAGCATTTTCCACAGTTGTCTATCTCCTGCCATGTTCATTGTGTTCATTAACCTCCTCCCCGAAAGTCCAGTCCATTTCAAGATGTTGTCTATCTACAGGTACAGATTAAATGAAGTTTTGATTACGAGACGGAAATCGACGACATTGACGTTGCAGTGTGCTGACTTTTATAGAAAACTGTTATTTCTTAATCAAGGTGTGTAATTGCAGTCTTCAATTGCTCATTCCAAGCATCACAATTTTAACCGTCTTGACTATAATAATTATTATGATCTTCTAGCACAGTGTCACAATCTATAAGAAGCTACAAGCGACGAGTTTGAGGTTAGTTACTTCATTCTTTATACAGAGAGCTTCGGTCGAACTGTTTATTACTAGAAAAGCAATTAATTTTGTCGCCATCTTGGATATTTTCAATCAGCGTCTGCGTCAAATGCAAAATGATATCTTCGTTTCCGCCTCAAAAGTTCCAATTCATCTTAATTCAGCATGTTGTTCATTTCAGATGTGCACGTACGACATGAGGAAAAGAAAACTTTGAAAACTAATCGCAGTTGATGTCGATCTGATTTCGTCGCCGTTTGTAAGAGTCACGATTATCTTTCGATTATAGCTTAAGGATAACCTATGGTATTAAAGGTCGCTGATGTCATTCAGTTTACACCGTAGCCCGACAAAGGCGAAAAGTGTGTTTGACTAGCGTTCGAGAGGTCAGAGGTTCAAATCCAAGAATGGACAGAAAATTTAGTTAATTCAACTCAGCTATGATGAAGACATTGACCTACACTGTCGGTGTGAAGCTAGTGATACGACTGACACCTTCCCCCAAATGTCGATGGTAAGAGAATGAAGTATCTGACGCTTCATCAAGGACACCCGCAGAACCAGCTTAATGGACTACTGATCCACTTACAACGGGCACAGAATCGCTACATATAATTTCATATTGGTTGGCTAACTGCTGTATAACGATTATGTATAATTAAGAAAGATGCCTCTAATTAGGGTTGCCCTCCTACTTCATATACTTTTGTGACTGGCATCACGTGATTTCGGTTAGTTGCAGCGTCGAGTTCTGCAGAAGTAAGCTTAGTTCACCGATGATATTTTTCGTTTGCGTCAATCTTCTGTCAATTGCAATGCCAATTGAAAGTGGAACATCCCCATCACATGAATTCACAGTAATGTAGTCTGCACCCTTAATATAGCATTAAGATATCACTTAGCAAAGGTGTTTAATTCACGATTTTTATTTTATTTACAGTTTCCACTGCTCAGCGACAACTTGCGGTCTGACTGCAGATTACATCACCTTACCTTATTTTAGACATTTTATCAAGTCCGGCAATTGTTGATTTCAAGTGTAACCAAAATTTACGGGAATTTCAGAGACCAAAGCATAAATCATGTGGAAATCAGGAGGAAGTGGATATACACGTAGGAGAGGACGAGAAAAAGGAAGAGGAGGAGGTAGATTTGGTGGAGGAAATTAAGAAGAAAAGGACGAGGAAGAAATAATGATGATAATGATGATGATGACGACGACGACGACGAACACGACAACGACGACGACGATGATGATGGTGGTGGCAGTGATGATGGTGGTGATGATGGTGGTGTTGGTGGTGGCGGTGGCGGTGACGGTGACGGTGACGATGACGATGATTATGATGATGATGACGACGATGATTATGATGATGATGACGATGACGACGACGAAGACGATGACGACGACGTTGACTTTGACGATGACGACGACGACGTCGACGACGATGACGATGACGATGATGACGACGACGACGACGACGATGACGATGACGACGACGACGACGACGATGGTGACGATGATGATGATCATGATGATCATGATGATGATCATGATGATGATCATGATGGTGATCATGATGATAATGATGAAGATGAGATAGAGGAGAAATAGTAATAATATGAAGAGTAAATCAGTTGAGAGGCATCTAATTCTCAGCATCTCCATGTTCTCAGTCTTGGTATATGCGACTGTAGACTGATGGCCCAAGATACTCAACGCTGTCATGATTCTGCCAACAGCTCGAATAAGACACCTTCAATATGTATTGATCTTTTACTCCAAAAGACGTGAAAATCATTTACGCACTGCTTGATATCCTATGTTTAATTCAATTCGTGTAATCAACATTTCATGCTGGTGAAACGCAACTTGTTACATAATAATTAATGACCAAGTTTACAAAGGTTGTAATCTACGTGTGTGTGTAGCTCAGTTCAGTTCATCGGCAACAATGATAAATACTGGGTTTGATTTAATGATTAATGACCTGAGTTTGTTGTTGGATTTGCCGGGTTAATTTTTTTAAAGCACGCTACAGGGTGCTCCAAAAATTACCCCGCTAGGTTCTATGCCAATATCTTGGCCAAAAGTAAGAATTTCGAAATGAAATTCTACAGTCTTAACGACAATTCATATTTACACGTGATGGCCAGATTTCATCAAAATATTTCAAACAGAATAAAAGTTATGCCACTTTTAGGGAGGCCATCCACCGTTTTTTTGACGATTCAAAAACGTCACGCAAAAAAGTAGCAAAAGCACGATTTTATTAACGACGACGTTAAACTTTGGCTAAATAAATAAATGGCGGGTTGTTATTTAACGAACTGAACTTTCAGAATCAGATCGGGCGCTAATGTAATGTACTGGCAGAGGTTGGCGTAGGTCTATCTCATGATTTCTTTTATCGAAAAATTCGGTTGACAGATTGCAACCGGTCACAGTGTACAGTAAGTTGTGCAATTGAAACGATTCAAAAGAACGCGAAACACAATATTGACTACCAACAGAACAGCAATACAACGGCACTAATTCATGTAGCAGCATACACAGCACGTCTACCTACGATGGCTTCGGGAATAGAACTTGAGTCCACTGATTTCCAGGCCAGTGTGTCATCTAATGCGCCTTCTGGCCCCCTTGATTCTTGCCTCGATTATCTCCCAATGTGGAACCATCCTTTTTACTATTGCTTGGGACAGGCGCTGTATAAGAAATTCTGAGGCGGAGTTAAACACCTTTGTTAAATAGAGTGATCATGGCATAATAAACACCGACTCCACGTGGTTACTAAGCAGTACGTAAAAATCGTGAAGGCATTTCATACCACAAGATATCCTTAATTAAAAACATTTGCAGACGTTGCCAAAGTATTTCTAATCAATGATGCTTTCCCTGATTAAATTTAGTAACGACAGGGTTAACTGCATTGACAGACTGAGGCGTCTCCAAAAAATTTGAAGTTTCTACTTTCTGGTTCGTAAAAACCGCAACAGAACTAAGAATACTGAGGATACACGAGGTGGAAATCCAGTTATTCCAGCTATAAAGACCAGCAGAGCAAAGTATGTCTGGCCCTCAGGCAATATGGTCTGCCACGTGAGCTTTGGTCAACAATCATGAATCGCTTTCGAATTATGTAAGAACGCTCTGCTGCTAACGTGGTTCGATGGAGGCAGGTTTCGGACCCACTGTGTAGCTGTGGTGAAATTCAGACAATGTCGCACGTCGAAAATGATTGTAAAATAACTCGCTTTCCGGGTGGTTTAACCGCCTTGCATCATGCGGCTGATGAGGCTGCTGTTCAATGGCTGGACGCGCTCTGCAACAGCTAAATAATGGTTAACGTAAACGATAGTTGTTAATAAGCTGAGGAGGTTCATTATGAGAATAAATTGTCGAATTTAAACACCTTTTAATGAAATATTATTTCGCTATAATAAAGATGAGCCAGCTCCTATTGCTAATAGAGTGCTCAAACCAATAAAATGTACAATGTCCACGTCAACGACTTTTGACATAAAGAAAACATCTTAAGATACTGGAATTGTAAAGATCTGATTTAGGGCCAGTCCAAAATATTGAAAAGCATATGGAGGCGACGAAAAAGGAGCAGAACGCTAAGATTATATGTGGTGTTCAAATATGTCGTAGAGGTCAAGACGAAATGAATTCTATCAACATCTAACCGTCGTTAAATAAGTTAAACTGCACGTTAAATTTAAAGTGCAATTAAATAACTCTAATAAGATGCAATATACAGCATTTAATCTCTGCGCTTTAATTGCTATTTGTGTTTAATAGGAAGAAATAAATTTACGGTACTTCCCAAAGACAGAAGCTGATGTCAAGACTATCACAAGGTGAGAATTGAATACCTCTAATAAGAGTTCAGAACAGCTACAAAATTCCAACTTGGCGGTTCACCATTATTCACACGTCCTTGGAACTATTCAATGCGGTCGATCTCACCAGCGAACAGCAGTCCCAACAGGATTGAGAGGCGTACAGCAGACGCGCAACAGTTGTGGGGGTTACGGTGGTGTATGGATGTGTTTGGTGAATTGGAGCTGGAAAGTTGCGGATTCAAATCCAATAAAGCCGCCGCGCAAGGACCCTTGTCATATTCTTCTCTCCCAATTGCTCATGCGCATCGGCGTGAAAATTCAATTCAGTGTCCGTACAGCAACTGTAGTCGTGAGTGCCTCTGAGTAGAGAGCTATTAGGGGCGCTACAGAAGTTTTAGAAATAAGAAACAGCAATTTTGGATGGGGTAGTGTTGTGTGCATGTTCGTTGCCTTACAGCCTGAGGGTTGCGGGTGTTACGCTTATTAGGCGAGATATAAGCTTACAGCGCAGATATCTAGACTTGAATGCATTACTAGATTTGACCTATAACACATTCATACTACGGCATTTCATTTTGGTTTATATAATAGTGATTTTCACGTAAACAATTTCTAATTACATAAAGATAATTCATAATTACCTAAATGTGGCGTATTTATATAGATGATTTTATATTTGATTGTCTTTACTTCATGGACTTTCCATTTCCATTGGCAATTTGGCATGAAGACGATTACGACTTGTGCCTGTCCAGTTCACACGGAATGAGGAGTTGAAGGAATGAAGAGGAGGAGGTCAATCTCGTCTCCAAACCATCCGTCATTATTCGCCACTGTATTCCTCAACCTTACTGAACCCAATGCTCTTCACCGTCGTAGCTTCTTGTAAATACCACCGTCGCAGTTGTATTGAATTGCAGACGAATCGCAAATGTTTTCCGCTTTCTAACGTTCGTAAAGTTCCGATGCTATTCGAAAGTTCAGTTAGTCACACGTAAAGTTCGCTTTATAACCTGTATAGAAAACCGTCACAAGCTTTCTAGATCCTACGATTATGTTCTAAGAAGATAAACCGACAGCCTTTCTGGTTTTCTCATTCAATACAATCATTGGCACCGCTGATTTTTAACTTATCGCATCATCATCAACAATGATCATCATCAACAATCGCTATCAACTTCACGGTCAAATCCAATTATTTTCGTCGTCATCAACCGTCCTTCAATACGTCTCTTTTACCACGTCATACGCCGTCCGCATCCAATTACGTTGTTGATACGTTGCTTGGCAGCGCGTCGTTACATGGCTTTTGTAGCTCGAGTATAATAATAATAATTATTATCATGTTTCTCATGTTATACCTGTATTATGTATTAAGCCACATTGAATCATTATTTATCTAAAATAAGCCAGTTTAATTGTCAGCCTAACTCTAACCTTTTTCTATAAAATAAATTAGTTTATTAACCCATTTTATAAATATCCTTTAAACGCTGCAGTACGTTCGAATTCACTTCAAAGGTCTCGAAGGGTCCTTGAACAAGTCCTTTACTCGCAATTGCTCGGGCGCTTCGACGCGAAACTCCGATGCAGCCTGGAGCGCCTCTGAGTAGCAGGCTTAATGTGGTGCTGCAGAAATGAAGAAATAAATTAACCCTCGGGCTACCAAGAGGGTGGTTGCCACCCCCCTAGATTTTTCCCAAATCAAACTTGTTCCGTTTGGAATAAAATTTTGACGTTTTAGGTAGCTGTAGAGGGGTTCATTGGCACACATTTTGAACTAAAATTTTTTTATACCATCCCCCCCCTAGATTATCGACTATCACTTTTGCGCCCTTTAATATTAAGAGACACAAATTATACCATTCTATAGAGGGAATGTGGGCTACATTTCCATGCTCAATGAGTTGTCTTTTGACAACTGGAAGTGCTCAAAATAAATTAAAATGTATATAAAGGTGTTTTATTTTCATAAAATTGTCATGTTTTTCTATTATAACTTATTCATAATTTATTGGTTTTTTTAACAGAAATAAATTATGCCATTCTGTAGAGGGCATTTAGGGATATTTTCTAATACAAAGCAATTTGTCTTTTGATGACCGGAAGTGCTCAAAATACATTAAAATGTGTGACAATGTTAGGGTTTATTTACAACGCAAACCGATATGTCAGCGTAAACGTTTTTCAGCAGCTATAACATGGTTTTTTGTTTTGATTGAACATAAAACAGACTTATTACTAGTTTTTATAGATGAACATTGGACTTTATTACATGTAAACTATTTTTTTTATATAAATAATGTCTAAAACACACATAATCTTATATATTCCATATGCGTAAGTATACGTTTTGTGGAATCGAAGGGTACTCATGGTAAAAAATTCATAATTTCGAGGTGCATTCATATTTTCTAAACCTAAATATACGATTTTGTGCAGAAATGAATGCTGAATCGAATGGTGTATTACAAGTTATGATATCTCAAACGAAACCCAAAATCCAGGGGGGGTGGTAACCACACCCTCCTTAGTAGTCCGTGTTACAAAAAAGCTTGGTAGCCTGAGGGTTAAATAAACGAATAAATGCTCGTGCATTATTATTATGCATTCTCTTTAAACATCAGCAATTTACTCTTAAATTCTGAAACCATGTAAGGTCGATGAATATTATAACTCAACAACTCTTGCTATTAAAGGTGTTCAATTCCAGCCTTTCATTGTTCGCCGAGTTTTCTAATCTAGCAATCGTAGGGGCGTGATTTGTGTCTTGGAATCGGAAGGTGGAGGGTTCGAATCCACCCTATGCAAGTCCTTCTCTCGCAACAATTTGCCCGTGCGCCTCGGCGTGAAACTCCGATTCAGTGTCCGTGCTCATGCCTAATTGTCCTTTGTGTTATGACATGCGAGACCGGTCGAAGCATGCGAGGGCATGCAACACGTGTCGCGCATAGAATAGAGTGAGAAGGAGCATGAGTTTATAGAAAGAGTTTGTCAACATGCTCAGAGTCAGTTAGACGCACACCAATAATGATCTACCCGTACATAATTATCCTATTGCAACATGATATGGGCATCTAACTATAACTATCGACTTCACAGAATTTAGCCCGGTAGAGTAATGGTTAACACGCTGGCCAAGAGTGCGAGAGGTAGTGAGTTCGAGCCCCCGTTGGGCGGATTTGCTTTGTAGGCTGCCATTGGCGCCGTGTAATTACAAAGCTGTCTGTTCGGTTAGTAGATAAGTTTAATTAAGATTACCGCATAACTTGTAAATGTAAAGCGCAGTGCGTTTGCAGGCGCTCAATTAAAGAAAAGATTTTTTCTGATTTTTTATATTATTGTTTTGAAGAAAAGATTTGTCAGATTAAAAGCTGGTACACCTTGAAACTCTTATTCAGAAAGCAAACAATTGATGGCCTTATAACGTACAGGTAAAATCTTATTAAAGGTGTTTAATTCGCCCATTGAATTAATTCCCAAAAGATTTCTCTGAACAACCTTTCTCGGCCAACAAGACGATTACGTTGACGTCACAGTGTATTTCCACACAACAAATTATTGTCATCAATGTGTCTCATTCCCAGGGTAATGAAACACGACGAAAACATAAAATAGAAAGTCTAAACTCTAAATTGCATGCACGCATTTATTATGGCGATCAAAAGAAGAATAATTGATTGATTGATTGATTGGTTGATTGGTTGGTTGATTGGTTGGTTTATTGATCGATCGATCGGTCGATTGATTGATTAATTGATTGATTATTGACTGGTTGGTTGATTTCCTGGTTGGATGACTGACTGACTCATTAATTCATTCATTTTCTTGTTCTAAACCGAGTGACATTGAAGTAACTACATTGAGAAATAACAGAAGAGTGCCCAGTAGGCGTAGATTGCTGAACCGCCTAAAATCTTTGACCACGAAAGTCATTGGTTACTGGTTTTAATTGCAACAAACTTCCGTTGAAATTGTAATTTATCTAATTAAATTTACCGTTTCTTTATGTTAATAATTTTAATGATTCTTCTTAACAGTGTCCATCGTTCAGCGGCATTTCTCGACTATCATCGTCTTCATACGCCGAGGCTAAGAAAACGAGGTCGCACTGACATCACATTCATGACTTTCTTCAGAACGAACTGGACTGCTTCGTTTCATAGTCTTTGGTTTTCCAAGAGCAACGATTAGATTATATTTTTATTATTACCATCGGTCATTATTGCATTCGTTCGGTGGCTACTTTAGAAGGCTTTGTGACTGTAATAAAGGTGTTTATAAATCACACATATTATTTTCAATCTAGCTTCCAGTGTGTTAAGATCAATCATCGGAAAGTTGATATTTATTACGCGATCTAGGCAACAGATAAGAAAATTATACAACTAAATTGCAAAGGAAGCCTTGTTCTCATTTATAAACAGTCCATTGTTCAACATTTATAGCTGCATGAATGTATTATTCAAGATGTTTAACTGAAGCCTGCAATAATAATTGTTCAATTATACAAACACAGTTTTATCGGTCTGGTCTATATAATTTTCTAGCACAATAAAGAGGAAGCGACGAGCGACCAGTTCTGATTTAACTACTACTGAGTCTTTCTGTGAATGAAACCTCAATTGAACGACTCAATATTCATTGCAATGAAAGCAATTAAGTCTGACTGACTCTTAAAATCATTCGTTCCTTGTTTCAATTGCGATCAGTTTCCATTAATAAATATCAACCTTCCAATGTCAAGGCGCGGACGTGCCTCAAAACGTCGTCAACGGCCAATAAGTCATAATTCTAATGACGGCAAATCTTAAAAATAACAATAATTGTCTAACCTTTTCAGTAAATATATGTTATCAGAATAAAGATTCTTTTTTATATTATCAAGACTGCTTTGTACAAATCCATTAAACCTTTTATTAAAATTTGTTTGATTAAAATTCCTTGATTGCGATGTGACTCAGATAGACGAGCAAGACAAGAGCTGAAATTAAATTCGCCTGCGTTATTTATATAGCTTCATTTCATTACGTTTCAAAGGTGTCTAAAAAGAATGCTCTATTGGTGGTTTGCAGCGTGAGAGTTTAACGACGCTAGTTCGCAGCATTGATGACCGGTGTCGTATTCCTGGCTACGGAGTGGCATCACCACGGTGAGGGATGTGAGTTTGTGTTGGAGTTAAATGGTGGATGGATGCAGAATTTAGCGACATCTAACGGAAACAAAGTGAGTTGCTTTCATAATAAAATATTTTTATTAGTTCCTAATCGTTTTCATCACATATGCCATAATATAAAATCCTTAATTAATATAATTCAAAGGAAACTAATACTGTTCGGTCACATTATGCAGAATGAAGGATGATCGGTACAAACAAGAGAGGACGTCTGCATAAAGATTGGTTAAACGATAATTATAGAAGAGTGGTGCAGAACATCACTCCACATCGCTCTGGACAAACAACGGTGGAAGAACTTAGTGAAAATGGCGTCGGGCACCTATGGCCGTTGTGCCCATGGTTTGTGAACAAGATTATAACTTACTAAAATTATTTTGTGGTTTGTGTGACAATCATATTGTAACGTTGCACCTTGCAGCTGATCAGTTAATTACGGTGAGCGAGTCACTTATATATAACAATACAAATCCGTTTTAAAGGTGTCTATAATGGACGGGCTCAGACTGATCGGGTATCGCGTCCAAGATTTACAATTGCAGTAACTGAAGCTAAATTCAAAGCGCCATGCGTAATAAATTTTGGTTTCCACGAGATCCACTTATAAATTTCTCTATAACTAGGATTTTAAACGGCTTCGCGATTTTTAGGAGTGAGTTTTCACTTACATATAATAATTATATTATAATGATAATTTTATATGTGTCAAGGAGTATCATGCTGAAAGTAAGGAACGACCCCGTAATAAATTCTCCCTTAAAACTCAACTCTTTTACCTCATCTCACTTCCTCCATTTCCTCCAACTTCCATTCAACTGCTAAAAATTACTGTAAACATTTGTACTACTTGATGTGGCCAATAAATTTATCCCGCTTATCGAGTTCCTTATCTATGTGACCTAGATTATTAACATCTATTGTTTCATTACTGTCTGTTATGCCCATAAAATTATATTGTTGCCTTCCTGCCTGGATCCACCTTCTGAGATATATGTTTACATTGACATTTGGCTGTTAACAATTATTGTTAAACATTTTGTGCTACTTGTTGTGGTGGACATACTTAGTCTGCAATAAATATCCAATTCGTTTGTAATTCGAGTCACCTTTCTTCTTTCTTAGTCTTGAGAATGTACACAAAGACTCAAAACGTTTGCCTTGACTCTCTGCTTATGACTTGTCTTGGGCCTATCTTGTTGTTGTTATTGCAGTTTAACGTCACTGTATGGTAACAAAGACCATTAGCGACGCCTCCCTCCTTTATCCAAGCTTGGGACTGGCACTGGGCCTAGCTCTATTTCATTCTACTAACTCGTAACGAATGACTAAAACCATAACGTCATTTGACGGACGATTATTATAATAAAGTGAACCTTCTTATTAAAGGTGTTTTATTCCAGCTTTACACTTTATGTAGTTGCCAGCGATAAACGATATCTTGCGGTCGGTGGTTCTGTTGGCGTCGATCCAACAACCCAACTAATTTTGACATCCACTCCATGCTCCTCTGGGCGGTTGAGTGACGATATGTGAAAAGTTCAACTACAATGACGATTTTATTTCTATTGTTCAACGACATCCAGTAACCGCTTTGACAGTTGACGTCATTGTGTGTTTTAGATAACTGGTCAATCAAGACGCTTTGCTCGTGTTGGATCTTCTATGGCTGGATCCATATTCCGTGGGAGGTTTTAGCCCCTCAGCCTTCTTTATCCCTCGCCTGAAAACTGTTAGGGCGAGTGTTGTGGGTTTGCTTTATTTTATTTCATTCCATTTTAACAGTTTTATTTGCAAAGAGACAGCACTGACTCCTGTGTCGCTAAATATTCGTTCACCGCTTCATAAAATCTTTAATTGTCATTGCAATTATAAATACGATTATTGGAGATAAGCAGATGGCGCCGTCACCCGCTTTAAAGCCATCTTTGTGTTGCATTTAACTTGCATAATGCAAATCCAGTTGACAATAACTGCCGTTTCCAGAAATGTCTTCCATGTTCTTCGACCGCTTTTTCCACCGATTGCTCATCGTCCCTATCAATTGAGGCCACGCCCTCACAACTTTGTATTGCCAACCAAAGATGACAGGCATTATATTTCTCGGGTTCTGTATAAAAAGGCACCCTATGTTCATTAATTAATTAATTATAATAAATTGTCTAATCTCATTATTGCAGCCTACCCTATATAAACATAGAAACATTCTTTTGTAATTTCTGTCATTTTGTGCTCATCCTAAGACAAATGCAACAGTCAAGGCTAAAGACATTCTATAGGTATTATATTGTATTTGATCAACTGCTTCTTGTACCTGATAGCGGTGTGTCTATCAGTTTTTGTTACCATTAAAACGAATATAATAATAATAATAATAATAATAATATTATTGACTGATTGAGGATGATTTCGGGTGGTCAGTGATTCAAAAGTTTCAGCATTTTTCCACTTTTATAGATGTGGAAACTGTCTTTTTAAAGGTGTTTAATTTTAACCTCGTGATTATTCCAAGTTAAATTTTTGTCTTTCAGCAGAGGCCTTCTTTCTTCGTTAAAAACAGTTTTGAACAATTTTCTTCTTTGTACAATACTCCATAAGTCAACTAATAATTATGTCAATAATTAATTAATAATCATGTGGTCGTATTTTTTGTTTAACGGCACTCTGTGAAAAAGGATCAATGCGGTAGATAAGAAAGACCAACAGGCAACAGGGTCATCCTAGATCATTTATTCAGGTTTGGGACTTGCAACGTCAGAGTCCAAGCATTGACGGAGTATTTACAGTTTAACAACATTTTGTTGACAGCAAAGACCAACAGACATTTTGAACGTGGTTTGAGAAGCCGATGTCAGACTGCTGGCGTCTGTCAGCAGCAATGAAAATAGCATTGTTAAATAATGGAAAATTAAGATAACACAAATAATTATTAGGCCTACAGTACGTAACTAGTATTCGACGATTGATAGATTGATTCAGCGTTGAACAACAAATGCTGAGAATCACTCAAAAGTTGTTTAAATTTCATGCATATTATTGTATATTGAGCCTTCCTATTAGAGGTGTCTTATTCGAGTAATGGTCAGAATTTGACAGCGCTGAATTTCTGTGGACCTTTTTAGTCATCCGACCAAAATTTGCTCCTTTTCCTGGAAACATTTCTGATGACCTTTTGTAGTCTTTCGCGCTAAAATCTATAATTTTCTGTATCGGTATTCACAGCATATTCGACTTTTCTCAAGTATTTTGTGCATTTTCACATAAAGTAGTCTTTTTTATGCGGAAAACGTCGGAAAAACGCCGTTAGGAAAAAGGCCAGATCGTGACCAAAAAAACCTAGAAAATAGACAAGACCATGAAGACCTAGATCTAGTTGGAAAAAGCTAAGAGTCGCATCCCTTAAACTAATACTGATTCGATTGTTCGTGATTCGATTTCCAGTGTCTAATCAAGGTCATAGTAATGACATGTTTATTGGTGATAACGGACTTCATATCGTAAAATGAAGTTATAAATTTATAGCTGATGAGATTTCCTATCCGAGGTGTTTATTTAATTGTGGCCAGCGAGGATTGCAACGTGGCAGTGGATTGGCGATTGCTTCGTTTACTGTCATTGGTTAAACTGTATTGAACGTTAAAATACTATTTGAACGCTAACATACTCATTGAACGCTAACATACTCATTGAACGTTAAAATGCTCATTGAACGTTAAAATGCTCTTCCTCTGATATTGGGAAGATCCGCCTCTGGCCTTCGTCGTGTTCCAGATTGTATTTCAGTCGAATACCTATCTTCACTCATTGCTAATCCATTCGCCATTCGCTTTCTTATTCAACCAGCCATTGTTTTATTTGATGATTCCGCAGTTAGAAGATGGTCGTTTGGAGTTCATGTTTCTTACTGTGTTTGAATATTCGTTTATGAGTCTTTATCTCTTTTTGTTTTATCAAACGAAACAACAAATTATGGGAAGAGAATGAAATTCAAGAGATCACCACAGTCGTCAAAAACAGATGGTCGATGCATAAGGCCTTAACCAGGATTTGATTTCGGGAGGTGTTTCTTTCCCGCCCGAAAACTGATGACCTGTTTTAGTCATCCTTCTGAAAAATCGTCAGAAAAATGTCACCAATTAATTCAATTTTTCATTTCGAGGGGTGTTTTCATTGTTTTTTTTCATGGTTTTTGCATCATGTACTCGTAAATGCATACAATTATTTTTTTTACATTTTCCATTACGGGGGGTGTTCAAACACCCAAAACACCCCCTAGCTACGGCCTTGTCGATGCGGAACTGTTATGGGCTCGCGTGCATTCCATGCCTCTGTTCCCACGTATATCCTGAGGTTCCAACTATCTTTCCCGCCTCCAATTATTAATTAGGCTACACTGCAAAACGTGCCATAAGCATAAGAATAATTTGTGGTGTTCATTGGAACTCCAGCTCTGCTCCTCTGCACTTAAATCATATGTTGCTGTCTCTACAGAACATCAATAACTTTCCAATAAAATTATGTCCTTTTATGCATCGCTATCATCAAAATTTACTTCTCAACTCCTTTAAAGTATGATGCTTTATTGACGTCACCCACCTGCTGTATGCACTCTAGGGACTGGCACTTGAAGAGATTACTCTATTTACGATGGTAGTAATTTTATTCAAGTTCACTAGAGCATAAAACAGTTGCTAACATCGCAATCATCCAATTCCATTCCTTGTACCTCACGCTACAAAAATGTAGAGCAATACTTATATAAGCTTCTGTCTGTAATGCGCTTCGACGCGGTAATTAAAACGTCAATAAACTTACCAATATTATAATAATGTCAGCAGTCTTATTAAAGGTATGTAATTCCAGCGTTATACTTTACGTATAGTTACCAGCGATAAACGACATCTTGCGGTCGATAATTCTGTTGGCGTCGATCCACGATGCATCACAGTAAGTAAAAACTCGACTAATAACCGGCTATCCATCTTCTGGATAGTTGAATAGCGATATGTAAAAAGTTCAACTAAATGACGATTTTATTTCTATTGTTCAGCGACATCCAGTAACCGCTTTGGCCGTTGACGTCATTGTGTGTTTTAGATCACTGGTAAATCAAAACGCTTTGCTCGTGGTGGATCCTCTATGGCTGGATCCATATTCCGTGGGAAGCTTCAGCTTCTCAGTCTTCTTTATCGCTCGCATGAGAACTGTTAGGGCGTGGGTTAGGATTTGTTTTATTTATTTTATTTAACTGTTTTATTCGCAAAGAGACAGCGCTGACTCCTGTGTCGTTAAATTTCCGTTCGTCGCTTCATAAATCCTTAAATCAGAAATGCCATTACAGTCAGTATTACGATTATGGGAGATAGGCAAGTGGCGCCTCCATCCTACTTTAAACTTTTTTTGTGCTGCATCTAACTTGGATAACGCATATCCAATTGACGATAATTTTTGACTGATTGAGGATGACTAGAGTCACTAATTATACTGCACGTCAGATATTGAAAATTTTCAGCATTTTTACTCTTTTATAGATTTGGAAACTTCTTTCTAGAGGTGCTTAATTTTAACCTCGCGATTACTCCAAGTTAACTTTTTATCTTTCAACAGTTGTTTTCTTTCTTCGTTCAAAACAATTTTCAACAATTTGCTGATTGGTACAATACTCCATAAGCCAACTAATAATTATGTCAATAGCTATCGTAGTTCTAGTTTAACGACACTGTGCGATAAGAAAGATAAATACGGTAGCGCTCTTCTTTTAACCTGGATTGGGATTTGCATTTGTCAGAGTCCGAACATTGTGGGGGTATTTACATTTTTACAGCATCATGTAATAGCAAAGACCAGCAGTGTCGCTCTCCCGTTCATCCAGGCACGGGACTAACGCTATCAGAGTGAAAACGGTGACGGGTTCGCATAAATCAGAATGAATTTAAACGTAATTCAAAAGTTCACTCTTTTAGGCTTGTAGAGACTTCTTATCACAGGTGTTTTAATTAGAAATTCTCCCTCTGCATAGTTAAGCAGTTAATGTAGTGCAGCGCAAAAAAACGATGTGAATAGACAACTGCAATTTTACAGCATTTCGCAGCAACAACTTGTGACATAAAGATAATAAATTATCAAGATAGTCTAGAGCATCCATATTAGGCCTAAATAGGTAGGCCTATAATTCAGTTTAAGTCTAATTGTCGCACGAATTTCAGAGACACAAGCGTTATAAATCGCCATTGACAGGCGTAATGGTAGCCTTTTTTTATGGCATTTATGGCAGCCATTGCAGAAAATTCGAGATCGCATAGGCAACTTATTGAAAACTGCATTAGAATTCGCAAATTTTCATGGTGAACATCCAAGTCCAGTTCTGCATTCTTCAACTTGACCTTGCCATCAGTAGCGATTTCAGCGAGTTCGTATTCCTTTTTTTCAAACTGATCCGACTATGACAAGAATAAGCCTACTTCCTACAAATGGGGTTCTTTGCCAGTCGTAAGACTGCCCAACATACACTGATGGAAACTAATCAACTGTTTATTAAAGTAGCTATGAAATCAATGGAAAGATTTCCTGGAACTTTGTCTGGGCAGTACTTGGCAGTATTTGGAAACAAAATCCAGTCCTCTAGATTTCTACGTGACGCACGTCTCTTAAAAGTAGGCCTACAAGCAATTAAGGATCCAATTGCATACCTTGAATAAATTTTATCAGCAGCTATAAAAGTTCAACCTCGGACAATTTATTCATAATGACTCAAAGGTCAAAACTAATTAGATTGCTCTAGCTAAATAATAATGCGTAATTCTATCCGAGTTCTTGTTTCAAGATTAGAGAAGGTTGATGCCGTTATTGGACATCCGTATGATCACAAATCATCACGAAACAACAATAATTATATTATTACCCAAAGAAAGTGTTCCGTCGTTCAGAAATTCTCTTCTACGGCGTAAGATGATGAATAAGAACAGCATTTTAAGAAAAAGCACTTAGCAACCACGAGTGTGAAGCATTAGCCACTTAATACTCCTAGCATCGGTCTACAAGTCCTCTCCCTCGACTCTTCGTCATCTCACCGACAGTGTAGGTCAAACTCTGCAAGAAGATGAAGAACAACCGCCCCTTGAGTAGACCAGAAGCAACCATGAGTATGAAGCATTAGCGACTTCATTTTATCTTAGCGTCAACATACGATAGCGAGTGATCAGTCCTCTCCCCGTCGTCTCATCCTACCATCGACAATGTAAGTGAGTATTCTCATTCTATTTGTTATGTCAATGCAGCGAAGGATGAACATAAAGTCTCCAACTAAATGTCTGTTTTTGTCGGGAATTTCAAACCGCAACTTCTCGATTGACAACTGAGTCCACTTACCACTGAACTCTCGATCTGTGGTTTAAAGCTGCATAGGAATTACTCAGTAGCGGCGCTAGGGGGTAGGGAGGCTACTCCCCCCCCCCCCTTAAAAAGGCGATCCATTTTTTCCCCGTGCAAAATGAAATATTTGGGCGATTTACCCTCTTTAACCCACCCCCAAATAACCGTAAAGGTACACACGAGGGTTGACAGACTGTTGGGAGGATTATGGAAAAGGAATATTTTCGAAGATTTTTCGATCAAATGACTAAAAAAGGTCGTCAGAAAATTTGACGGCGAAAATGGAAAATTTTATTCCGATTTTGGTCGATGACTAAAAAAATTGTTGTCCGAAATTTTGGCGACTGAGAACGGAAAAATTATTTACTTTCATTTCAATAAGCGACGGATGTCTTTTGTACGGAGAAAGAAAGAAGTTACTAACTTAAAATTCATCGCTTGTCGCTACTAATGTATTGTGCTTGAAGATGAAAGATGCAAGGCGGATAAAACTGAGTTGCTGATTTAAGTCGGACAAGTCGACAATTAAACACCTAGAATAAGAGATATCAGCAGCTATAAATTCGCGACTGTAATTTTTCAACAGATTGTTGTTTTTCGTGCCTCGCGTAATAAGTACAACGTTGATTAAACATTGCAAATCGTGTCCCAATCAATATCATGATTCATCGGCTTGTGGTATCGACTGTACGGTTCCTTCCAACAATGCCATTGCAAATCTGATACTAAACATCTCATTCTGTAATAATAATGGGCATTGCTTCAGTCCATTTTGTTGTACAGTGTCTTGGAAAATGAAAATGGTCGCAGTCGTTTATAAATACTATTCTGTGCAATGTACATCTACTGCGTTATATCACGACTAACTTCATAATAATAGAAAATATCGACGAGGACATTTTAAATTAGTATTGCATCGCTTCTCTGCATTTTGTCCTGCACTGAGAATGCAAGCGAAATATGTAAATATCTGTGAACATTTTGTACTTTGATTCAAAAACTAAAAGATAACTTTGAATTGCAAAATCTGTTCGAGTTCCAGCCTCAATAGTACGTTAGGCAGGATCGGATCGTGACGCAGTTGTTAGTCATCTTTCATCGGCTTTTAACAATAATTAACCAGTCAAATATTCGTTAAAATATTCTGTTCCTTCGTGAATGGAGATGACGTAGAGCACGAAACATTAGTCGCTCGATTTTACTACTCCCAACATGCGCGGACGAGTAGCCAGTGCCAGTCCTCTTCCTCGCCGTTTCATCCTTCCATCGACATTGCATGTCAGTGTACGTTTTCTAACTGAATCGCGCAGGTGGCAAAGATGGAGCAGGAAATTTCTTTTTTATCTCAGTTAAAATTACTAAGAAATTCTTGCTCAGACATCTCGCCAAAATTATGATTTGCAGCAGCATGTAGAGAAATATTCCGGGTGAAGGATTACTATAATGTCTTGTTACCTCTTAACAAAGGTGTTTAATTCGAGCTTATAATATTATTGCAGAGTGGTGGTGGTGTAGATGGTGACGTCTTAGAGGTGTATTTTATTGTACAACACCACAATTAAAGACCTTGAATAAAAAATCCTAGCAGCGTTAAATAAAATACCACGGAACTTTGAGTATTACGTCGTCAAGCAGCAGTAACTAGTATGATCTAGATTTCTATAAAGTATAAACTATTCGAGTTCCTGTCACAAGATTGCTCAAACAGGAGGGATATGCATAAGCCATCTTTCCTATGACACAGCATCGCTAAACAATCATTATTAGAGTCGCTCGTGTATTCTGTGCCACGGTTAAAGAGAATGAAAATTAAATCCTTAAGCAGCCATGAGAATGAAGTATAATTAACTTCCGTAGTGTCTTAGCGTCGACACACGAGAGTTAGTGGCCGCTGGTCAGTCCTCTCCTTCGCCGTCTCATCCTACCACCCACAGTGTAGATCAGCGAATTCATTCTCCATGAGTAGTCTATAGGGGGCGAATACGGAACAACCAACCGCTAACCACATTTTGAACCCCGACCTTTCGATTGACAATATTATATATCCGCTGTAGCCACTCAACTATCGAGCTGCGGTGTATAACGGAACAATGATTTTTATCACAATAAGAATTCTCGCGAGCGACAATGGCCTCTGTCGTCATAAGCTGTCGTTAAATAATGGATCCGTCCGTTCCCATTCGACTTTGAGATCTTTGATGTCAAAAGATGTCGTTAAACTATTGAAATCTACGGAGTAATAAATCATACAAATGACGCTAAACATGATCTGGTTACGTAATGTCGACGTCATCGACCATTACAATCACAAGATGTCGCTAGGAAATTGAAAAGTGAATCAAATATTACTCGTCGTGTGGACATTTTATATTTTATGTGGCGTCGTTTTCATCGTCTCTGTCGACCGTTAGATGTCGCTAAACAAAAGAAGATAAATTTGGAGATGGGTTAAACACCTTTAATAGGCGACGCTATTGGTCTACAATTATTGCGGCATTATTTGTCACATTTTCACTCAACACATTAGACTTCGTAGTAACTGTCATAAATATATCCTATATTCATTTAGCAATAAAAGGTATGCGTAGCCATCTTTCTGTCTCTATAGGGTTCAATGAATCGACCGCTCAAGGTGACAAGATTGCCATCTTTCATTTTTCATTGGCACTGAAAGTGCTTCTTATACATTGTAGGTGTAATGCTCTACTTTCTTACGCTCTCATTTTAATCATTGAAAATTAAAAAAATGGCAAATAATAGTTAATTGGATATCGAAATTCCTGCGTTGTGAAACAGCCATTGAGCAGTATAATAGTTAGGCCTACTGTATTAAATAGTTACCGCATCACTCTGTGTAGATCTATCCGGGAACTGACAGCTGCAGTTTTGAAAAGTGGAGGATGGGACGTCAACAACCTTAAAAGATGCAAGATATGATTAACCCTCGGGTTACCAAGGGGGGGGGGTGGAACCCCTTCTCGGTTTTTCCCAAATCAAACTTGTTCCGTTTGTAATAAAATTTTGACGTGATAGGTAGCTGTAGAGGGTTCATTGGCACACATTTGGAGCTAACATTTTTGATGATGCCCCTACCGTTCAAAAGTTATACCCGATATACCGAAGGTACCAGAAGGGGTGGATACCACCCCCCCCCCCTAGATAATTGGCTATAACTTTTTGCGCCCTTTAACATGAAGAGACACAAATTATACCATTCTATAGAGGGAATGTAGGGCTACATTTCGGTGCTATTGAGATGTCTTTTGACAACCGGAAGTGCTCAAAATAAATTAAAATGTATATAAAGGTGTTTTATTTTCATAAAATGTTCATGTTTTTTCTATTATAACTTATCCATAATTTATTTTTTAATGAAAATAAATTATGCCATTCTGTAAATTTAAATGTGTGAAAATGTTGGGTTTTTTTACAACGCAAGCCGATATGTCTGCGTAAACGTTTTTCAGCGGCCAAAACATGTTTTTTTTGTTTTGATTTAACTTAAAACAGACTTATTACTAGTTTTTATAGTTGAACATTGGACTTTATTGTATGTAAACTATTTTTTATATTTTTTTAAATCATGTTTCAAACGCACATAATCTGATATATTCCCTATGAGTAAGCATGCATTATTTTTGTGGATTCTTCAAATATTATGTGGATGCTTCTAAAGTACGTTAATTATTTCATATTTGTATCTTATTACAATACACGACATAATAAACAGTTGTTTGTTCATAAAGAGAAATAATAAATAAGGTTAACGTTAGCGATTGATGAGCGCAATGCTGTTATCAAAAAACCTTAATATTGCTAATTGTATCAGGTTATTTAGTTAACACCTTAAACTCTTATACTCATTTTAGTATTTAAGTAAAGTTATCGGTCAAAATTTCAATGTTACTTCAATGGCAAGGTGTAAAGACAGTTGCCGTTTTATATTTCCTGACCTATTTGCCCGAAAAACAGACTTGTCCGAAATTTGGAAGGCATTTGTCCCCTTGGACTTCGCCTCCTACGCCTATGACTCCAGCCCACTCCTTGACATGGTTCCACCTGAATTCCTAAAAACTCTATGGAACATTTGGAGGACATGACATTGTGTAAATTTCTCCAGGACTTTTGTCAATCTTTAGCATTGCCACAATGTCGCTTACAAATAGAGTTCTTCACTGCCAGCATTCGCATTGGTATTAGATGGAAACCATATGGTTTTGACATGGGTCCCACATGGGAATATGGCTCCTATATGACTGTCGTGCTACATGTAGATGTAGCTTGCATGCAGGATTGCACTTGGCGTGAAAGTCACCTATGGTTGTTAGAAGTCGACGGTGGCCTTGTACCTAGCGTGTCTTATAATAGTGGACGGTATTTTCGGATATTATAAAATATTAACCACTAATAAATCAATGTTACAAAATTTATGCAGGCAGCTAACAGAAGAAATAACATGGATATAATTATATTCACATTTTCGATTGCAGCTTTTGTCCGATAATTTTAATTTATATGGACATGAGGGAACCCATGGATAAAAACAGAGACAGAACAATTTGGAGATAACTTGCTAAAGACTCATCGTCGGGATGGGTAAAAGTAAATGCTAATGAATAAGCCAAACATGGTAACGAAACTATTTTTTTTTCAATGAATTGAGTAGTTCGATTTAAGTTAGTGTAGAGAAGCAGTAAGCTTGTTAGTAACTTACTCATTGACCTTGTTTTTCACGTTTTAAAGTGCAACATTGATCGCATTGGTTGGTGCGGAGGAAACCCGTTGTAACTGATGAGTTTACGAAAGTCAGGACCATTTCTAAAGTCGGAATCAGAGATATAAGGGTGTCGGCCAGTGAACTGACATTCTTCTTTGCTAAGTGGGTTTTGTAGTAACATTCTAACAAAGTATAGACATCTGATAACAAAATTAATAGCGAACAATTGTCACCAATAATATTGTAATTGATGGCTTTGTGTAACTTATATTGCGCCTTTAATGGGAACAAAGACAATGATGCTTGTTAATAGTAAAAACAGGGGAGCAATGGACTGGGATGAAGAGGAGGAGGAGCAGATGGAGAAAAAGTAGGAGGATAAAGTACAGATCTAATGCGGATTGCCTTAGAGTGAATCGTATTCTACTCTATGCGATAGTTGCTTATCAATATGTCCGACCAGACACGGTTATTATAATCCTTATAACAATTAATTTACGAATAAGCAAAAATGTTATTTATAACGCGTTGGCACTTCTAGTAAAGGTATCTAACCAATTGTCGATGAGTTTAGTGTTTAGCGACATCTTACAACTGGAAGGTTCATTTACATGGATTGTAGCACAGATAATATACAAGTCCTACACCTTCTGACGAGAAAGTATAGCAATTGAGCAAACACTGAACAGTAATTGATGTTGAAACAATTATTCTAAACACTATGTGATGCACAGTGTATAATATGGCAGACACATCCACTGGTTGTGTAATTTACCTTCTTTATATAGTACTGTTTAACACTAATGTAAAGGTGTATAAGGTGGCCACTCCACTTAAATCGTTAATTCATTAATTTTTTTTACAAAAAATGTAGGCCTACATGGCGCCCCTCAAGATTCCTACTCTGGTAGCTGACTATCCCCGCCTCAGCTTCACATTTCTGTGTGACCTTGCGTGTTCTTCAAATTTATTTCAAAATAATAATATTAATAATCAGGCGACTCACCTGGCCGTTTTTTGCAAAAATCCCACAATGCTATCGAAGAATAAAGCATTCGCGCGACTCTGGTGTAACGTACAACATCATGGAGTCGGCTGCCTGTCAAACCATGCGACACAAGTATAGATTTCATTGTTTTTGTTGACGGCCATTACGAAAGGCGCCATATAAATTCTTAGATACAATCTGAGTCAGATTATCTGACTCAGTTAATGAATGTAATATTATGAATCGACCCTTTTACAGCGTAATAAAGCTCGACTGTAGCGTATTTTGTAGGTGAAGTATAACAAATCGCGAATGTTATTTGACACCTTGGAAATACATTCCTACGCATAATAAAGTAATAAAGGTTGCGACTTATGTAATTTTTATCTTTTGATTCACTCCATTTGATTCACTCCATTTATATATCCGGCATAATTCGATATGCAATAAATGACGGTCTCAGTTCATCTCTTGTCCATAATGGCAGAAAAGCATCTTTAAAAAATCAAAGTTCATTTATTTACAGCAGCGTTTAAAACCGTTATAATGGTATCGAGTAATATAATTATGTCAATTTCCTCAGCGCGCCAAATCAAACTGTCATAAGATGAGAGAGAGGAAAGCATGAGAAGGATGTTCAGAAAGAGAGCGGAGGGTCAGAGGAAGACCATTACAGGTTGAGGGTCCTACCACCAAGTAAGCACGGTTGTGCATAGTGGAAGTACGAGCAAAAGGGACTGAAAGTAGACTTTGCTCAGTCAAACGAAGGGAGCGGAAATAGCGAGCATTAAGAGTAGGGCTAAAGAGCTCACAAATGTAGGCAGGAGCAAGGCCAGACTAGAGTAGATATCCTATACTCAAATCGCTGCTTTAGTGGAAGCCAGTGGAGAACGTCACGTACATTGTATATAGCTGGAGATGTGGCTGAATTTAGGTATGCGGCCAAAAAGGCAGGCTGCAGAGGCGCTCCCGACTCCTGCGAACCCAAAAGGAACAGTCTAAGTTTAGTGATGAGGGATTCTGGAAGAGCCCCAGAGCGCAGACTGGCTTTACTACTACCGAACCATCCACAGACAAGGTTCTATTCTTCATGGTTGAAGTTCGTTACAATGCGAACCACGAGGACTCTCTTTTCGGTAGAGCGTAAAGAACAAGGGCACCAATAAACTGGAAATTTGCCCATCTTAAAAGTGCACGCGGACGACCTTGTTCTGTTTGATAAAGTAAGGCATGATAGGTAAGAAGAGAAATTAAATGATTAAATGAAATTAAATGATTATTTTGTTTGAGAACTAGGATGCCTTTATAATGCCGCTTGCATTGGTTATTAAGGTGTGTAAATAATTGGTTTTAGTTTGCCATGCTCTCGTTTCCATTTCACACATCGAAAAACCTCAAAGTCATGCACAATGTAGTGCGCAGTGCCGATCCCAAGCCTGGATAAAGGAGGCAGGTGACATAGTGATCTTTGTTGCGCTATGGTATCCTAAGAATGAAGTCACTACTTCTACTAATCCTGCCTCCGATATACAAGAGTTAAGTTTAAGCTGGCAATTGATATTGATGGCCTTGTACAGAAATCGGTTAAACGAAAAATAACTAAATAATAGATACCAGAAATAAAAAAAACTCAGCATTATACCGAGTTTTTGGAGTCTATGCCACATTGTGTCATAAAACGATTTTCGACAGTTTGAATAGTTATTTTCTTTGAATTCTGGCATCCAAATGTGTATGGTAGAGCACCCTGAAAATAATGTAAAAAAACCGGGAAAAAATCTTTTTACACACCTTAAAACCATTAGTATTTAAACGTTATAAGATCGGCATAATCGAGGCGCTGTGTTACCTGACCCACCCGATCAAATTCATCTATTTGTTTCATCAGCTGCAATGGCTTCCTGTCGAGTTCACGATAAAACCTAAATCGGCCTGTTTAACCTACAAAACCCTCTCCACCGGAACACCGCCCTACCTTAAGTCACTGCTTACTCCTTACATTCCTTCTCGTTGCCTGCGATCATCAAAATGGGTCTTTCATTATTTTGAGCCTCGATGCAGAACAATTATGGGGTCATGTGCAGTCCATGCCTCTGCTCCCATGGAATGGAATCTACTTCCACTCTCTCTACGTTGCTCAAATTCACTCCCTACCTACAAAAACCGCTCAAAACTCACTATTTCTCATTGGCTTTCAAGCACATGGACCTTTAACTGCATCTTCCTCTGGCGGCTAACTATCCGCGCCTCAGATTCGCAGTTTGAAATTTATGCAATAATAATAATAATAATAATAATAATAATAATAATAATAATAATAATAATAATAATAATAATAATAATTAGACTTATCCATAGCTAATCTCATCGCACTAATTATAATGATAAGGTCCTCATCTCCATGCATTTTAGTAAAACGCGATTTTTTCTAAACATACGCGTCTTATTGTTTTGAAATCTTGCCCCATGCCTTGAAATAATCTAAGCTACTAATATCCAGGTTTTCTCCAAAAAATATCTGTTAACACCAAATATAACTTTTTCAGGAGAGGAGATTAGAAATCTAAAGTGCTCATGAGCGGCGAACATAATAACGAATTATGCTTTTATAAACATTGGCTCCTCTTCTTATACTTTCTGCCATACAAAGGCGACATATTACCCGTTATACGCTAACGTAACGCTTAAGCACTCACCAGTGTCGCCCTAATCGCGATTGTAATTCTACATAACATTGTATCCGTAAAAAACGACGTCCGTCAGGCTCCATGTCTGCTGGTTTGTCCGGCTGTCTACCTGTCCGTCTGCGTGTGTTCCTCTATATGTCTGTACGTGTGACCGTTCAACAGACTGACTGACTAACCATCCGTCTACGTGTCTGTCCCGCTGTCTGTCTGTGTGTATGTCCCTTGGTCAGTCTGTTTACCTGTCCTTCTGTGTGTCTGTCTCTCTGTCTGTCTGTACGTATGTCCCTAGGTCAGTCTGTTTACCTGTCCTTCTGTGTATCTGTCTCGCTGTCTGTCTGTGCGTATGTCCCTTGGTCCGTCTGTTTACCTGTCCTTCTGTTTGTCTGTCTCGCTGTCTGTCTATACGCATGTCCCTTGGTCAGTCTGTTTACCTGTCCTTCTGTGTGTCTGTCTCGCTGTCTGTCTGTACGTATGTCCCTTGGTCCGTCTGTTTACCTGTCCTTCTGTGTGTCTGTCTCTCTGTCTGTCTGTGCGTATGTCCGTTGGTCCGTCTGTTTACCTGTCCTTCTGTGTGTCTGTCTCGCTGTCTGTCTGTGTGTACGTCCTTTGGTCAGTCTGCTTACCTGTCCTTCTGTGTGTCTGTCTCGCTGTCTGTCTGTGCGTATGTCCCTTGGTCCGTCTGTTTACCTGTCCTTCTGTGTGTCTGTCTCGCTGTCTGTCTGTACGTATGTCCCTTGGTCCGTCTGTTTACCTGCTCCTTCTGTGTGTCTGTCTCTCTGTCTGTTTGTGCGTATGTCCGTTGGTCCGTCTGTTTACCTGTCCTTCTGTGTGTCTGTCTCGCTGTCTGTCTGTGCGTATGTCCCTTGGTCAGTCTGCTTACCTGTCCTTCTGTGTGTCTGTCTCGCTGTCTGTCTGTGCGTATGTCCCTTGGTCCGTCTGTTTACCTGTCCTTCTGTGTGTCTGTCTCGCTGTCTGTCTGTACGTATGTCCCTTGGTCCGTCTGTTTACCTGCTCCTTCTGTGTGTCTGTCTCTCTGTCTGTTTGTGCGTATGTCCGTTGGTCCGTCTGTTTACCTGTCCTTCTGTGTGTCTGTCTCGCTGTCTGTCTGTGCGTATGTCCCTTGGTCAGTCTGCTTACCTGTCCTTCTGTGTGTCTGTCTCGCTGTCTGTCTGTGGGTATGTCCCTTGGTCCGTCTGTTTACCTGTCCTTCTGTGTGTCTGTCTCGCTGTCTGTCTGTGCGTATGTCCCTTGGTCAGTCTGCTTACCTGTCCTTCTGTGTGTCTGTCTCGCTGTCTGTCTGTGCGTATGTCCCTTGGTCCGTCTGTTTACCTGTCCTTCTGTGTGTCTGTCTCGCTGTCTGTCTGTGCGTATATCCCTTGGTCCGTCTGTTTACCTGTCCTTCTGTGTGTCTGTCTCGCTGTCTGTCTGTGCGTATGTCTCTTAGTCAGTCGGCTTACCTGTCCTTCTGTGTGTCTGTCTCGCTGTCTGTCTGTGCGTATGTCCCTTGGTCCGTCTGCTTACCTGTCCTTCTGTGTGTCTGTCTCTCTGTCTGTCTGTGCGTATGTCCTTGGTCAGTCTGTTTACCTGTCCTTCTGTGTGTCTGTCTCTCTGTCTGTCTGAGCGTATGTCCGTTGGTCCGTCTCTTTACCTGTCCTTCTGTGTGTCTGTCTCGCTGTCTGTCTGTGCGTATGTCTTTTGGTCAGTCTGTTTACCTGTCCTTCTGTGTGTCTGTCTCTCTGTCTGTCTGTGCGTATGTCCCTTGGTCAGTCTGTTTACCTGTGCTTCTGTGTGTCTGTTTCTCTGTCTGTCTGTGCGTATGTCCCTTGGTCAGTCTGTTTACCTGTTCTTCTGTGTGTCTGTCTCTCTGTCTGTCTGTGCGTATGTCCCTTGGTCAGTCTGTTTACCTGTCCTTCTGTGTGTCTGTCTCTCTGTCTGTCTGTGCGTATGTCCCTTGGTCAGTCTGCTTACCTGTCCTTCTGTGTGTCTGTCTCGCTGTCTGTCTGTGCGTAAGTCCCTTGGTCAGTCTGTTTACCTGTCCTTCTGTGTGTCTGTCTCTCTGTCTGTCTGTGCGTATGTCCCTTGGTCAGTCTGCTTACCAGTCCTTCTGTGTGTCTGTTTCGCTGTCTGTCTGTGTGTGTGTCCGTTGTCCAGTCTGTCTGTCTACCTGTCCTTCTGTGTGTCTGTCCCGCTGTCTGTCTGTACTTATGTCCGTTGGTCAATCCGTCTGCTTGCATGACCTTCTATGTGTCTGTCCTTATTCTTTCTGCCAAACAAGGGCAAAATATTAGCCGTTATACGCTAACGTAACGCTTAAGCACTCACCAGTGTCGCCCTAATCGCGATTGTAATTCTACATAACATTGTATCCAGTATAAACTACGTCCGTCAGGCTCCATGTCTGTTGGACTGTCCGGCTGCCTATCTGTCCGTCTGCGTGTGTTCGTCAATATGTGTGTACGTGAGCCCGTTCAATAGACTGACTGACTAACCATCCGTCTATGTGTCTGTCTGTGTGTATGCCCGTTGGTCCGTCTGTCTATCTGTCCTTCTGTGTGTCTGTCTCGCTGTCTGTCTGTGCGTATGTCCCTTGGTCAGTCTGTTTACCTGTCCTTCTGTGTGTCTGTCTCTCTGTCTGTCTGTGCGTATGTCCCTTGGTCAGTCTGTTTACCTGTCCTTCTGTGTGTCTGTCTCTCTGTCTGTCTGTGCGTATGTCCCTTGGTCAGTCTGTTTACCTGTCCTTCTGTGTGTCTGTCTCTCTGTCTGTCTGCGCGTATGTCCCTTGGTCCGTCTGTTTACCTGTCCTTCTGTGTGTCTGTCTCTCTGTCTGTCTGTGCGTATGTCCCTTGGTCAGTCTGCTTACCTGTCCTTCTGTGTGTCTGTCTCGCTGTCTGTCTGTGGGTATGTCCCTTGGTCCGTCTGTTTACCCCTCCTTCTGTGTGTCTGTCTCTCTGCCTCTCTGCGCGTATGTCCCTTGGTCAGTCTGCTTACCTGTCCTTCTGTGTGTCTGTCTCGCTGTCTGTCTGTGCGTATGTCTCTTGGTCAGTCTGTTTACCTGTCCTTCTGTGTGTCTGTCTCTCTGTCTGTCTGTGCGTTTGTCCCTTGGTCAGTCTGCTTACCAGTCCTTCTGTGTGTCTGTCTCGCAGTCTGTCTGTGTGTGTGTCCGTTGTCCAGTCTGTCTGTCTACCTGTCCTTCTGTGTGTCTGTCCCGCTGTCTGTCTGTACTTATGTCCGTTGGTCAATCCGTCTGCTTGCATGACCTTCTATGTGTCTGTGCTTATACTTTCTGCCAAACAAGGGCAAAATATTAGCCGTTATACGCTAACGTAACGCTTAAGCACTCACCAGTGTCGCCCTAATCGCGATTGTAATTCTACATAACATTGTATCCAGTATAAACTACGTCCGTCAGGCTCCATGTCTGTTGGACTGTCCGGCTGCCTATCTGTCCGTCTGCGTGTGTTCGTCAATATGTGTGTACGTGAGCCCGTTCAATAGACTGACTGACTAACCATCCGTCTATGTGTCTGTCTGTGTGTATGCCCGTTGGTCCGTCTGTCTATCTGTCCTTCTGTGTGTCTGTCTCGCTGTCTGTCTGTGCGTATGTCCCTTAGTCAGTCGGCTTACCTGTCCTTCTGTGTGTCTGTCTCGCTGTCTGACTGTGCGTATGTCCCTTGGTCAGTCTGTTTACCTGTCCTTCTGTGTGTCTGTCTCTCTGTCTGTCTGTGCGAATGTCCCTTGGTCAGTCTGTTTACCTGTCCTTCTGTGTGTCTGTCTCTCTGTCTGTCTGTGCGTATGTCCCTTGGTCAGTCTGCTTACCTGTCCTTCTGTGTGTCTGTCTCGCTGTCTGTCTGTGCGTATGTCCCTTAGTCAGTCGGCTTACCTGTCCTTCTGTGTGTCTGTCTCGCTGTCTGTCTGTGCGTATGTCCCTTGGTCAGTCTGTTTACCTGTCCTTCTGTGTGTCTGTCTCTCTGTCTGTCTGTGCGTATGTCCCTTGGTCAGTCTGTTTACCTGTCCTTCTGTGTGTCTGTCTCGCTGTCTGTCTGTGCGTATGTCCCATGGTCAGTCTGTTTACCTGTCCTTCTGTGTGTCTGTCTCTCTGTCTGTCTGTGCGTATGTCTCTTGGTCAGTCTGTTTACCTGTCCTTCTGTGTGTCTGTCTCTCTGTCTGTCTGTGCGTATGTCCCTTGGTCCGTCTGTTTACCTGTCCTTCTGTGTGTCTGTCTCTCTGTCTGTCTGTGCGTATGTCCCTTGGTCAGTCTGCTTACCTGTCCTTCTGTGTGTCTGTCTCGCTGTCTGTCTGTGGGTATGTCTCTTGGTCCGTCTGTTTACCCCTCCTTCTGTGTGTCTGTCTCTCTGTCTGTCTGCGCGTATGTCCCTTGGTCAGTCTGCTTACCTGTCCTTCTGTGTGTCTGTCTCGCTGTCTGTCTGTGCGTATGTCTCTTGGTCAGTCTGTTTACCTGTCCTTCTGTGTGTCTGTCTCTCTGTCTGTCTGTGCGTATGTCCCTTGGTCAGTCTGCTTACCAGTCCTTCTGTGTGTCTTTCTCGCTGTCTGTCTGTGTGTGTGTCCGTTGTCCAGTCTGTCTGTCTACCTGTCCTTCTGTGTGTCTGTCCCGCTGTCTGTCTGTACTTATGTCCGTTGGTCAATCCGTCTGCTTGCATGACCTTCTATGTGTCTGTCCTTATACTTTCTGCCAAACAAGGGCAAAATATTAGCCGTTATACGCTAACGTAACGCTTAAGCACTCACCAGTGTCGCCCTAATCGCGATTGTAATTCTACATAACATTGTATCCAGTATAAACTACGTCCGTCAGGCTCCATGTCTGTTGGACTGTCCGGCTGCCTATCTGTCCGTCTGCGTGTGTTCGTCAATATGTGTGTACGTGAGCCCGTTCAATAGACTGACTGACTAACCATCCGTCTATGTGTCTGTCTGTGTGTATGCCCGTTGGTCCGTCTGTCTATCTGTCCTTCTGTGTGTCTGTCTCGCTGTCTGTCTGTGCGTATGTCCCTTAGTCAGTCGGCTTACCTGTCCTTCTGTGTGTCTGTCTCGCTGTCTGACTGTGCGTATGTCCCTTGGTCAGTCTGTTTACCTGTCCTTCTGTGTGTCTGTCTCTCTGTCTGTCTGTGCGTATGTCCCTTGGTCAGTCTGTTTACCTGTCCTTCTGTGTGTCTGTCTCTCTGTCTGTCTGTGCGTATGTCCCTTAGTCAGTCGGCTTACCTGTCCTTCTGTGTGTCTGTCTCGCTGTCTGTCTGTGCGTATGTCCCTTGGTCAGTCTGTTTACCTGTCCTTCTGTGTGTCTGTCTCTCTGTCTGTCTGTGCGTATGTCCCTTGGTCAGTCTGTTTACCTGTCCTTCTGTGTGTCTGTCTCTCTGTCTGTCTGTGCGTATGTCCCTTGGTCAGTCTGTTTACCTGTCCTTCTGTGTGTCTGTCTCTCTGTCTGTCTGTGCGTATGTCCCCTGGTCAGTCTGTTTACCTGTCCTTCTGTGTGTCTGTCTCTCTGTCTGTCTGTGCGTATGTCCCTTGGTCCGTCTGTTTACCTGTCCTTCTGTGTGTCTGTCTCTCTGTCTGTCTGTGCGTATGTCCCTTGGTCAGTCTGCTTACCTGTCCTTCTGTGTGTCTGTCTCGCTGTCTGTCTGTGGGTATGTCCCTTGGTCCGTCTGTTTACCCCTCCTTCTGTGTGTCTGTCTCTCTGTCTGTCTGCGCGTATGTCCCTTGGTCAGTCTGCCTACCTGTCCTTCTGTGTGTCTGTCTCGCTGTCTGTCTGTGCGTATGTCTCTTGGTCAGTCTGTTTACCTGTCCTTCTGTGTGTCTGTCACTCTGTCTGTCTGTGCGTATGTCCCTTGGTCAGTCTGCTTACCAGTCCTTCTGTGTGTCTGTCTCGCTGTCTGTCTGTGTGTGTGTCCGTTGTCCAGTCTGTCTGTCTACCTGTCCTTCTGTGTGTCTGTCCCGCTGTCTGTCTGTACTTATGTCCGTTAGTCAATCCGTCTGCTTACATGACCTTCTATGTGTCTGTCCTTATACTTTCTGCCAAACAAGGGCAAAATATTAGCCGTTATACGCTAACGTAACGCTTAAGCACTCACCAGTGTCGCCCTAATCGCGATTGTAATTCTACATAACATTGTATCCAGTATAAACTACGTCCGTCAGGCTCCATGTCTGTTGGACTGTCCGGCTGCCTATCTGTCCGTCTGCGTGTGTTCGTCAATATGTGTGTACGTGAGCCCGTTCAATAGACTGACTGACTAACCATCCGTCTATGTGTCTGTCTGTGTGTATGCCCGTTGGTCCGTCTGTCTATCTGTCCTTCTGTGTGTCTGTCTCGCTGTCTGTCTGTGCGTATGTCCCTTAGTCAGTCGGCTTACCTGTCCTTCTGTGTGTCTGTCTCGCTGTCTGTCTGTGCGTATGTCCCTTGGTCCGTCTGCTTACCTGTCCTTCTGTGTGTCTGTCTCTCTGTCTGCCTGTGCGTATGTCCTTGGTCAGTCTGTTTACCTGTCCTTCTGTGTGTCTGTCTCTCTGTCTGTCTGAGCGTATGTCCGTTGGTCCGTCTCTTTACCTGTCCTTCTGTGTGTCTGTCTCGCTGTCTGTCTGTGCGTATGTCCCTAGGTCAGTCTGTTTACCTGTCCTTCTGTGTGTCTGTCTCGCTGTCTGTCTGTGCGTATGTCCCTTGGTCTGTCTGTTTACCTGTCCTTCTGTTTGTCTGTCTCGCTGTCTGTCTGTACGCATGTCCCTTGGTCAGTCTGTTTACCTGTCCTTCTGTGTGTCTGTCTCGCTGTCTGTCTGTGCGTATGTCCCTTGGTCCGTCTGTTTACCTGTCCTTCTGTGTGTCTGTCTCTCTGTCTGTCTGTGCGTATGTCCGTTGGTCCGTCTGTTTACCTGTCCTTCTGTGTGTCTGTCTCGCTGTCTGTCTGTGCGTATGTCCCTTGGTCAGTCTGCTTACCTGTCCTTCTGTGTGTCTGTCTCGCTGTCTGTCTGTGCGTATGTCCCTTGGTCCGTCTGTTTACCTGTCCTTCTGTGTGTCTGTTATGATGGTAATAATAATATTTTTTCTTTAATTAAACGCCTGCAAGACGCACTGCGCTTTACATTTACAGGTTATGCAGTACTCTTAATTAAACTTAACTACCAACTGAACAGACAGCTTTGTAATTACACGGCGCCAATGGCAGCCTACAAAGCAAATCCGCCCAACGGGGGCTCGAACTCACTACCTCTCGCACTCTTGGCCAGCGTGTTAACCATTACTCTACCGGGCCCCCAATTGGTAACGTTGGTGGTGATGATGGAGCTGATGACAATGATGATAATAATTATAACAATGACGATGATGATGAAAATTATGATGATGATGACGACTATGCAGCCGCAGATTATGATACTGATTACACCCTATTTTTACGACGATATTGAAGATTAAGATGATGATGATGAAGACAAACTATGATTATGACTAGCCGGGGTACCCGGCGTTGCCCGGGAAATTTAGGATACGATCCGGTCCCGGCCACAACCTCAACACACCTCACCCCATTCCACTCCATCCCATAACATCCAACCACACTTCGACCTCCACCGGTACGCCACCCGTGAAATTTGGGTTTTAGGAAAAATTTCCTTACCCCAATATCCCATACCCCACACCCCTCTCCCATCCCCAACCCCACTCCATCGCCCACCACCCCACACCCATGGCATCGGAATGGAAATTTATTGGCTCCCATGGTGGTAGAGATTCGCCAACCACTCCACCGGGTGGCTCTGATGGCCCTCTGTCTAGGTACAAAGCTTCAGAGAAATTTTTGAAAAAGTAGACTTTGGGGGTTTCGCCCCCTCCCTGGACCCATGGTGGTACGGAATCGCCAACCCCTCGTTTGGGTGTCTCCTGCCGAGACCTAAACAGTAGTGAAGGTTTAGAGTGAAAAGCTCAAAAACTGTGGAAATGCATCCCGGTCAAACAGACAGACAGACAGACACACAGACATACAGACAGACAGAATCTTCTCTTTATTTATATAGATAAAGTGATCACGATGCCCATGATGATGGAGCTGATGATAATGGAATAGAACTAAGGAAAAAATTGATTGTATACAAGGATTGTCACATCGTTTTAGTAATTAGGTGCGGATGATTAAGTCAGAAAGAAACCTTTAGTCTAGTTGCATCTGAAATTGCATAATATTATTATGCATTTCATTGTATACGACTGATTAGGGGCCTGTAGTTGTAGCAGATTACAATGACACAGATGCTCAAAGGCAAAATGCCGTAGCTAACGATAGTCGGTTTAGAATAGAATAATTATTATTAGCAAAGTTGCTTATAGGCAGGTTACATGCAGCGCTGGTTAATATTTATGAAGTCATCTCTGGCGCAGGCCTAAGGGTGCGAGACTCCATAAACTACAAGCATCGCCATTCTCCTTTAACTGTATAAAAGTGCTTCTACAACTGCACAAATCCCTTTAGAATTAACATTTTGTGTACAACTGCATGTTAAAAAAGCCCTGGTTACTTGGATAATTTAATCATAATTTCGAAAGTTCTTCTAAAATGCCACTCCAAAGTCAATTGTACGGCACCAGCTTATTCAGAAGCACTGCATCGAGTCAGCAGGCTGTTCAAAGGGTAGTCAAGTAAGATGTTAGAGTCTGGTAGCCAGAGGGCCAGATGTTCATGAGGTGTCGTTTAGGAATGTGGAGGATCCCGAGGATCAGAAGAATGGGGTATCATTTCTTTTGAACAGACGAGACATTGGGAGAGAATTTCAAGGCGTGATAACCAGAACCAATTATCCACGTTTCTCTACAGCTTGACCTACCTAAATCCTGTACTAGCTGGCAGCATGAAAAATGGACCAAATGCAGCCTGATTTAATGCAGACATGATTCCATATATAACCCTGGTGAATATCTAGATCTCTCTGACTTAATTTCAATTGGCTGTTGATGTTTACATTAGTGTAATTTATCGAAAATTACTTTTTGTGTAGTTGTGAAAAATTGCATAAGCCTACAGCGAGATTCCAGTCAAGTAGACCATAATCGATAGGAATACTATTTGTATGGGCACCCATGGGAGAGTTAAAAGTCATTGTTACCGTTTTCAGCAGGAGCTTAAACAAATGCAAGGCAGAAAATTAGGAACTGTTTTATTTCTAAAGAGATTTCTATACTTAAATTTCTGACTTTCATTGAAGTGTATCATTCGTAACATTAGTATTTCAATGAGAAGAAATTTCTTAAACCCCAAAAGTAGTAGTTAGAAAAATAGGTGTAAATTTTCCAGGGGGCAAGTGCCCCCCTTGCCCCTATGTGCGGGCGCCCATGCATCTGCCCCTTTACTTTTTTACCTACTTGACAAATGACTTAGATTTTAAGATTTTGCGAATGGCTTGTCCCGCTTTAAATTTGAACGTATCCCGAAGTTACCTCGACTTGAATTTAAGTCTGAATTGAATGTATCCCGGAATTGCCTCGACTGAATGTAAGTCTGAATTGAATGTATCCCGGAGTTGCCTCGACTTGAATTTAAGTCTGGATTAAATGTATCCAGTAGTTATCTCGACTTGAATTTAAGTCTGGATTAAATGTATCCAGTAGTTATCTCGACTTGACTTTAAGTCTGGATTAAATGCATCCAGTAGTTGTCTCGACTTGAATTTAAGTCTGGATTAAATATATGCAGTAGTTGTCTCGACTTGAATTTCGGTCTGAATTGAATGGATCCTGGAGTTGCCTCGACTTGAATTTAAGTCTGGATTAAATATATGCAGTAGTTGTCTCGACTTGAATTTCGGTCTGAATTGAATGGATCCGCCGGACTCTCGTTTCGCTACTCATGCCCCTTTGATTCTCCCACAGGAGGGGGAATAGATTAAACACTGTATCCATGTCTATACGTCATTACACACATGCATACACGCGCGCGCACACAAACACACACACACACACACACACAGACAAACACAGCTTAGGAGCATAAGGGGTTGGCACTCATAGAAATCCTTATCTACACTGGCGCTACATCTCAATCGGATAAACAAAGAGAGACAGCGGGGGTCGAACAAAACCGTACGAGCTTCATTACCAACGGATCAACTTTGCAGCTAAATAAACAGGTTGCCCGGTTAACTCAACAGCACATGATGGCCCCATAATAAGGGTTGTAAAAGTGATTCAACAACAAACCATTGCTGCAACTTGCTCTGTAGGCTTAGTGCCTAATTGCATTTCTCTCTTATCTTCTTTTTAAAAGCTGTGCATTTGAAAAAAGTATTTGAAATGCTGGATGAGATCAGGGTTTAAATTGTGCCTGGACGGTCATAGACGGCGTCCATGCACTTATTTTCAAATCTGAACGCCGTCGTGCCACTTACCTCGTAGATCATTGTCTGATTCCCATCAGTTAGTTTTCTACCATTCTCGTACTGCTCTCATGTGCACTTGTGCATTGTAGCCTTTAATTAGAATTTGGAAAATCCCGAGATTGTATGTTGATACAATACACATCAATACACACAAACACACACGCGCGCAAACACACACAGACTGTGGGACACACACGCATGCACGCACACACACACACATGCACCATCGAAATTTGCCAATTTATTCCACAATAATTATTAGGTAATACTTTTGGCACGACTCATGGTACGTCGCCAGATCTGACTATTCACTTTGAGACGACAGCGCCGACTATAAGCCTTACACAGTCTTCACCACCATTCTACAGACCGCCGGAATGCAATGATGATGATGATGATGATGATGATGATGATGATGATGATGATGATGATGATGATGATGATGATGATGATGATGATGATGATGATGATGATGATGATGATGATGATGATGATGATGATGATGGATGTTTGAGGAGATGATGATAATACTGCTGATGATGCCGATGTTGTTCTTTTGGAGGTGGTGATGATAATGATGATGGCGAGGATGACGATAACGGTGACTACGGCTCTGATGATGATGATTTTGTTCGTCTTAAGACCAGTCCATGGTCTGGATAGTGCCGTTATGGCGCTCCAAACCCTTCAGGTTGAATGGGTCTCCAAATTCATTTCAGCTGCTCATTATGCCTATAATAGATCTACTTGTGTCTGTTTATTTATGAAACTCGTATTTTTACACCTTACAAACTGAAGGCCTCAAATCGGAGTCGGATAGAATACCTCAAAAGTCATGTAGACCTACAGCTTCAGCAAACCTAATATAAATATTATTGATTTTGTGCATAAGTAACGCCACTTACACTGACTCAGATCAGTAGGCTACAGAGAGTTTGTAAGCCTAGTCTCTTTAGCACGGCGTTTATAACAATGTAATTCCTAATAGGGTGGACCCATAATAAGACATGCGTGGGGCCTTCAAAACAATACGTCAGTAAGACGCGCCTGCAGGCCTCAAGTTTGTAGGCGGCCTCCACATTTATAAGTGTAGGTATACTCAGAAACGCAACTGTAGAAATATAATAATTTTCTTATGTAAAGCTCGTCATCACTGATGTATGTAGGTTAGGTCTAATATTGTTGCTAAGATGTGCCACATTACATGCACAAAGATGTAACACATGGACGGCAAAAAGTATATTAGTGTATTCATTCATTCATTTCAGGCATTTATATAGCGCCTCTTTAGTGTATTTACTCAGAAGCGCTTAATTTCTGATCGAACTTTAAATTTTGTGATTCCTTTCAGTGTGCGTCATATCTGAGTGAAGCTGGTTTTTAAATTATTCTTCCTATCAAAAACAAACATGGGGTTAGTTTGCGTTTGAAATTGACAAATACGCGGCTAAGCCAGACATTTTAAATCTGTGCTAGTCTAAACCACCAACAGCACTATACTTTGGCTCTTTCTTACAGGTGCTATAGACCAATTTTTTCTTTTAACTTAAATTTTGTTGATAAGATTATGATTCAAACTAAATTGTGCTCCCTATATATATATATATATATATATATATATATATATATATATATACACATACATACAACGACACTAATAAGCGATGCCAACAATAATTAAATTTAATGGGCTTCAAGTTGTCACTGCAAGGGGGAACCTCACAATGGTATTTTGTTTCTAGCCTGACTTTGCAGGGGGTACGCCATCATTCGATTTCTTTACTTGGGGGTAGGCTACAATAAAAATAAAGTTTGAGAACCCCTGCTCTAGGCGTTTTATGTCTTCTTGCCGCATTGTCCACTTCTCCGAGCCGTACAGGACAACACTCCATACCAGTGTCTTCACCATTCTCTTCTTCAGCGTCATGTTTAGACTGCCTCTGAGTAGCTTCCCCCTGTTGTAGAACGCATCTTTTCGTATAGCTATTCTTCTTTTTATTTCCACGTGGCACCTTGCATCCTCTGTAACCACACTTCCTAGATATCAGAACTTCTTTACCTGTTCTATTTCCTCACCATTTAATGTGATGTTTACCGTTTCCTCTCCTCTCTTACTTATCTTCATCACCTTTGTTTTCTTTATGTTAATTCTCATGTCGTAGTTCAGCAATATTCTATTTAAGCGGTCCATCATCATTTGTAGACCCTCTTGACTGCCTGCCAACATCGCCTGGTCGTCTGCAAATCTCAATGCTTTCACCATTTTCCCACCCACTTTTACCCCCTCCTCCAGCTCCTCTAGCGTTTCTCTGACAATTTCTTCAATATAGATGTTGAATAGAATTGGTGACAGTGGGCTTCCTTGCCTCACTCCTCGTCCTACTTTTGCCGGCTCTGAAAATTCTCCATCGATTCTTATCTTTACTCTTTGTCCTATGTATAGATTGCCTATCAATCTTCTTTCTCGCCAGTCCACCCCTATTCGTCTCAGTATTCCCATCAATTTCTTCCAGTCCACTCTGTCAAAAGCTTTTTCGTAGTCGACGAAGCAGATGTAAATATCTTGTCTATGCTGAATGCTTCTTTCTGCTATTACTCTCAGCGGTGCGACTGCATCTCTTGTCCCTCTACCCTTCCTGAACCCATATTGTTCCTCTCCCAAGCACTTATCCGTTTCCGCTTTTGTCTGCAGTCTTTTTGTTATTATTCTTAGCAGTACCTTTGATGCGTGTGTAAGGAGACTTATAGTACGATTGTCCTCACAGTTTATTGCATTCCTTTTCTTCTGTAGTGGTATAACTATGGTCTGTAGAAAGTCCTCTGGCCATTCTCCTGTGCTATATGTCCTGGCATAGTTGCACCACTTCATTCATAGCTTTCTCTCCTAGGTTCCTCAGCATTTCTATTGGGATGTTATCAATTCCTTCTGCCTTGCCGTTTTTTATGTCTTCTATTGCAGCTAAGACCTCTTCTTTCATCACCCATGGCCCAATGGTGTCCTCTGTTTGTGCCTCCTCCTGCTCCTTCGCTTGCTTCTCCACTTCCTCCTCAATGTTGGTATTTCCTGTGTACAGCTCCTACACATATTCCTTCCATCTTTTCCTTATATCTCCAGAGTCTTCTAGTAGCCTGCCATCCTTATCTTTGATAGTGCTTCCTCTTCCCATGTTATTTTTCTTTTCCAGTGATTTTATTTTCTCATACACTAGATCGTGGCGTCCTTGTTCCTGGAGTATCTCTAGCTCCGTGCATCTTTTCTTCCACCATTCCTCTCTTGCTTTATTCGTTGTTCTTCTTAATTGATTATTAAGTCTTTTATACTCTTTTTTTTAGCTTCCTCTGTGTTCTGGTGTTTCCATTTTCTCCTCTCTTCCATATCTTTGACCATCTCCGGTGTTATCCATGGCTTGCGAGGTTCAATACTCTTTTGAAATCCCACAGTTTCTGTCGCCTCTTTAACCATTGTCTCCTTTAGATTCATCCACCTTTCCTCTGTTGTTGATCCTTCTTTTAGCGTTTCTACTTTCCCTCTATTCTCTCTTATAGTTCGCTGATCTTCGTCTTTATCTTCTCTTTGTTCCACTTAAATGTCTTTATCCTTCTCTTTTTGATGAACTTGAGTTGTAGTCTCACTGTCACAGCTACCATGTTGTGTTCTGTATCTGCGTCTGCACCTGGGAGAGTTCTTGAATTCTTCACACTGTTTCTGTATCTCTGCCTGACCATTATGTAATCCAGTTGATATCTTGTTCTGTCCCCTGGTGATTTCCATGTGTACCTTCGTCTTTTTTTTGTTTGAAACCATGTGTTAGTCACTACTAGTCTTTGTCTTTTGCAGAAATCCATCAGCTTATCTCCTCTTTCATTTCTACTTCCCAGTCCAAATTTCCCTATTATACCCTCTTGTTCTCCTTCCCCTACTACTGCGTTCCAGTCTCCCATTACAACCACATAATCCGTCCCTTTGATGTTTTCCAGGCATCTCTCTATTTTTTCGTACATAACATCCACCTCCTCTTCATCATGTGTTGACGTAGGCATATACACTTGTATAATTGTTATGTCCACTGGGTCTCCCCGTATTGTCACTAAGATCATCCTGTCCTCAACTCTTTCCACTCTTGTCACACATCTGGCCACTCTATCCGACATTAGAATGGTCATCCCATTCTGACTCTTACCTCCTCCAGCATAAACAACTTTGATGCCATCGCTTATGAGCTCCCCTCCATCCTTCAATCTTACCTCCGCCAGTCCTAGTATGTCAAGTTCTGCCCTCCTCATCTCTCCTATCACATTTGCCAGCTTTCCTGGACTTGCCATTGTTCTTATGTTCCATGTCCCTATGTTTAGCTTTCCCTTTTGGTCTCTGTTTCTGTTTGGAAGGATTTCGCTTGTTGACGACCGAAGGAGCCTTGTCTCCCCCCTGCCGAACGCGACTCTCCCCAGTGTCTGGATTGAATCGTTAACGTCGTTATCTGAATTTCTGTTTGGCGTCATTTTTCATATAACTCGGGATAAGTAGGGAGGTGGTTTCCCGTTGCCTTCCTCCCGGTGTTTTTAAGAGAGACACCATCTCTCAGCGTCGATGCCGTCCATCGTCCGTCCTTCAGCTTCTTCGCCCATGGGGCACTCGCTTATACCGGCGAGCACTCGGTCGTCCACCACGCACTCCGTTGAAACAGGAGGGACCCCGTGAAGGTGGCGTGGGTGGACAGTTGAGCAGCAGAGGCTATTTGAGTCGCTTGCATACCCCATTCCCATGTTGGGACCACATTATTGCTTTGACAATGCCTTACACAGTCCTCACCACCATCATAAATACTGCCAGAACGCAATGATGACGATGATTACAGCTACAAAATGATGATGATGACGACGACCATGACGATGGAGGTGGTGACGACCATGACGACGACGTCGATGACGACGATGACGACGATGATGATCATGATGACGATTATGATGATAATGATGATGACGACCACCATGTTGATGGTGCTGACGATGATGATAATGACGACGATGATGATTTCGATGAAGACGCTGATATTTATTAGGCAGCAAAGGATTCCTGTTCAATTGTGGACTTTTCTAAGTTAATTATTTTGTAATAGTGAATGAATATCTGAGTTCTTATCTCCCCTTTGAGTTACTAAAACCTCAATGATTTGCATTATTCAACTTTATTTGGCGTGTGCTATATCACATGGCCATTAACCCATTTTGTACCTTTGAATATAACTACATGTAAAATTTGTGCTCATTGAGCACCACTTAAAATGCATTTGATTTTGAAATTTCTTGTACATAACTTAAACGGTACCCAAAAAGGAACTAAATTAGCAACTATGCTCATCAAATTTCAAAAATGACTTTTCATCAATCAACGTAATACATATGTTTATGTGTGCATGTGCATATGTATACATGTGTGTGTATATATATATGTACATATGCATGTACGTACATAGGCCAACGTATGCATTTTGTGTGTGTTTATGCATGCATGTATGTTCGAACATCCATACGGACATAAATACTTACATCCATACACAATATAGTATTACATGCATATTTACATACATACGTACATACATGCATACATACACACATACACATTACACACATCTGTGCCGCATGTGGCATTGAATGTATGCTCATACGTATAATATACATAGGCCTACATACATGCGTAGGCCTACATATATACATACATATGTATACATACAAGCATACATACATACAAACACACATACATACATGCATATAAACATACATTAATACATACATACATACATACATACATACATACATACATACATACATACATACATACATACATACATACATACACACAAACCAACATACATACACACATACATACAATCATACATGTATGCACATACATGCATGCATACATGCACGCACATACACATTGATACTGTAGTCATGCAAGAATTCTGACCATCGTCAGCAACTACAATGAGTGTAGTGTAGGCCTACTTGCAGAGTCCTTTATTACTATTGTAGGCTATGTGTAATAATTAATGCTGAAACTGAATGAAAATTATGCAATATTATCGAAATTTTGTTGCTATTATTATATGATACAGTCGTTGTTTGGTCATTCGTTCAGCATGGGGGGTTAATTGTCCGGGGTAATTATCTGGGGGGGGGGGAATTATTGGTACGGTGTAATTCTCCGGGGTAATTGTCCGGCGGGGGTAGTTGTCCGGGATATAATTGTCCTGTTACTCTGAAAATGCTACCATTAAAGTTTGCAAATTGAACATATTTTAAACAGTAGGAGAAGACATTTATTGCAGTTTTAAACCATGTCTCTATGCACTGAAATCATGAATAATTTTGTGTAGATGACAGTTTTAAAAGCTACGGCTACAGCTTGGAAATCCAGAATATTGTAAGTAATTGGGATGCGATGCTCTGAAGTCTTACAGACTTAAACCATGAGTATCAGCATTGAAAACTGAGCCATTGTATTAAGTTGACAGCCTCAATTCTTACAATTGTGATATGGAAATTTTAAAAAACTTATACAGTGTTGTTGGACCACTTATTGAAGTCTTAAGCCATGTTTTTCAGCAATCAAATTGTGAGAATGTCTTAGAACAGGACTATGAATTGTTGGCACTGCTATTATGAGCAATTTCATCAAAATGAGAGCCCAAAATGCTTCCTCCCCACAGGATGGTACAAGATAGACACTGCATCTACTTCATTACACACGTGCATCCTGCGCACACGAGTGCGCACACACATACACAGCTCAGGAGCATAATGGGTTGCATAATGGGTAGCATTGCTTATATCCCTCTGGCGCGACGCTTCTATCGGATAGCCAGGCAGCGGGGGTCAAACGAAACCCTACAAGCCTCATTAGCAGACGTGGACGCAACGACACTGCACCTAAATAAACCAGATGCCCGGTCAACTCAACAACACTTGTAATCGGCACAGTTGTCTGGAATTTCTTTCCCACAGGGCTACATCTACTTTCTGGGGTTCTTACTGATTTTTAAAAATTAAACTCAAAACTGTCAGGAGCGCTTCTGAGAAGTTCCCACGAAGAAGCGCTATATAAGCTTAGATTCTTGAAGAAATGAATGAATGATGAGCCTATTAAAAGATAGGCCTTAATGGTACTTTTAAATTAACCCAACAGTCAGTGCTATGATCCAGTTTGCTTTTATAAATGATTTGATTCTTCTTTGCTTTCCGTCCTCCACTTTAAATTTCTTCCAAGCGTAATTCACTTATATCTCTTTAGAATTTTGTTTCTTCAGCTTTTCCCAGCAAATTTCTAGCCACGTATGTAATTGCTTCGACAATGCCGTACACTACACAGTCCTCACCACCATCCTAAATACCACTAGAATGCAGTGATGACGACGATGACAGCGACAAAATGATGATGATGACGACAACACCGAGTGTGATTATGATGACGTTGAATATGATGATGATGATGATGATGATGATGATGATGATGATGATGATGATGATGATGATGATGATGATGAATATGAATATGAATATGATAATGACGATTGACGACGATAACGACGATGACGACGACGACGACGACGATGATGATGATGATGATGATGATGATGATGATGATGATGATGATGATGATGATGATGATGATGATGATGATGATGATGATGATGATGATGATGATGATGATGATATGATGACAGTACCGGATAAAAAAATGTGGGCCATGTTCAGTAAAACTGCGGAGCCCCAACCTTGCAGAATCACTAAAAAGTACAAAAGAGCATACCAAACGGGCCGCATTAAGGCTACAGTGCGATCCCAGGTGCCAGTGGCGTAGCAAGGAATTTACAAATTTTTTGGCCTTGCCGGATGCCCTTTCTGACACCAACCCAATAGTATTACAGTAAATAAAAGGGAATAAAGTAACAAAGGGAATAAAGTAAGAAAAACAATTGTTACTGCTAGCATTTGTATTGTTTTTCTTTTTGAAGCGGATAAATAACCTTTAAAAAAGGTTTTTCCTGGGCCAATAGGGGGTTTAAACCCGAAACCCCCTTGTCTACGCCACTGCCAGGTGGCGTAGACAAGTTGCCACGACTACCCTTTAATGGCCCCTTGTGAGAACAATTTTTCAGCGGCATGTTCAATATGTCATGTCCAAAATTTGTCTTCAGAATTAACAGAGTCCATGTATCAAAACTATCGTCCTTACAGCAAGTCAGCACCATGTTTACGAACAACGCTAATGACGTACAACTGTAGTGCTCGTAGAACAAAGAGGGTCGTCATAATACACCGTGGTTCAAAAAAAGTAAGCCAAATTGTTTTTCATATATCTCTAAGATCTGATGACATATCACGCTAAAATTTTCCAAGTATTTAGAGAATTGGACTAAAAATATGACTCCAAAATTTCAAGAGATAAAGTTGAACGGATAAAAAGATACGTATCTTTCAACTTCATATGCGGAAATTTCAGTTTACAAGCAATTTTCTGTTAGATTCAATGAAATGTAAGTCAAGTTGTTTTTTTATATCTCTAATACCTGATGATTAATCAGGCTAAGATTTTCCAGATATGTAGAGAATTGAACCACCAATATTATTCTAACAGTATGGTTTGATTATTGAATTAAATAAGATACTCAAAATGTCCTCCTCCTGCTGCTTGCACACCAGCCTGGAGGCGCTGGCGCCATTGAGCAACAGCACCGTCGATTATGCTCTGGTCCAGGCGATCACACACTTCCAACGAGCGTTGCTTCAGATCGTTTCTACCATGGATTGTTGTCTGGTAGACTAAGTCTTGCATCACGCTCCACACTTTATAGTCGACAGGATTCAAATCTGGGCTGTTCAGAGGCCATAATGTGGGAGAAATGAAGTCTAGCGTCTCTCTTGTCAGAATTTCTAAGGTTTCCTTGGCTCTGTGTGCTGGGGCACTGTCCTGTTGAAAAAGCAGCCTTTTGGGGCTAGATTTCTGATTACAGGTAGATTGTGTGACAGCAGAACGTCACAGTAATGGGTTCCATTAATTTTACTCCAGGATCAATGAAGACTAAATGGGAACGACCAAGCGCCGAAACCGCAACGGACACCATAACAGACTTAATTGCTAAAAACTGATATTTCGGGAGTTGAAGTTGAGATATCCATATCTTTCTATCCGTTCAAATTTATGACATGATATTCTGGAATCCTATTCTTGGTTTAATTCTCTAAATATTGAGAAAATTTTAGTATGATTGGTCATCAGACATTAGAGATGTAAGAAAAAAGTTTGGCTTACATTTTACTGAATATAGCAGAAAACTGCTTGCAAAGTGAAATTTCCGCATATGAAGTTGAAAGATTCATATCTTTTTATCAGTTCAACTTTATCTCATGAAATTTTGGAATCATATTCTTTGTCCAATTCTCTAAATATCTGGAAAATTTTAGCGTGATATGTCGTCAGGTCTTAAAGATATATGCAAAACAATTTGGCTTACTTTTTTTTGAACCACGGTGTATATGCGTAGGCCTATTTGCCATTGTTCTAACCTAAGACAATATGACCATAGGCAGTAGGGCACGGTGGTGTAGTGGGTATGTTCGTTGCCTTGCAGCCGGAGGGTTGCAGGTTCGAATCCACCTCAAGTCGCTGCGTTAGGGACCTTGGACAAGTTCTTCACTCACAATTGCTCAGCGCTTATAGGCATGAAACTCCTATGCAGTGTCCAATCTGTAGTCGGGAGCGCCTCTGAGGAGTGAGCTTGAAGTGGCGCTATAGTAAGTGCACATACAAACAATCAAACAAACATAGCTAATTTTGTCACAAAAGTGATGTAGATCAAGAAAATGCCGTCATAATGGGGCAGTGCCATTGTCGAAGCAGCGGTGTAGTTAGTGACTAAAAAATTGCAAAACAAGACAAGCCGTCACAATAAGAATACAATAGCACAAGTTGGCAATAATGCAGCATCGTGGTGTTGGGTCCCGCATTTTCTGAACAGGAACTGGATCACCACATTTGTCAATTCGACCCTGTGCGGTCCCTCGAAAACTGCAGACCCGAGAGCACCATTAGCACTACCTTAATGCGGGTCTGCACACAAAACGTGTTAAATTCGACGAATCAACATTCGTCTATTAGCAATTCGTTCCTTATATTTTTCAGTATAAACAGGTCTTTTAATATTCCAGCCTTGCGTATAAGAATATTATGCATCTTTCTTGGTCTAAGAATATTAGAGAAATTCATGGTCAGAAATGCTTGTAAGTTTGTAACCATGCATGGTTATATTCAGGGAACTGGGACAATCTTGTGGCCGGACAACGACCTGGGCAAAAGACTTTTACGAAAGCATTTACCCTGATTTGCCCCCACTGCAGTGTCACCATGACCGTCACTGATTACAAAATAAATGTTATAGGCCTATTTTCGCAGTTGCGCCAGTAGTAAGTAGAACTAACTCACAGTAACTAAACCATGCCGTTACAAGGACGCCTGACATTGATAATGACGATGATGATTATGATGATGGCGACGACGACTATTATGGTGGTGGTGATGACACTGACGATAACATTAACATTGCCATTTCTATGGCGCCGTAACAAGCCATGCCATGGAACGGGCGTTTGATAATGATGAAAATGATTACGATTATGACGATGATAATCATGATTGTGACAAATACGATTTATATGGCGCTTTAAATAACCATGCCGTTTGAAGACGCCTAGCGATGATGATGATGATGACGATGATGACGACGACGACGATTATTAATATTATGATGATGGTGATAAGAATGACGAATTATATAGGGCCGTAAAAATAGCCATTCTGTTCCAAGCCACATGTTGTTGTAGTCATTGTTGTTGTTGCTGGTGGTAGTGGTGAAGTTGGTGGGGGTGATGGTGGTGGTGGTATTGGTGGTGGTTGTGGTGGTGGTAGTGTGGGTGGTGATAGAGGTGGTGGTGATAACGATGATGATAACGACGACGACGATGATGATGATGATGATGATGATGATGATGAGGAGGATGATGATGATGATGATGATGATAACATTGACGATTTCTATGTCGCCGTAAAACAGCCATGCCGTTTCAAGGCGCCTGGCGATGATGATAATGATGACGACTACGGCGGCGACGATGACGGTGACGATGATGATAACAATGACGATTTCTATGGCGCTGTAACACAGCCGTGCCGTTACTATGCGCCTGATGACGATGATGACGACGACGTTGATGGTTATGAAGTTTATGATACTGATTTACTTATTATTTTGTATTTTTGAGGCGACATCTATCATAAGCTTAGTCTATAAACAATGAGAAGATTCTGTGTGTTTGACCGGGATGCATTTTAGCAGTTTTTTGGCTTTTCACTCCAAGCTTTTACTACTGTGTCAGTCTGGCAACCCAGTGGAGTGGTGACTGGTTGGCAAATCTCTCCCAGCATAGGGGCCATGGTGTGGGAGATAACCAAATTTAAACTAAGTCGTTAAACACCGCACGTGCCCATAAACACCGCACATGTCCAAAACAACGAACTCATACATCAATGACGTCATCACTTTATGACCTAATTTTCTTTGCTGGAGGTTAGGAAAATAATGATAAAAGCACTGTTGATCGCAAGCTTGGACAAGGGAGGGACGGAAAGAAAGTGGGATTGAGGGAGGAGGGAAGGGAGGAGGGACAGAGGATGAAGGGTGGGAGTGAGGGAGGGAGGGAAGGAGGCAGGAAGGAAGAGAGGTTTGGAGAGGCCTTACGGACGGACGAGTAATGGAGGGAGAGATGGGGGAGGGAGAGAGCGAGGGAGGAGCAGACGTAGGAAGGGAGGGACGGATGGAGGGACGGAATGACAGAAGGAAGGAGGAAGTAGAGGATTGGCCAGGAACCGGGCGAATCTTAAAATTTTCGGGCAACGCCGGGTACCCCGTCTAGTTGGAAATAAGGATGATGATGAAGATAAATATGATGATGATTGCAATAAAGACGATGATGATGACGATAATGATGATGATAACAAGTCATTGTTATTGATTTGTATGGCGCCGTAACACAGACATGCGGTTAAAGTGCGTCTGCTGGTGATGATAAGGATGTTGATGACGACGACAACCACGCTGATGATGATAGTGATAGCAATGACGATTTTTGTGGCGCCGTGACACATCCAGGTCCTTACAAGCCCGCCTGATGATGATATCAATGATTCAATGATGACGATGATGATGACGATGATGGTATTCCTGGTGGTGGTGGTGATGATAACGATGATGGCGACGACGACAATAACGACGATGACGTCGATGATGATGATAATTTCAACAACGATGGAGACGACAATGATGATGGTGGTGACGATGATGATGCCAATGATGATGATGATGATGATGATGATGATGATGATGATGATGATGATGATGACGACGACGACGACGACGACGACGATGATGATGTCATTTGCATCAGAGAATTCTAATGTTAAGTACCGGTACCGACCAAAACATTTTCTTTAAAAAAATCTACGTTACCTTAAATATTATTTCAGAATTATAAATTTTAGTTTAATTGTATTTAAAATTTGACTAACATTAGACTACAAGGTGTGTTCAAAGTGTGCGCCTTCGGCTTCAACACAAGCTTCAAGACGCGTTCGCTATTTGCCAATTGCAGCATCAATAACCAATAACATTTGGTTTCGACATGTAAATTAACGACGTCATTATGACGTCATTTTTTAGTGAGGGCCGTTCATAAATTGCCAATTTGTAGATAATTATCTCAGGATCAAGCATGTTTTGAAATTTTGACAATCGATGAATATTTACCAGTTTTATTCACATTATCAAAAGGGTGCCCGATTTATTGGGACACAGTGTACATATAACCCCACTCCAGCCCAATCCCACCAAGCACCACCCAATTCCTTTCCATACCCCGCTCCAACCACCCCAAGTCCCCGACGTCCGCCACCCCATTGATAATCAGCGATGCAACTCATGCTATCCACAGATGTCCAGTTACGCGTGTTCACCCCAACCCGCCACAGCCCCCTCTTCGCCCTTCTAGCAACCCAAGTACCCAACCCAGGCGGGTCTTTGTCTAGCTAGAAGGATTGAGGTGAATAGGTGCGATAAACTTTCGTGGCGGCTGTGTGCTGGGCGGGGGTGGCTATACCCGACGGTTTCTATCATTGTTCGTTGGAACCCAAGAAATTGAGTGTGCTTGCTGGACTAACAAACATACATGGACACATGCATACATACATGCCTACCATCATACATACATACATATATATATATATTTATATGCATACTTGCATATAATTATACCAGTGATTCCCAACCTTTTTTGACTTTAGGGTCACTTTAATTGTTGCTGTTCGAGGATGTGAGGGCTACTTTTTCTTAGTTAGAGGACATAAGGGTATTAAGAGGACACAAGGCTAAAATTTAATTAACCAAGAGCATATAAAATCGTCAAAATTGAATAAAAATAGAATGCTTGATGCTATTTATAAACATCCAAATAAAATAATTTGTAAAAGAGAATAAATTTTTTTTATTCTGTCCAAATTGTCATTTTTTGCGTATATTTTATATAATTATTTCAGAGGTTTAGGTTCATTATTTAAAACCTGGCGGGCCACTTTTCGGAGTTTGTCTCGACTTGAATTTCGGTCTGATTTTAATTTATCCCGGAGTTGTCTCGACTTGAATTTACGTCTGGATTGAATGTATCCTGGAGTTGTCCCGACTTGAATTTAGGTCTGAATTGAATTCATCCCGGCATAGGCGTACGAGGCGGGGGTCCAGAGGGGGCAAATGCCCCCCAAATTTCGGGCAAATGTGTTTTTCGGGCAAAGAAGGCATGGGCTGTCAAAAAAAATTGGAAATTTTTTTCGGGCAAAACAGGTACGGGAGGATTTTTTCGGGCACAGGAGTAAAAAAGTGAAAAAAATTGGACGGATGACTAAAAAGGTCATCAGATTTTTCGGACGGGAAAATCTTAAGATTTTTGGGCGGATGACGAAAAAAAAGGTCATCAGATTTTTCGGGCAAAATGTTTTGCCCTCCCCCCCCCACTGCCGAAATGTCCCGTACGCCTATGCATCCCGGAGTTTGTCTCGACTTGAATTTCGGTCTGATTTTAATTTATCCTGGAGTTTGTCTCGACTTGAATTTCGAACTGATTTTAATTTATCCCGGAGTTGTCTCGACTTGAATTTTGGTCTGATTTGAATTTCCCGGACTTGTCTCGACTTGAATTTCGGTCTGAATTGAATTTATCCTGGAGTTTGTCTCGACTTGAATTTCGGTCTGATTTTAATTTATCCTGGAGTTGTCCCGACTTGAATATAGGTCTGAACTGAAATCATCCCGAAGTTCAATCAATCAATCAAATTTTATTGAATCGATTCAGTGTAAACATGCTATTATCACCATGACAAATCTTAGTACATGGAATGAACAAAATATAGACAGGAAATATTAGAGGTAAACATTGCACATTCGATAATAGATCATTATAGCAAAGAGAATCGACTCGTGGAGAGAAGAAGCTGACGCTTATCTAGTCATCCCCACATCATTAGGAACAGCAATAGTAACAAGAAAAGGTAGGAAGAATCGATGGCTATGTCACAGATATAGGTAGGTAACTTAATTAGAATCTACATAGAGTCAGCTGTTTTAAGCAAATGTTTTTTAAATGCCGACTTAAAGGAATTAAGAGAATTAATGGAGCGATGGGATCAATTGAGTTCCAAAGTTTGGGGTCTGAGAGTCTGTGTTGTTTGGTGTTAGTATTGCATGAAATGTGGTGTATGTTGAAACGTGATCTGGTGTTGTAGTTGTGAATAGAAGCGTTAGTTATAAAATAGTCCCTAAATAGACTAGGCAATAAATTATGCTGATGACGGTACATAAATGTGAATAGAAGCGTTAGTTATAAAATAGTCCCTAAATAGACTAGGCAATAAATTATGCTGATGACGGTACATAAATACTGCCAGTTGGAGCATAGGCGGAGACCTGGGCCGAGAATTGGGGGGGGGGGACGGAAAGACGCGAGATTTTCGTGAAAATTTCTGACGACCGGCGAAATCTAAAAAAAATTTGTTATTTTCGCCGCCAAAAAAAAGTGATGACCTGTTTTTTTGTTTTTTTTAGTCATCCGGCCCAAAATCTCGAGGAAATTTTCTAATTTTTTTTTAGTCATCCGGCCAAATCTCGTCGAAGAAATTTTCTATGACCTTTTTTTAGTCTTGAGGCTCAACTATTGGGGGGGGACAAATGCATGGGCCGTCCCCCCAACACTTTCATTGGGGAGACCGTCCCCCCTGTCCCCCCCCTAGGTCTCCGCCCATGAGTTGGAGTTTAAATAAGTCATAAACCGTTAGCAGGTCGAGATTTTTAAAGAGACCAGCAGAGGCAGCCAAATAGTGGGAGCCAGAGATAATTCTCACTGCACGTTTCTGTTATAGTAATAGAGGTGCAAGGTGAGTTTTGTAACCTCCGGCCCATATAATAGTACCATAGCTAAGATAAGGTAAGACAAAGGTATTATAGAGTGTTTTAAGCGTGGAGGGGGGAAGAATATTTTGAAGCCTATTAATTATTCCAATAGACTTAGCAATTTTATTCCTAGTAAGGGTGATATGGAATTTCCAACTAAGGTTCTCGTCAATGATCAGTCCCAAAAATTTGGTCTGAGATACACGCTTAATAGGGATATTGTTAAGAATGATACTTTTTGAAGGTTCGTCGGGGATTTTCTTACCTGTACTAGAGAATATGATATAATTGGATTTTGTAATATTGAGAGATAAGGATTTAGCATTAAACCAAGCAGATAAATGAAGTAATTCAAAGTTCATACTATCAAACAGGTCACTTATGTTTTTAGACGATATAAAAACTGTGGTGTCGTCAGCGAATAAATAAAAGAGGAGCTTATTGGAGCAATTACTTATATCATTAATATAAATTAAAAAGAGCAGAGGGCCAAGGATGGATACTTGGGGAACCCCAAAACATATGGTGGCCAAATCAGACGTCGCTCCACGATAGGTTACTAGTTGGTGTCTATTGGATAAGTAAGATTTAAACCATTCTAAAACCATTCCTCTAATGCCATAGTGGCGGAGTTTCTCAATTAAAATATCATGCTTGATGGTATCGAAAGCCTTCGATAAATCCAGGAAAACACCAATAGCTCTATTACGGATGTCAATGGCGTCCGATAGTTTGTCAATGACTTTAGGGATTGCATGAGTAGTAGAGTGACCTTTTCTAAAGCCAAATTGCTTATCGTATAGGATATTAGTCTTTTCGAGGAAATTAGATAATCTAAAATGCATGGCTCTTTCAAGAATTCTTGAAAAACAGGTAAGTTTAGAAATGGGTCTGTAATTAGCCATATCCTGACAATCATTGGGTTTAAAAATAGGGGAGATATTGGCAAGTTTCATACCTTTAGGAACAATGCCAGTGATAAAAGATTGATTAATTAGGTGAGCAATGGGTTTGGAAATGGTAGGCGCAAGCTTTTTAATAATAGGAACAGGCAGTTCACAACAATCATACGGTTTAGTAACTTTAAGATTAGAGATTATATCGGCAATTTCACAATCATTAACTGGTGTGATAAACATACAACTAGGGTTGGGAGTTTTTAAGTAAGAGGAATAGTGGGAAGACGTCAGGGGAATATTGGCGGCCATTTTAGGTCCTATGGAAGCAAAATAGTCATTAAATAGGTTAGCACAAGTGGTAGGATCCTCAATAGCAACACCATTAACAATAAGGGGCAAATTAGCAATGCTCTGACCTTTTTGCTGAAGTAAGGTTTTAATAATCTTCCAAGTTTCCCTGAGGTTAGTTCTATGTTGCTCAAGGAGATTAGTGTAGTACAATTTTTCGCAGTTGCGTAGAATAGTAGTCAATTTGTTTTTATAGTTTTTATATTTGGTCAATGCCTTATCAGTTTTAGTTTCCAGAAATCTTTTGTAAAGTTTATTGTTAGTTTTACAGGATTTAAGAAGGGACGGGGACAGCCAAGGTTTCATTTTAGTTTTATATATTCTAGCTTTCCTAGTTATTAAGGGATGACTAGTATTATAGCAGTGAAGTAGTTTGGTATTCAAGGAGTTGAGGATAAGGTCAGGGTTAGTTAAGTTTAATGTCTCACCCCAGTTCTCTAGGTTAAGGGTAGCTTGGAGGTTAGAGAATGCCATCTCACTGTTGGGACGATAGGACACAATTTTGGATTTGCTAGTGGGCTTTAGAGGAAGATCAATAACCACAAAGATAGGAAGATGATCACTTACATCCGAGAGAAGTAAGCCAGAGCTATCTTTAAAATTAAGGGAGTTAGAGAAGATGTTATCGATCAAGGTGGAGGATACCTTGGTGATCCTAGTAGGTGCATGAATAAGAGGATGAAAGAGAAAGGAGGACATAACATCTACGGAAATCATTAGTGCGGGGATGAGTACCTAGATTAAGCAAATTGATATTGAAATCACCACATAGGTAACAGACTTTCTTAGTCTTATTGAGTGTAGCAAGTACGTTTTCCATAGCAAGGTTAAAAAGGTTGAGGTCAGTGTTAGGAGGTCTATATATAGAGGCGATAATGAGAGGAGGAACAATAGGACTATTAATCTGCACAAAGATAGTTTCTAGGGTAGAGTCCATAGTGGGTAGAAGGTCGACAGATTTAGCCTGTAGGGAGTCATCAACAAGCAAAGCCACCCCACCACCTCCCCTCCACAGTCCTAGATTTAATGAAGGTAGTGTACCCAGGATAGACCAGGAGGTTTTCATTATCATCCTTAGTCCAAGTTTCAGTGAGAGCAATAACATGGAATTTGTGGTTGATATTACTTAGATATTCCCAAAGGGTAGAACGATTCTTAGAGTAACTTCTAATATTAAGATGGAGAATTTTTATGTTATGTTGAAGATTAGATCGAGTTTGTCTCGACTTGAATTTCGGTCTGATTTTAATTTATCCTGGAGTTGTCCCGACTTGAATTTACGTCAGGATTGAACGGATTCTAGTTGTCTCGGCTTGAATTTAAGTCTGGACTGAATATATCCAAGTTGTCTCGACTTGAAATTGGGTATGAATTGAATGTATCCCAGAGTTGTCTCGACTTGAATTTATGTTTGGATTGAATGTATCATGGATTTGTCTCGATTTGAATTTAAGTATAGGTTAAATAAGTAATAAAACTCATAGCTCTTACTAACATTTCTCTCTGATTTTTAAGATCAATATGCCTGTTAATGGAAACTCCATGAGAACCCCCCACACATGTGAAAAAGTTGAATATGTTAAAATTAGTAGTTGTCGAATAAATTTGCAATTTGTTCAGAGATTTAGTCTAATTTTTGGTCTTACAATTTTATTAAAAATTATGAAAAATATTTATATTGTATTTGTGGGTCCCCTAAAGTGTGGGCCCCTCTTCGGCCCAACATGTTGAACATGCCTTAATCCGGCCCTGCTTATCAGCACTGTAATAGTGGAGCAATCTTTGTTAAGATGGCATATTAAAATCATAAAATACTACCATTGGCTTACAATAATAACTCAAAGAAAAATTGCCATCATTTTAAATGTAGGCTATTTATTGAAGCCTTATAGACCACTCTTGTCATCACTGAAATATTAGAGCAACTTAAAATGCTGCCATTGCAAAGTGAAAATTCAACAAATTTCTCATGGAAGGAGTGCAACCCTCCCCGGCGCGATGCGCCTCGGCGAACGTCTGCCGGACTTTCGTTTCGCTACTCATTCCCCTTTGATTCTCCCCACAGGAGGGGGAATAGATTAAACACTGCATTCATGTCTATACGTCACTGCACACATGCATACGCGCGCGCGTACACAAACACACACACGCTCTCTCACACACACACACACACACACACACACACACACACACACAGCTTAGGAGCATAAGGGGTTGGCACCCATAGGAATAAACAAAGCCAGCCAGCGGGAGTCAACAAAACCGTACGAGCTTCATTACCAAGGCCGTAGCAACAATGAACGTGGGCCCTCCGAGCGCATGTCCGGGGCGGCGGGCCCCTTACAATGCAGAAATAAATTGGAATGCGGTATTTATAATTATGCAATAAAGTTGTATAATGGGGTTCATAATTATGAGAATGCTATTTTGCTGCAATGCACAGTATTACACACACACGCGCGCGAACACACACACACACGCACACACATACACACAAGCACGCACACAAACTGATTTTTAAGGTGATGCTGATGATGACAAAATGATGATAATGACAATGAAGGTGAAGATCACGTAAATGAAGATGATGATTATGATAATGAAAGCGACCATCTATTGTATTCTTGTTGCTGCTGTTCATGCTGTTGTTGTAATTGTTGTTATTTTTTGTTGTTGTTGTTATTGTTATTGGTAGCGGTGGTGGTAGTGGTGGTAATGGTGGTGGTGATGGTGTTGGTGATGGCAGATGTGGTGGTGACGATAATAACGATGATGATTATGACTATGATTATGACGACGACGACGACAATGATTGTGATGATGATGATAACTATGACGAATGTTATGGCGACGTAAAACAGCCATGCCGTTTCAAGGCACATGACGATGACAATGATGATGATGATGATGACGGTGTTGTTGTTGCTGTTGCTCATGCCGTTGCTGTAGTTGTTAAGGCTGTTGTTGCTGTTGTTGTGGCTGTTGTTGCGGGTGGTGATGGTGGTGGTAGTGATGGTGATGGTGGATGAGGTGGTAGTGACGATAATGATGACGATATGATGATGATGATGATTATTATTATTATTATTATTATTATGACGACAACTACGACGACGACGACGATGTTGATGTTGATGTTTATGTTGTAAATGATAACAATAACAATTTAGATGGGCCGTAAAACAACCATTACGTTTCAAGGCGCCTGACGATGACAATGATTATGATGATGATGACGGTGTTGTTGTTGATGTTGCTCATGCTGTTGCTGTAGTTGTTGTTGTTATGGCTGTTGTTGCTGTTGTTGTTGCTGTTGTTGCCGGTGGTGAATGCAATAATTATGATGACGACGACGACGACGATGATGATGATGATGATGATGATGATGATGATGATGATGATGATGATGATGATGATGATGATGATGATGATGATGACAACGACATCCACACTTAAGCCCTTCCCTGTTCGGCGTAACGTGCTTTAGCGATTGTCGCGAGATGGTCGTTCGTTGTCTCACGAAGTCTTGGTTTCAAGAGGGGGGTGTAAATTAGGCACTATTATTGGGAGATGCCCAGAAGTTCTGTGAGGCATCTCTCAGCGTCGCCCCCTCCCCCACCCCGACCCCACAACCGTGTTTCTTTCCTCTGTCTTGGCCGGTCGAACAGTCCTGTGTTGATAATCAGTGGGAGGTCGCCTAAACGTCATTAGCGTCATACAGAGTCCGTCCACCCGTCTGAAAATCTGCCCAACGTTGGCTGTTGTTCTCACCGTCTGTATGCATGTCTATCTGTCCGTATAAATGTCTTTCCGTCTGCCCGTCCCTATGTGTGTCTATCTTAGACTATCTAGACGTCTAGGCTATTTGTTTGTTTGTCTGAATGCCTGTATGTTAGGAGGAGAAGGTGGAGGAAGAGGACCAGGAGAAGGAGAATAAGGAGGGGGGAAGAAGGAGGAGGCGGAGGAGGAAGACAAGTAGGAAAAGCAGAGACCCAGCTCCACCACCTTCAATTTCTTCCAGAAAATTGTGATTCACTCATATACCCCTCTTTCCAATTTCGTGTCTTCAGCTTTCTCCCAACTAAATTCTGGCCAGTTTTAAAGATATTGCACTGATTTGTCCCACTGTAGTGCCGTCTCTGATTACAAACTAAAAATAATGTTATATTTTCGCGGTTGCGTCAAGAGTAGGTAGACTTAATTCGTCCACAGTGTTAAAATGCAATTTCATAAATGAGTCACATGTGCACACTGGTGCGGATAAGTAAGTCAGAAAGAAACCTCTTGCCTAGTCGCATCTGAATTTGCATAATTATGCATGTCACTGCATACGTCCGAATAGGAGCCTTTAGCCGTAGCAGTTTATAATGACAAGGATGCGCAAAATCAAAATGTCGCAGCAGACGATAGTCTATTATTCAGTGGCGGCGCTACGCCAGGGCATTACAGGGCAAATGCACTGGCGAAAATGCCTTTGCCCTGGTCGTTGCCCTGGTCGCGGCCCTGCCAGAAATTTTACCTTGACAGAATTTGTTCGGGCATATTGTTTCTTACTGTTCACGTCCGTCCGTCCGCTCTCTGGCATGGCTAAAGTTCTAGCAGGGCAGAATTCTGGCAGGGCAAAAGTTCTGGGAGAGAAAAATTCTGGCAGGGCAAAAATTTTGAAAGGGTAAAATTCTGACAGGGCAACATTTTGGCAAGGCAAAAGTTCTGGCAGGCAAAAATTCGGGCAGGCCAAAAATTCTGGTAGGGCAAAAGTTTTGGAAGGGAGCAATTCCGTGGCTGTTTACCCACATTGCGTATAGGCCTACAACTATCTATATCTATAAGAAAGGATGTGGCTATGTATGTATGTATGTATGTGGGTGACTTTGTCCAGAATGCACGCTCCCAGTTTTTGAGCTTTTCATTCCAAACCTTCACTAGGCTACTGTGTAGGTCTCGAGACGCAAAGGCGAAGGGTTGGCGATTCTCTACCACCATGGGGGCCAGGGTGGGGAGGAGAAACCTCCCAATTTAAAAAAAAACCGCAGCTATTGATTTGATTATTTTTCCTAGATAGAGGTCCATCAGAACCCCCCGGATCAGTGGTTGGAAAATCTCTACCACCATGGGGGGCCAGGATGGGGGGGTCAAAAACACTAATTTTCGCTATAAATTTTCATTCGCTTGCAACGTATAAAAGAAGTCACTTTAACCGTTTTAAAGGTGTTTTAGCTCTTTTGCCATTACGGATTTCACGGGTCGCTTACAGGGATGGAAGGGTGAGGTGGATGGGTTGGGGTGGGGGTCGGATGGGGGTGGAAATTTTTGTGAAACCCAAATTTCTCGGGTCGCGTACCGGTAGAAGTCGGAGTGTGGTAGGGTGGGGTTGTGGCCGTAGCGGATCGAACCCTAAATTTCCCGGGCAACGCCGGCTTCCCCAGCTAGTTTAATATAACAGCATAGGCCCAACTGTCGCTTTATTATTTTTCGAATGAGGCGTAAGCATTTGCGTCAACAATAGACCTAGCCTATATATATATATATATATATATATATATATATATATATATATATATATATATATAATATATACCTAACTCAGTAACTTTATGGCTGAACTTTTTCTTTTCGAAATGCTACTCGATAGAGGATTTGCCAAGTGCTTCACTAAGTCAGTGGCAGTGTAGGCGATAAAAAAGACCCCTAGGGTTTCTTGCCAATACCTTAGCCAGAAGTAGAAATTTTAGCTGAAAGATAATTCATATTTACACATGATGGTCATATTTCATTTAAAACATTCAAACAGAACAAAAGTTGTATCACTTTTAGTGAGACCACTTATTTTTGACGATTCAAAAACATGACCCAGTAAAAGTTTTAAAAAACGATTTTATTAAGTAGACTGACATCTCATATCGTTTGTGTAAAACAAACTTGTTATTGACAGAAAAATTATTATTATCATATTTGTGTAAAATAAACTTTTTATTGACAGAAAAATTATTATTGTTATCGTCCAGCATATTAGGCCTAATTGTAATCGTTGGGGCATTTCTGCGTTGTTTCAGATGGAGATTAAACGAAGATTATTTTTTAATATTGTAGCCTAATTAGCCTATTGTAACTACTACCTTCATTAATCGATAAATTCTGGATGGACAAGGAACACAATTTTACTATTATTATTATTATTTAGAAAAGAAACAGCCTAGCTGCTCGTAGCTGTGGCATCATTTAGCAAGATGACTGCCAAGTTGGTAAATTATAAAAGAATTTTTCAGTTAAAAAATTTTTTGTTAAAATAATCAAATCGAAAATTCTGTCAAATTAAAACGCCCAAGATGCCAATGGCAGACAAAATTTGTAGGCTATTCATACACTTCATGAGCAAGGTCTTTTAGATAAAGCTATAATCGCCGCTTACTCTGATAAGCCGTGATGGTCTCACTGAAAATTATATAACTTTTGTCCTGTTTGAAATACTGTTGTGAAATCTGGCCACTGTGCGTAAATCCGAAATGTCTCTAGGCCTGTAAAATTTGATTTGTCTAAAACTTCTGGTTCAGATATTTGACAAAATCCCTTAGAGAGGTTAATTCATGACCCACCCTGTATAAGATTTATAAGATTTGCTTTCCAAATGTCAAAAATTGTTCGATTTTATGGCTTCGCCCATCTGATCCTCTAACCAGCCAACTCTAATACTATACTATACTATTTTTGGATTTATAAAGCGCCTCTCACAGTACAACCTATAGTCAGAAGCGCTCAATAATAATAGTGCAAGGTGTGTGATTTATGGCAAGCACGGTAGCGCAAAATTATAGGCCTATGTAGGTCCGAGCACGCGACTCGCCCTCTGCCCTGGTCACATGTATGACTGCCCTGGCTATGCCCTGGTTACAAAAAGTGTCTGGCGCCGCCACTGCTATTATTTATAATTTTATTATATATAATAACGTTTCTTATAAACAAGATAAATATGCCGTGGTGGGTAACATTAAAGGAAGTCATAAAATTATTTTGATTTCAGCACTGGAATTATGCAAGTTAGGAGCATACATCGAATAAGTAACATCGTATTAAAACATAGGCTTTTGGGAACGACACTTTATGTCACTATGAACTACTGTAGCATCGCAATTCTTCAAAGTGATCAGCCTACGACAGATGCCCTCCTGGAGGAGTAAATTGCTTAGACTACGGTGCCGGTTTCGTGGGGGAAGGGTTGTCTGGTTTCTTACTAAGTTCTTGAAGTCCAGAAGTTCTGTGAGACATCTCTCAGCGCAACCCTCCCCCCCCCCCACAACAGTGCTCCTCTCTCCTGTCTTGGCCGGTCGAACAGTCCAGTGTTGACAATCAGCTGGGGGTCGCCTAATCGCCATTAGCGTAATAGCGAGCAATTGCGATCCACTGTTAGCCAAGATAAGAAGCCCACACAGTATATCTGAGCGTCAATATGTCTTGCACTGCCTATTGGTTTGTGGCTTTGTGCATCTGAATTTCTTTCTCCCCGTTTCGGTGACAGTCCGCTTGTGCGACTGTAAGTAACTCCTAACCATAATAATTATTAGGCCTATGTTTGTGCATTTATTCCTGCGTATGTATGTGCGTTTGGCTGTCTGCTTGTCCGTCCACCAGTCTGTTGTTCTCACCGTCTATCTGTCCGTCTAAATGTCTTTCCGTCTGCACGTCCTAGTGTGTGTCTATCTTAGACTATTTAGACGTCTAGGCTATGTGTTTGTATGTCTGCATGCCTGTATGTTAGGAGGAGGAGGTGGTGGTAGAGGACCAGAAGGTGAAGGAGAATAAGGAGGGGGAGAAGAAGGAGGAGGTGTAAGACAAGGAGGAGGAGCAAAGACCCAGTTGAAAGCCACAAGGGGGCTAACACAGGAATGAGATGACCAATAGGCAGAAATGCTTCAGTGCAGAGTTAAACACTTGTGGATGGTTTGGCCGTTTGCACAATCTCACTGGACTCTATTAAAACTGATTTTAATTTGGAAGAGCTTTTGGTAAGTTTTGAAATCATGTTTTCTGATCAACTCCAATGCCTTTGACTTGACGAGTTTTCAAAACGACCCTTGCACATAACACTTTTGTTTCTGCTACTACTGCTGATGATGATGTGAAGGTGATGATGATGATGATGATGATGATGATGATGATGATGATGATGATGATGATCGTTCGTGGTGACGATGATAAAAAATTTCACGAAGAAACAGATGATGATAACGACGACAACAACGATGATGATAATGATGACAATGATGACGGCGATGATAGTAAGTTAAAGATGCAGATGATGATGATGATGATGATGATGATGATGATGACGACGACGACGACGACGACGACGATGATGATGATGATGATGATGATGATGATGATGATGATGATGATGATGATGATGATGATGATGATGATGATGATGATGATGATGATGATGATGATGATGATGAAGGGATATTCACGCCAGCGATAAGCATTGCACCCGGAATTGTCTGCCATTCAAATACCCTATAGACTGCATGAACTACATTATCATGCACTCATCTGTGATGCGATCTAGAGCCAGTAGGCGTGGCGGCTTATTAAACTATAGCCTGCGCTGCCGCGCATGCGCATGCTTTGGACATTGCTTCAGAAGAGGCAAATAATAACTTACGCAAAACTAGTTTAAGTTTCCCTCTGTCGTTCCAGCGAGCTATGAACCAAAACTGATTGATCTAGATAGGAATTAAATCAATTAACCGCGAGCGGTGTGTCTCGCACATATGATAATTCCTAGTTTTCCATATTTTGGTGATTTTATGTGGTGAGGACTTTATGGGGCAAAAGTAAAAGACACGTAATAACAGGCCTGATTTTCATCATAAAATTCCTAACGATGGAAAGCCCAATTATAAAAATATCATGAAAACAAACTTATATTAGTGACCTTAAGCAAAACCAAATATTACTTTTTCTTGTAGTTGTAGGATTAAAGAGAATTTTGACGCTAACTTTAAGCTCCTCTCGTCGAGGAGGTCCTTAACCACAGGTCGTCCTTAGCTGGAGGGTTTGCCATCAATTGATGAGTTTGGTATAGGATAATAGTAATAATAATAATAATAATAATAATAATAATAATAATAATAATAATAATAATACGGTGACACGGAAACACAGATAGGCAAACAGACTGAGACTAGATATAAACAGACAGAAGAATAGTCAAAAGGAGACACGGACAGACACGTTGACAAAGACAGTACATTATAGGCAGAGAGACCAGCGCATACAAAGACAGATGGATGGAAACACGGACAGAGAAAATGGACATACAGACAGACAGACAGACAGACAGACGGAGATACAGATAGACAGACAGACAGCCAGGCAGATAATTATATACACACTGATAGACCAACTCAAACACAGACGTGTAACCATAGTCAACCATGCTATTCAATTCCCGAATCGTCATTATCTGTTTGTCGATTGTGATGATATCGTGAATTTCATTCTCTTCACAGAATTTATTTATTTGTTTGAGAAAACAAAACGTACGATGACTCATCAGATGTCGCCACGCATGTCTCTCCAATACCCTCAACACCGTCTCTTCTGTTCTGTCGATATCTACCGGACATCATCATCGCCATCATCATCGCCATCATCATCATCGCCATCATCATCGTCATCGACATCATCATCGTCATCGACATCATCATCATCATCGCCATCATCATCGTCTCGACATTTCCAATGGATTCAAGTTTCTTGATTGCAATAACAACATTCATTTCATGAAACATCATAATGCACAGAGGTTTCCATGTTCCATGCTTATTTAGCATTGGCTCATAATTAATCAAAGGTGTCAAAAAGACGCTCTTACGAAAAGGTCGGTGGTATCGGTTGGTAACGTGTGAGTTCATGTTGTTTCATACAAAAAATAATTGGCGTCATCCTCCTCGTATCTTCAGTCTGATAGGATAGACGGTGCTGTCGTTGAAGAGTGGTTGGATGGGACGGTTCACGGACATCTAATAGCATCATAATCTACTGAGATGGGCAGTAATTAGTTTGAACAGTAATGCTATTCACCTTTTGCATTTTTGAATAATCTCTATTTGTCAACGGGTAGGCCTACGTCGCTAAATTCTTATTTGACGAGAAAATGCATTTAAAAGGTGTCTAAAACATAGCGGTCGGCTTCATATGATTCCGGGTAAGAAAATTGTATTGCATTGCAGTCTAATAGTATGAAGAACCTCTACAAAGATGAACCGTTATATCTATATGTACACATATATTTGTTTTGTTATCAATCGGGTCTGTGGGTTAGTGTTACAATAGTGTATGCGTGTCAATTATTATTATTATTATTATTGTAACTTATGTAAGTGTTTGGTGAGACTGTAACAAAGTACACTTCATAATTACGCTTCTCTCAAAATCTGTCTGCCTGCCTGTCTGCCCATTACACATACACAGCTACACACACAGGGTGGAACGCTGTGGTGTATTGGGTATTTTCGTTGCCTTGAAGCCGGGTGGTTGCAGGTTCGAATCCACCTCAAGTCGCCGCGTCCTTTGCACGCAGTTGCCCAGCGCTTCGGCGTGAAACTCCGATGCAGTGTCCGCCCTGCAGTCGGGATCGCCGCTGAGTAGAAAGTTTGAAGGGGTTCTATAACAAATGCACGTATACAAACATTATTTCTCGTCTTGACTACTGCAGCGCCCTTCAAGTTGCGCTTTCCGGCGTCTACGGTTGGGTGTTTGGATCGGGTTTTGAGCACAAAGGGCCTATTTGTAGAATCCAAAGATTGGGCCACGTCACTGAGTAAAAAATGCGGGTTATCTTACATTGGCTTCCTTTCTCGCGTATAATGAGTTACCGGATCTCAGTCTTCGTTTGGCAATGTTTCACATGCATGGCACTTGCGTATGCTTTACCGAAGCTCTGCTGCTTTGTAATAGGCATCCAGCACCTTGGCTCTCTCTCCGCTCCCTATAAAAGCATCTTGTCCTCCCGTTGCGCACTTCTATTATGCAGCGCCTGTTCTGTGGCACAAAGGATAGAAGTAAAGAGGGATACATAACATGTCAAAAGCAGGAGTGCTAGTGGGCTAAAAAGTGTGAAGCTGATGCGTGTACATATTCGACTTTTTCACGCATTTTGTGCATTTTCACCTAAAAAGGTCTATTTTTATGACGTAAGATGTAGGAAAATCGCCGTCAGAAAAAGGCTAGATCTTGACAAAAAAACCGAGAAACCTGGATATGACCGAAAACACCTAGATCTCGGTGGAAAAGGCTATGAATGGAATAATTTCAGATGCAGGAAGAATTCGATGAGAGAAGCATCACGCCCTTATTATCTGCGATGAGTGTCTTTTAAAAAAGTGTTTTAATAGAGCAAGCTATAGTAGCTCAGATTTTCGCGTTTAGTTGTGTTAGATATTATATAAATTGCATATAATGTCAAATTCATGATGTTATATATAACAAATATATAAATATATATGTATATATATACATTGGTTTATATATTAATATATTTTCAATAAATTCGTTTACTGTCAGTCGCTATGACAAACTGCGTTCAGTTACATTGTACATAAATTCGACTATTCTTAACCGATACCGTTAGCATTCTGAGAATGCCAGTCCCCAGCCTAGATGAACGGGGAGTGCGACACTGCTGGTTATTGCTATCAAATGATGTTGTCAAAATGTAAATACTCCTACAATGTTGGGACTCTGACAATGCTAATCCCAAACCTGGATGAATGGACTGGGACGACCCTGTTGGTCTTTGCTATCAAACGATGTTGTCAAAATGTAAATACTCCTACAATGTTGGGACTCTGACGTTGCAAATCCCAAACCTGGATGAATGGACTGGGACGACCCTGTTGGTCTTTGCTATCACAGAGCGTCTTTAAAATAAAACTACGACCATTGTTGACATAGTTATTAGTTGGCTTATGGTGTATAATTGTACCAAGCAGCAAATCGTTGAAATTTGTTTTGAACGAAGAAAGAAAACAAATGTTGAAAGACAAAAAGTTAACTTGGAATATTCACAAGGTTAAAATTAAGCACCTTTAAAAATGAAGTCTCAACATCTATAGAAGTGGAAAAATGCTAAAATTTTTGAATTACTGACGGAAATTCAAGTCATCCTCAATCAGTCAATTATATTGCCAACTGGATTTGCGGGCCACGGGTTGGGAACCACTGTTGTAGAGTAAGACACAGGGTTGGGGAATGGATGAATGGGATGTTAGCAACTGTTTTATGATCTAGCGAACTTGAATCAAAATTACTACCATCGTGAATAGAGTAATCTCTTCAAGTGCCAGTCCCAAGAATACATACAGCAGGTGGGTGACGTCAATAAAGCATCATATTTATGAACCATAATAATATTATAATATAATATTCTCTCTATTCAACAATCCAGTTGACCGAACGCAACCGGTTACAGTGTACAATAATTATGCAGTTTAACAATTCACGTGTAAGCTTAACAACGGTGACTTGTTTAACAGCATAGATGAATGCTATTAAACATCGTTGTTAAGCTCACACGTCATTATAGCCGAGCGATCGCTTTATTTAATCTGTCTTTTACACACCTGCTGAATAAAGCAGACTATTGCTATAAATTTCACGAGAGATGCAATGGACTTTCAGTAAACGTTGATCGTAGTTCAGTGCACTCCTTCTTTCCACCCTACTTCTGACGGGTAGAGTATTATATTGGGCTTGTGTCGGAGTAAAACGGTGGATGGATGCAGATTTTAACGGCATCTTAAATAATCTAATCGCAGAGAATGTTTTTTTCAAACTATTTGCTCCTCACATTTTGCTGTCTTATAACTAATTAGTGTAACCCGACGTTAGTAGTGAGATAGTGACAGAGTAACACCCATTTTTTGCAGGGTATGGGTACGAATAAATGGGCCAAAGTACAAGGTCAAGGTCAAGGTCAAGGTCAAGGTCAAAGGTCAAGGTCATCTTAATTAGGTCATCTTAATTAGGTCATCTTAATTAGGTCATCTTAATTAGCTCATCTTAATCCTATTAATTATCTTAATCCTATTAATTAGCTTAATCCTATTAATTGGCTTAATCCTATTAATTACATAATCCTAATTAGTAATTACATAACCCTAATTAATATAACAAAGGACCTGCTAACCCTAAATAGCACTACATAGCTTCTTCAATTCATATAGTTAGCTATTATTAGTAATTAGCTATTATTACTAATTACATAATCCTAATTAGTGCAACAAAGAACCGTGAAGCCCTAATTAGCACTACAATGCTCCTATATCTCATATAATTAGATAATATTAGTAATTATTTATATATTATTATTAATTAGTTAGCTATTATTATTAATTACTGACCCCTATTTAGCACTACATGACCAGCTCCACACCATCTCCTCCTCCTTCTCCCTCTCCTCCACCTCCTCCTTCTCCCTCTCCTCCACCTCCTCCTCCTCCTCCTTCTCCCTCTCCTCCTCCCTCTCCCTCTCCTCCTTCTCCCTTGACCCCTATTTAGCACTACATGACCAGCTCCACACCATCTCCTCCTCCTTCTCCCTCTCCTCAACCTCCTCCTCCTCCTCCTTCTCCCTCTCCTCCCTCTCCTCCTCCTCCTCCTTCTCCCTCTCCTCCTCCCTCTCCCTCTCCTCCTTCTCCATCTCTCTATACGACTCATCACAACACACGCCTAAGCTGACTCATGCGGCGGTCGGCTGCATGCCAGAGGCGAACATCTGCTGACACTATCCACAGACTTGCCCAATCGTGTCCGATGACTCATCCTATTCTGCCCAAACTTTGTCTGTTTCTGTCCGACCGGATACGATGACTCATCTGATTCTGCCCAACGTTGTTCCTTTCTGTCCGAATGCACACACACACACACACGCCCACACCCACACCCACACACACACACACACACCCACACACTCACACACACACACACGCCCACACCCACACACACACACACACACACACACACACACACACACACACACACACACACACACACAAACACACACAAACACACACACGCACACAAACAAACAAGAAACTGCACAGTCTCTCCATCCACACCCCTCAGCCTCATCATCCAACCCTCCATTCCACCCCTCCCCACCCACAAATATTCATTTTATGCACTAGAGCTGAACATTACGATAGCGACAAACTTAGAGAGGCAGCAAACAGCATGCTAGAAACTCTATATACGACATCTCTCATCCTCCACAGCATTCAACCTCACCCTCCAACCCGCCATTCTACCCCTCCCCACGCAAAATTATTCATTTTACACACATGAGCTGAACATTATGGAAGCGAGAAACTTAGAGAGTACGCAAACAGGAGGCTATATTCCATAGGCATGGTATCTCACAGCCTCCACAGCATTCAACCTCACCCTCCAACCCTCCATTCCACCCCTCCCCACGCACAATTATTCATTTTACACACATGAGCTGAACATTATGGAAGCGAGAAACTTAGAGAGGACGCAAACAGGAGGCTATATTCCATAGGCATGGCATCTCACAGCCTCCACAGCATTCAACCTCACCCTCCAACCCTCCATTCCACCCCTCCCCACGCACAATTATTCATTTTACACACATGAGCTGAACATTATGGAAGCGAGAAACTTAGAGAGGACGCAAACAGGAGGCAATATTCCATAGGCATGGCATCTCACAGCCTCCACAGCAATCAACCTCACCCTCCAACCCTCCATTCCACCCCACCCCACCCACAATTATACATTTTACACACAAGAACTGGCCAATCAGAAAGCTTGAAACCTAGTGAGCGACTAATCAGAAGGCGAGAAATCCTACACACACGCCACCCCACCTCCAAACCTCCAAGCCTTCACTCCACACACACAAATTTGGCATACATGTATAAAATTTAAGCATCTAGCAACTGCTAAATCCTTAACATGACCCACTCAGAAGAATATAATTCATACATATTTACCAAAAATATTCCCAATATTCGCTATTTTATTCGAAAATATGCATATAACAGCAATAAATACAATTAAATTATACTAAATTATAACATTTATTCAGAATTTGTAACAATACTAAGCAAACTATAGCAGACAAGCGCCATTTTCATATATATTTCTTCTATATTTCTTACATTTCAAGCAAGCACAAACCCAAAAACCGAAGAAACGCTCAACCTTCCAATCCCAAGATGGCGATATTTCTAACTTTCTTGCACACACGAACTCAAAAACCAACGAATCCTGCAACAGGCCTTTTGGAAGATGGCAACATTTCTTACTTCCTTGCACACTCGAACTCAAAAACCGACGAATCGCTCAACCTTCCTTTCGGAATATGGAGTCATTGCTAACTTTCTTGCATACACGAACTCAAAAACCGACGAATACTTCATCCTTCCACTCCCATTTCCTTGTACACAAAAACTCAAAAACTTAAGAACCTTGCAACATTTCACTATCAATATGGCGAAATTTCTAACTTTCTTGCACGCACGAACTCATAAACCGACGTATGCCTCAACCTTCCAATCCCAAGATGGCGATATTTCTAACTTTCTTGCACACACGAACTCAAAAACCGACGAATACCTCAACCTGCCAATCCCAAGATGACAATATTTCTAACTTTCTTGCACACACGAACTCAAAAACCGACGAATACCTCAACCTTCCAATCCCAAGATGACGATATTTCTAACTTTCTTGCACACACGAACTCATAAACCGACGTATGCCTCAACCTTCCAATCCCAAGATGGCGATATTTCTAACTTTCTTGCACACACGAACTCAAAAACCGACGAATACCTCAACCTGCCAATCCCAAGATGACAATATTTCTAACTTTCTTGCACACACGAACTCAAAAACCGACGAATACCTCAACCTTCCAATCCCAAGATGGCGATATTTCTAACTTTCTTGTGAACACAAACTCAAAAACCGACAAATACTTCAACCTTTCACGTCCAAGATGGCAACATTTCTCAATTTCTTGCACACAGAAACACAAAAATCGATGCATCGGCCAACAGTGCTATCAGCCGGAGACAACATGGCCACCTTTCTACATCATACACACAAACACACACACACACACACGCACACATACACAGCATTTCTTACGAGTCTAAGTCCAAATATCTATCACACACAAACAACTTTCGCACTACAAGATAATGCACGCTCAATCTTTAACACACACGCACACTCACTCACACACACACACACACACACAAACACACACACACACACGCACACATACAGCCAAATTTCCCACTGCAAGGTAATGCACAGTCAATCTTTTGCACCCACACACATGAGCTCTTATAATTTCTAAGTTACAGATATATACTTTGTACAATTTTTCTAAATTAAGGTAGTAAGGACACATGAAACAACGAAGAATGCACTCTGTATAAGACAAGTGCTCGAAATTCATAGTTGCAAAGTTGCAGGAATTGAACATTGGCACAGGCAAAATGATAAGTATGATAGTTGTGCGAGCGAATAGGACTTGGATTTTTCGAATTATTTCAAAGTCAGACGCATGCCATTACCAATATACGAATTCAAACAGGCAAATTCGCTAAGTATGAAATGCAGAGATTGCATGGGGAACGATGTAAGATGCAAAGCGTGGGGTGGGGAGAGGGGCACATTCTTCAGTTTGTGGAAACAAAGATGTTCATTGTTTGCAATATGACAGCAATTTTAGCAAAGTTAGGTTTGCAGGCGGCGTAATACACGACTTTTTAGGGTTGAGCGTTTTAAGTTGGAGAAATTTAGGGTGGGGAGAGTGTGCAGGATTATGATTTGCGGAAACAAAAGCTGTGACGCACATGTAATGAGTCATCGATTTCAGCAAAGTTCGAATATATCGAGCGAAGAATACAATTTAGGGTTGCGAGCGCCATACTACAAGTTGAATTAGGTGTAGCGAACACGCGCCGCTTGGCCGAAACCTGCGTTCGACAAGTCGAAAATGCTAAGTTCCAAAATTTTTGCAGGGCAAATTTGCGCGGCGGCACCCTTCGTGCGCTGCGGCGGCGGCGGCGATGCGCCCCGACCCTCTCGGGCGACTTCGGCTCCAGCAGCGAGGCGACGGCCGCGACATGTGCACACAATCGATCGTGCTTTGACTCGTATGAAGCTAAAGGCTCATGCGTATTGTGGGTTATGGAAATTATTGAAAGATTTGTGCCGGGGCGTATTCGACTTTAGCTTGCACGGGTCAAAGCTTGATCTAATTGGGAGCGCATGTCGCGTCCGACGCCACGCAGCAGGAGTCGAAGTCGCCCGAGAGAGTCGGGGCGCATCGCCGCCGCCGCCGCAGCGCACGAAGGGTGCCGCCGCGCAAATTTGCCCTGCAAAAATTTTGGAACTTAGCATTTTCGACTTGTCGAACGCAGGTTTCGGCCAAGCGGCGCGTGTTCGCTACACCTAATTCAACTTGTAATATGGCGCTCGCAACCCTAAATTGTATTCTTCGCTCGATATATTCGAACTTTGCTGAAATCGATGACTCATTACATGTGCGTCACAGCTTTTGTTTCCGCAAATCATAATCCTGCACACTCTCCCCACCCTAAATTTCTCCAACTTAAAACGCTCAACCCTAAAAAGTCGTGTATTACGCCGCCTGCAAACCTAACTTTGCTAAAATTGCTGTCATATTGCAAACAATGAACATCTTTGTTTCCACAAACTGAAGAATGTGCCCCTCTCCCCACCCCACGCTTTGCATCTTACATCGTTCCCCATGCAATCTCTGCATTTCATACTTAGCGAATTTGCCTGTTTGAATTCGTATATTGGTAATGGCATGCGTCTGACTTTGAAATAATTCGAAAAATCCAAGTCCTATTCGCTCGCACAACTATCATACTTATCATTTTGCCTGTGCCAATGTTCAATTCCTGCAACTTTGCAACTATGAATTTCGAGCACTTGTCTTATACAGAGTGCATTCTTCGTTGTTTCATGTGTCCTTACTACCTTAATTTAGAAAAATTGTACAAAGTATATATCTGTAACTTAGAAATTATAAGAGCTCATGTGTGTGGGTGCAAAAGATTGACTGTGCATTACCTTGCAGTGGGAAATTTGGCTGTATGTGTGCGTGTGTGTGTGTGTGTGTGTTTGTGTGTGTGTGTGTGTGTGAGTGAGTGTGCGTGTGTGTTAAAGATTGAGCGTGCATTATCTTGTAGTGCGAAAGTTGTTTGTGTGTGATAGATATTTGGACTTAGACTCGTAAGAAATGCTGTGTATGTGTGCGTGTGTGTGTGTGTTTGTGTGTATGATGTAGAAAGGTGGCCATGTTGTCTCCGGCTGATAGCACTGTTGGCCGATGCATCGATTTTTGTGTTTCTGTGTGCAAGAAATTGAGAAATGTTGCCATCTTGGACGTGAAAGGTTGAAGTATTTGTCGGTTTTTGAGTTTGTGTTCACAAGAAAGTTAGAAATATCGCCATCTTGGGATTGGAAGGTTGAGGTATTCGTCGGTTTTTGAGTTCGTGTGTGCAAGAAAGTTAGAAATATTGTCATCTTGGGATTGGCAGGTTGAGGTATTCGTCGGTTTTTGAGTTCGTGTGTGCAAGAAAGTTAGAAATATCGCCATCTTGGGATTGGAAGGTTGAGGCATACGTCGGTTTATGAGTTCGTGTGTGCAAGAAAGTTAGAAATATCGTCATCTTGGGATTGGAAGGTTGAGGTATTCGTCGGTTTTTGAGTTCGTGTGTGCAAGAAAGTTAGAAATATTGTCATCTTGGGATTGGCAGGTTGAGGTATTCGTCGGTTTTTGAGTTCGTGTGTGCAAGAAAGTTAGAAATATCGCCATCTTGGGATTGGAAGGTTGAGGCATACGTCGGTTTATGAGTTCGTGCGTGCAAGAAAGTTAGAAATTTCGCCATATTGATAGTGAAATGTTGCAAGGTTCTTAAGTTTTTGAGTTTTTGTGTACAAGGAAATGGGAGTGGAAGGATGAAGTATTCGTCGGTTTTTGAGTTCGTGTATGCAAGAAAGTTAGCAATGACTCCATATTCCGAAAGGAAGGTTGAGCGATTCGTCGGTTTTTGAGTTCGAGTGTGCAAGGAAGTAAGAAATGTTGCCATCTTCCAAAAGGCCTGTTGCAGGATTCGTTGGTTTTTGAGTTCGTGTGTGCAAGAAAGTTAGAAATATCGCCATCTTGGGATTGGAAGGTTGAGCGTTTCTTCGGTTTTTGGGTTTGTGCTTGCTTGAAATGTAAGAAATATAGAAGAAATATATATGAAAATGGCGCTTGTCTGCTATAGTTTGCTTAGTATTGTTACAAATTCTGAATAAATGTTATAATTTAGTATAATTTAATTGTATTTATTGCTGTTATATGCATATTTTCGAATAAAATAGCGAATATTGGGAATATTTTTGGTAAATATGTATGAATTATATTCTTCTGAGTGGGTCATGTTAAGGATTTAGCAGTTGCTAGATGCTTAAATTTTATACATGTATGCCAAATTTGTGTGTGTGGAGTGAAGGCTTGGAGGTTTGGAGGTGGGGTGGCGTGTGTGTAGGATTTCTCGCCTTCTGATTAGTCGCTCACTAGGTTTCAAGCTTTCTGATTGGCCAGTTCTTGTGTGTAAAATGTATAATTGTGGGTGGGGTGGGGTGGAATGGAGGGTTGGAGGGTGAGGTTGATTGCTGTGGAGGCTGTGAGATGCCATGCCTATGGAATATTGCCTCCTGTTTGCGTCCTCTCTAAGTTTCTCGCTTCCATAATGTTCAGCTCATGTGTGTAAAATGAATAATTGTGCGTGGGGAGGGGTGGAATGGAGGGTTGGAGGGTGAGGTTGAATGCTGTGGAGGCTGTGAGATGCCATGCCTATGGAATATAGCCTCCTGTTTGCGTCCTCTCTAAGTTTCTCGCTTCCATAATGTTCAGCTCATGTGTGTAAAATGAATAATTGTGCGTGGGGAGGGGTGGAATGGAGGGTTGGAGGGTGAGGTTGAATGCTGTGGAGGCTGTGAGATACCATGCCTATGGAATATAGCCTCCTGTTTGCGTACTCTCTAAGTTTCTCGCTTCCATAATGTTCAGCTCATGTGTGTAAAATGAATAATTTTGCGTGGGGAGGGGTAGAATGGCGGGTTGGAGGGTGAGGTTGAATGCTGTGGAGGATGAGAGATGTCGTATATAGAGTTTCTAGCATGCTGTTTGCTGCCTCTCTAAGTTTGTCGCTATCGTAATGTTCAGCTCTAGTGCATAAAATGAATATTTGTGGGTGGGGAGGGGTGGAATGGAGGGTTGGATGATGAGGCTGAGGGGTGTGGATGGAGAGACTGTGCAGTTTCTTGTTTGTTTGTGTGCGTGTGTGTGTTTGTGTGTGTTTGTGTGTGTGTGTGTGTGTGTGTGTGTGTGTGTGTGTGTGTGTGTGTGTGTGTGTGGGTGTGGGCGTGTGTGTGTGTGTGAGTGTGTGGGTGTGTGTGTGTGTGTGTGGGTGTGGGTGTGGGCGTGTGTGTGTGTGTGTGCATTCGGACAGAAAGGAACAACGTTGGGCAGAATCAGATGAGTCATCGTATCCGGTCGGACAGAAACAGACAAAGTTTGGGCAGAATAGGATGAGTCATCGGACACGATTGGGCAAGTCTGTGGATAGTGTCAGCAGATGTTCGCCTCTGGCATGCAGCCGACCGCCGCATGAGTCAGCTTAGGCGTGTGTTGTGATGAGTCGTATAGAGAGATGGAGAAGGAGGAGAGGGAGAGGGAGGAGGAGAGGGAGAAGGAGGAGGAGGAGGAGAGGGAGGAGAGGGAGAAGGAGGAGGAGGAGGAGGTTGAGGAGAGGGAGAAGGAGGAGGAGATGGTGTGGAGCTGGTCATGTAGTGCTAAATAGGGGTCAAGGGAGAAGGAGGAGAGGGAGAGGGAGGAGGAGAGGGAGAAGGAGGAGGAGGAGGAGGTGGAGGAGAGGGAGAAGGAGGAGGTGGAGGAGAGGGAGAAGGAGGAGGAGATGGTGTGGAGCTGGTCATGTAGTGCTAAATAGGGGTCAGTAATTAATAATAATAGCTAACTAATTAATAATAATATATAAATAATTACTAATATTATCTAATTATATGAGATATAGGAGCATTGTAGTGCTAATTAGGGCTTCACGGTTCTTTGTTGCACTAATTAGGATTATGTAATTAGTAATAATAGCTAATTACTAATAATAGCTAACTATATGAATTGAAGAAGCTATGTAGTGCTATTTAGGGTTAGCAGGTCCTTTGTTATATTAATTAGGGTTATGTAATTACTAATTAGGATTATGTAATTAATAGGATTAAGCCAATTAATAGGATTAAGCTAATTAATAGGATTAAGATAATTAATAGGATTAAGATGAGCTAATTAAGATGACCTAATTAAGATGACCTAATTAAGATGACCTAATTAAGATGACCTTGACCTTTGACCTTGACCTTGACCTTGACCTTGACCTTGTACTTTGGCCCATTTATTCGTACCCATACCCTGCAAAAAATGGGTGTTACTCTGTCACTATCTCACTACTGACGTTGCCATGGAAATTTAATCTTCTCGTTTAGACCCTGCATCTTCAACCTAGTTGAATGAATGCTCTTGAGTGCTGTAATACGCCGAGCAAATTTCTGTCCAGAGTAACGGCCTCTGTTGTCATAGACCCTGGTCAAATCGGATCCATCCATAGGCGATAATTGTAATAACAGATAACCATATGAAAAACAAGCGTTTGCGAACGTCTCTTGTCATAAGCTGCAGTCAAACTAGGAATCCATCCATCCATTATTTCATTGATAAAAACATCATGCCTAGACAGGTAATTAGAATGACGTAGGTTTGCATAATCTAGTCGAGTGCCTGCCTCAACAGTCAATTAAGCAAGGCGGTGACACTGCTATTGACCACCTTCTAATGATACCTGATCGTTATGCAACGATAAAATTATAGCCAAAGAAAAGTCCAGTCGTTATTCTGAATAAGTAGGCGACGAAGAGCAGCGACTTCAGCAAGAGCCATGAAGCATCCATGGTTATGATGAGAAATGAGCCCATAATTTTTATACTTACCATCAACATACAAGGACGAGTTACCTGGCCTCTCCTTCGCCGTCTCGCTATACCACCGACAGTGCAGGTCAGTCTACTTATTCTAAGCTGAGCTGTATTAGGGGGTGGACAGAAAACATGCAAACAAGTTTTTGCCTTAGCAGGATGTTGATTCCCCGACCTCTCAATTGACAATCAGCCGGTAATACCACTGAACTATCGAGCTGCGGTCTGAAATTGTATATGTATAATAGCCTAAGAATTTTTTCTGTTTCAGAATGCTCTTGAGTGCTGTAATATGCCGAGCAAATTTCTGTCCAGGGTAACGGCCTCTGTTGTCATAGACCCTGGTCAAATCGGATCCATCCATCAAACGACTTTGACGATCTTTTATGCCTTATAGGACGCCGTTAAACTTTTGAAGCAGGTGTTGCTATAATTCGTGTCAATGACGCTTAATGTAATTTGGTCATGTAATGTCGACGTCATCGGCCATGACAACCACAAGATATCGCTGAGCAATTGAAAAGTTAATCAAATATTATGTGTCGTGTGGAATTTTATGGCTCTTCGACTTCGTCGTCTCTGTCAAACGCTAGATGTCGTTAAACAACGGAGGCTATTATAGGCCTACGGAAAATTTAGAGTTGCATTAGATTCCATTAACACGTCACGCCAATATTTTACGTCAGTCATCCATAATTTATGTTTTCATATAAGATTTCGCAGCCAGTTGCACTCTGCCAATGCTAGTCCCAATTCTGATAAAGAAGGAGGGCGTCGCTGATGATCGTTGTCATCACACAGCGAGGTTTAACAGCAACTTCTACTTGGCTTACTCACATAAGATTTAAGACTCGTAGATGATGCGACGAAATCAATTACCACGACGTGGTGACTATCACCTTTTCGGTTTTCTTCTGTACAAAGATTGTTTCACATTGAATAAAATTGAGACATTTTACCTAACTCTACAAGGCTCATTTGAACACATTTTAAAACTAAAATCGTCTCCTGATGGTACACCAAGCCCAAATGTTATGTCAAAATAGCCTATAGTATATACCAAACCCGTGTATGCTATAATAGTATATCGACATTATCGTATTCGTAATTCTTTCCGGAATAAACGTTTTATAGAGGTACAAGTACTGACATTGAGTGTGGTGCTGGATGGATCAGATACATCGGTAAAATGGGATATAAACAGACTGAAGACCTTCGAGGTGTAGGTAAGGTGAAGCAAAGAGCAGAGCAATCAGTTGGACAGAACATATTGAACATTTAAACCTGCATTGTGTCGAAAGAGAACCTGAAGAATAATAACAAAATACCATTTGATAAAAGGTCTTTCTAGTCAAAATAAATATATTGTAAAACTCTTTATCCTAACTCTCCAGTATTAGATGTAGTCAGCTGAACCGTAAAATAGCGATTTGCATTGAAAACTCAGAGGTTAAAGGCTGTTGACATACACCTTTAATAAGGTAAATTTCAAGGTATAAATGAGTAGACTTCGGAATCATTTTCAACTTGGTCTTCATGCTTACCCATCGTTGCAAAGCTGAAATTTCTACTACTAGGGTATAATAATGCGCGAGTAATTAAGAACTGAGTAACGCTTGTTTTGCTTACTATTGACTTTTGTAGTCAGAAAATGCAGTTAAGAAATGGAAGCCACTACTGCTCCGCTCAAAACTCTGTTACTCTCACTACTGTGGTGATGCCAGTCCCAAGTTCGGACAAAGCAGGGGTACCACTCTCATTATAATTACCTGCTCCGGCAGAGCGTCGTCAAGCAATAACTAGCTATCGTGATTACTATGCGAGCGGCGTGTTATGGATAAGGTGAGGTCCACGACATTTTAACACACCGTTACTGTACGCATAACACACCAACCGGAATTTTTTCTGGGAGTCATAATGATGTAATATAGTGTCCGGTCATATATAGGATAGGGTCGATTTCAACGGACTTGCTGGCCGTAAGATGTCGATAGTTGTTGAAAATAAAGTGAATAAATTTGAACTGAGAATTTATTGAACACCTTTACAACATATATTATTGTTATCTAAATACAGTAAGGCGACATGTATTTATGGATTCTATAAGGAAACGAGAAGTTCAAATTACCAGACTTAGAATGGGGCATGTCCTTAATAACAACTGGTTGAAAGTGATAGGTAAAAGCACAACAGACCTGTGCTCTGAATGTCAAGTGCCAGAAACAATCGAACATACGCTGTTTGCTTGCAAGAAGAATGACATATCAGTTTTACTACTTAAAAAATGTGCGGACAAAAAAGTAGAATGCACTGTTAAAAGTATATTTTCTATTCAAGATATTTATCTTGAAGCTTATAATATACTAATGACTATAACTAATGGAAAAATTATGTAAAAAGTATATATAATTATATTAAATATTATATTTAAGAAATGTATAATCTGCTAACACATTGATCACTAAATGCCTCAGGTAATTGGCCTTGAACTGAATTGGAAATGCAATTTGTCAGCGATAACTGTGGTTAGTTAGGTTATAGAGTGGAGATGTCTGTAAAGACTGTTCATAGAATGTTACATAATAATTGGCTTGTGTGTAATGTGAAATGTATGTGAATTATAAATTTAGATGGTTTTGCTTCAATTTCACAAAGATCATTTAAAAAAAAATGTTTCATAAGTTTTCTTTTATCCTTGAATTTTTTTTTATTGCATTATTAAATTGATATGATTATGTTTGTGTGTGTGCATGCGTATGTGCGTGTGTATATGTGTGTGTGGGGATTGATAAAAATTTTGAATAATTCTGTAATAGATGATACAGGCATTGAATAAAATGGTCTTGATATTATTGTTTAAGCTGCTAAATGATGGCTGAAGAGTGAATACTTTGATTTTCATATTAATGTTGAATATCTTATCTGCTTGTAACTTTATTCGTGAAATATGAACATTGAAAATTGCTTGCAAATATGAGATTATGAGAAATGATACGAATTGATGTTGATCTAAATAAGTAGATGTTGTGTCATGTGAACTTTATGAAATGAGAACTCATAAGAATTGATGTTAATCAAACTAAATAGGCCTAGATTTTATGACATGTGAACTTCATGAAATGTCTAAATTAATGATAATAATACATAAGTGTACATAATGACAATACATATGTGGGCACATGTGTACATGTGCTCATTTGTATATAAAGAATTATAGGCATATGTAATTATGGTGACATATGTATATGTATATATATATATATATATATATATATATAAATATATATATAAATGCATGTGGGCATAATTTTGCATATATGCTAAATAATAAATAATGATGCATGTATAAAAGAGGATCGACTACGGCCATTTGGTGAACACTATCGTCATGAAAGGCGGTTAGTCAAATTCAGGAAGAAAAGAAAAGAAAAGAACAAAAAAGAACAAAAGGAAAAAACAAAGAAAAAGAAAGTACAAACAGAAACTGCTGAACAGTTAAACAAAAGTGAGCTGCAATACATCAAACTTTAAAGACGTCAACAACCTTTGTAGTTATATGATGTCGTTAAACTGTTGAATAATAATAATAATTCTGGAAGAGCAAAATCTCTATCAAGGAGGTGAGAGACGCTAACCATTTTATAACTACACACATTAACTGTATTATGTCACACAATTTTTTCGAGGGAAACGCCCTCTGTTGTCATAAGTCCTCGTCAAATCTGGACCCACTCATCCATTATAACTACACAATGTCGTTAAAATGAAGATGCTTCACCACTGCTGTTTACACATCGAGTGCCTGGAGAAAACCTGGAGAAAGGAGACTTGTGCTACGCTAGTCATCTGTCTTATTATACTGCGCTTGTTTATGGTAATATTTGATTAGAAGCGCCTCTAATAATAATTAAGATACTGTGACAAATCCACGTGAGTTGCTTAGAGATCTGCGGTTTGAATTCATTACAATGCATCGAATGTGGCGTTACTATCGAGAAGGCTAGATTTCATAACGGAAGTTGCATAATGAAGAAGATTAAATTCTCCGTCGGAATTTTCTTTTTGTAATCACCAACAAAAGCCAAGACGATGAAAAGGTTGAACTGTTCGGTTGATTAGTTCAGGGTCGACGCTAGGGGCCTGATTCACCAAGGCTGGATTACAACAGGTGGAGTTTGCCACGATCGAATCTTCTTTTCAACCACAACGTGTCCGTTCCGAATCGGATGTCAACGTTCAAAGCTGGATCTTCCCATTGTTTCCTTGATTCCACTCTCTGCACATCTAATCACGCATACAATTAGTATCGGAAGCTTATTGTACAATGCAAAACGTATAATTGTTTTGTGAGCAATGCATTTGATTTGATTTGATCTCAAGGCAATTGATCTTGCGGCTTCTGATTTTTCCCTTTATCAATCAATCAATCAATCATTCAATCAATCAATCAAACAATCTGAATTTGTATAGCACCCGTTTTGAACACTGTGGGTGATGTCGGATCTTTTTGTCTGGTGTCTCTCTCTTGGTTTTAAGAACACTGTCCTATATCACCGTCGACATGGCTTGAATAAAACACCTTTAATATAAAGCACGGTTTTATAACATTAAGCCTCAATTTCAACAATCAATCATGTTGTCAACTTCTGGGCCATACAATCCATCACTATCCGCATTGTGTAATAAATTGTTCCAAGTAGTGCCAGTCCCAAGATTGGAGAATGAAGGAGGTGACCTGACTAATCGTTGTTGGCCTGCCTCTGACCTCGCCACCAGGAATTGTCCAATTTTAAATGAAACGAAAAAATATACAGAACCCGTCGAGCTCCTCGCCCTTCGACACGCAAGAACTTTTGATTCCGCGTGCTCACACTTCTATCATACAACGTTGAGCCCTTTCGATTGTGGTCCCACCATTCTAGGAATGGCCTTTCATTGCCTAGGCTGTACTCCTCTACTATTTGAACGTCGCTCAAATCCTACATTTTTTTAAAGATGCTCCTGGACTGGGAGCTCCCTTGAGTAGGTCTATTCTGAAGAGTCGCTACATAAATTATTAGGATGAATGAATGAATTGATATGGAATCAATAAAAGTATTTCTAAACACATTAACTTATTAGATTAAATTCCATTTATTAAATTAAGCATAGCATCGTCGTCAACGTAATGATTATGTCATTTAGCCGCTGTAACGTACTGGAACGTTAATTGAAATAACAATTATTAGAAAATGGGAAAAATTGCTGTAAAATCATGAAATGGGGCAAAATGGAAAATAATATGTATCCCATTACGCCCCAATTTACCGCAATTGTAAACCCGCCATTTTGAAGCAAAATACTGAACTTGTACAAATTTTCACATGGGAATATGTGACTTTATAATAATTATGTTACCCTACACACGGATGGTATGAGCTAAATTTAATATAGCTCCACTGTTTATAATAGACAATTTTTTATTATGAACGTACCTTGTATTGGAGAGCGTGAAAAACAACTTTTAATCCAAAAAATTGCTAGATGCTTCGAAATAGAAAATACTTTCGTCATTCACCTTCAAATATGCATTACTTCTGATTGAAAACGTCCTCGGCTATCAAACGTAAGTAAGATCGACAATAATGAAGTTCCCATTATGCCTCGGTATCCCATTATGCCTCGAATATCCCATTATGCCCCGATATCCCGTTATGCCCCGCTCTACCCTACATGGCATATTACCCTATTAACCAAAAAATGGAGTTAAACACTTACAATCAACACTTGCGAATCTTGATGATAATATTATGTCTTAATATGGAAAAGTGATGCCATCTGTAGTACAGCAAGTTTACGCTGAAAGGTGGAATCTGAACCAAAAATAAAGCGTGAATTTAAACACCTTTACTAAGAAAGTCATAGCGTTGTATAACCGGCATGAACGCATGAAATTTAACATGCTTAATTCCTCTGCTACCCGATGGCATTGCAATCAACACAATAACGAAGCAAAAAGCAAGACATCGGCACATAAAATAAATCTACGATTCTCGACACTACAATCCTCCGAACGGTCTATTCTTTCACATGCGTCATACTTCCTTTTTTCACGGCTTGTGCATCATCTTTATCAATGTTAAGATATTGAGTATTTGTGAGATTCTTAAGTTACATTTAGACATTTTCTCAAAATGTTTTTCATATGCTGCAAGTTTCTTAGTTTCAATGAATTGTATAATTATCTACTGTACTGTTTTCAACGAATTTTGAAATCATGAGATGACTTTGAACGTTGTAATAAAAAAACTAAATAATTGATATTACATCTCCATTGTTGATCCACGGCAGTTTTAGCCACACAAATAGATATAGCATCTCTTATGGCACAGAATCGCTTACTTTACTAAGTGCGTTTATAAAAAATTAGCATTACCTTGATTTGCATAATCGCAAGCCCCAATAGTCAAATAAGCAGGAAGATGACGTACCATAAGACACCTTTCTTGTGATATATTTTACCATAGATAAGCAACAACTAGCGAAGCAAAACAAATCCATTCGCACAAGTGTTCTGGGCAACGTTATTAGAAGGTGGAGAGAAGCAGTGCCTTACGCAAGAGCCTCGAAACAGACATACTTCAACATGCGAGGGCAAGTCCCAGTCCTCTCCTCGCCGTCTTGTCCTACCCTCGACAGTGTAAGTTGACTGGCTGCGGTATGTCAGGAAGAACTCAATAAAACGAATATATGTAGGCCTATTATAATAATAATAGTATATATATATATATATATATATATATATTCATTTTAGTTTAGTTATCTAGGGGCGTAGGCAGACAATAATTATTTTTTATTCATGTTGGATTACAGTGAATCAAAAGTGTGCGGTCATGCCTTATTGTAATGCAATGATGCAACTTTAAAAGGTGTTTAATCCTCCACTTTTAACAACACTTAAAATGTGCAACTTTCTTCGTACCGGGAATAATTTGACTCGATCGCTGCACCACACGAAGCACCTTTCAGAACATTTCACAACATAGACATTGTTCAAGATGAGTTTTTACAGACACACAATCACAAATCATAGTTAATCGATTTTGTAGACAATACTATAATACAGTGTAGATATCACTGTATTTGTGAGAATAAAGGTCGTGAAAAATTAGACGTTTTGAACTTATTTCTGTGTATACTCGAAGAAAGGATTTAGAACGTCAGAGATTGGAAACATAGCTATATTCGCCTTTCACGCACAGATCTCTGTTTTTGCTTCTCAACGTACACCTATGCGCATAGAATTGTTTCTTCAGCGCGATATCATACCCGTTATTGTCATTGTTCAAAAAAAGAAATTTGCCAAAAATAAACACACGCCGAAGTGGCTTTTCTCAACTTTTCTTCATCTGGGGAATGGGATTATTACGAGGCGTACTCTACTTTGTGACAAGGGCCACACAATAATGAGGATTATCTTATGTGAAAGTCATAGTTGTAATTAGAATTTTCTGTATTGTCCATTTATAGCATCTGCTTTTTCTTTTTTGCTACCTCTAACAGTATTTGCTTGGTGGCTCCGTATGCGATTTTGATCACATCCAATAAAAATAAAAAAGACGCCGAAAAACCTAATAAACTCGAGATGTTGCTAAACACTACGCTAAAAAAAGCTCGTATTGTACACCTACTTTTAGAATTCACAACAGTGATAAATACTTGGAAATCTGAACAATTTTTATTACAACAACTTTTCTAAAATAAATTACGTTCACAATCATAAACGTATTTCTGCTAGTGCCAGCTCCATGACTTTATGAAGTAAGGAATGGGTGACATAGACACGAACAGATAGAGACACGGACATACACATTGACCGAGACAAACGAACAGACAAACAGACGAACAGGGGGATAAACTGAACAGACAGTTATGACACGGACAGAGAAAACGATACCTGAACAGAGAAGGACAGACAAACAGGCCGACAGACGTGTAATTATAGCCTTAGTCAACAGACTATGTTATCCAATTATCCCCGAATCGTCCTTATCTGTCAGTCGCAAACATGCATAAAGGAGAATGGATGGATGGATCCAGATTTGACCAGGGCTTATGACAATAGAGTCGGTGGCCCTAGACAGAAATTTGCTTGGCGTATTCCAGCAAATAACATGGCTAAGTCGATAGACTTTGTAGCCACAAGGTGTCGTTGGGTACTACGTAATAAAATGGCTCGTATTAGACACCTTCGTCAAGAGTTGACAGCATTCATAATAATTATGAATGCTGTCAACTCTTGACGAAGGTGTCTAATACGAGCCATTTTTGAGATATTTAAATATTTAATATTTAAATATCTCAACAATTTTATATTGCTTCAAAAGTGAATTATTCCTAATAAACCTCGAAAAGCAAGCTGGTTCGTATTTTGTCAACCGATACAATTTCGCACGTAATTATGTCGTGCGAGATTGTATCCGACAACGATGTGGGCGTGGACGGATAGTTTCTGTTGCCCGGATTGGCTTCCTGTCGAGTTCCGGATTAAATTTAACTTGGCCTGTTTAACCTACAAATCTCTCTCTACCGGAACACCTCCCTACCTTCAGTCACTGCTTACTCCTTACATTCCTCCTCGTAGCCTGCGATCATCAAGCATGGGTCTTTTAGCTGAGCCTCGATGCAGAACTGTTATGGGCTCGCGTGCATTCCATGCCTATGCTCCCAAAGAATGGAATCTGCTTCCACTCTCTCTTTGTTGCTCAAATTCACTCCCTACCCTCAAAAAACGGCTCAAAACTCACTATATTTCTCTTTGGCTTTCAAGCACATGGACATTTAACTGCATCTTCCTCTGGCGGCTAACTATCCGCGCCTCAGATTCATACTTTGGTGTGACCTTGCGCGCGTAATAAATTTATGTAATAATAATAATAATAATAATAATAATAATAATAATAATAATAATAATAATAATAATAATACGCCCGAAATGGATGAGGTTTAGCCGTTCCAGGCACATTGCTTTTAACTTTTTATAAGTCCCTGGGGGAACAAAGTACCTCAGGGCAAAAGAAAAAATAAAAATAAAAAAAATAAAAAATAATAATAATAATAATAATAATAATAATAATTATAATAATAATAATAATAATAATAATAATAATAATAATAATAATAATAATAATAATAATAATAATAATAATAATAATAATAATAACAATAATAATAATAATAATAATAATAATAATAATAATAATAATAATAAGCCAGTCATTTATTAAGCCCTTAATTGACATGGATGAGGGTGGTTGGACTCGCCCAAATGCACACAGCCTTTGCACTGTTTGACTGTTTGTAACATTTGTTGAAACAATAAAAGGAATATAATATTAAAAAAAAAAAAATAATAATAATAATAATAATAACAATAATAATAATAATAATAATAATAATAATATCTCGCATGACACCGACAAAAAAATCATTGCTCAAACTGGCATACTTTTGTTAGTGGCAGCTCAACGATTAATTATGAAACAATGGAAGATTAACAGAGACGCGAACATATAGACCACGGACAGTTATAGACGAACAGGGAGAGATACCGACAGAGAAAATGACACCGGAACAGCCAGACAGACGGACAGACAGACAGACAGACAGAGAGAGCTAGATATAATTTATTATACACTCTATGAGACATGCATACAGGCAGACAAACAGGCAGACAGACATATAGACAATATCCTTATTGGACTGCCTAAGCTTCGCCTAGCTCCTCTGCAATCTGTACTCAATGCCGCTGCTAGGCTCATTGCCCGTCTTCCTCGATTCTCCCACATTTCTACATTCATGACTGAACAACTTCACTGGCTTCCACTCTCGGCCCGTATTCAATTTAAAGTCCTGATTTTGGTCATTAAGTCTCAAATGGGTCTTGCTCCGAAGTATCTGTGTGATCTGATACATCGCCCCCTTTCTGCAACTTCACTGCGTCCTCTTAGGTCCTCTGATCGGCTTGACCTCTTTGTCCCCCGAGTCAGGACTGCCATGGCTCAATCCAGATCATTTGCCTGCATTGGTCCCTCCCTATGGAATGGGCTTCCTCCATCAGTTCGCTCTGCCATCCTCTCTGGTAGTGTGTCCTCGTCTTTCTCTCGTCAAAAAACTTGTCTTTTTTCTCGGAGTTAAACGCACTGGGAGCGCTTCTGAAAGGCTCTTGCTGCGAGAAGCGCTTTATAAATGGTCAGATAAGATAAGATAGACAGACACATACGTATACACCGACTGAGACACAGACAGACAGACGTACAGAAAGAAAGAAATGCAGACAAACAGTCAACTTTTGTCATCCAATCTTCCATCGTCCGTCTGTTTGTCAACTGTGATGATCTCTCGAATGTCATGCTCTTCTCAGAGTTTATTGCTTCGCTTGAGAAAACAAACCGGACGAAGATTCGGATGCAATTTAATTTATGAACTCCGAACGTCTATTATAATATTCATCACGCCCTCAATGTCTCGTTTAAAACATAAACACAGACGCCGTCTCTTCTTTTATAGCTCCATTCTTTACCGTTTAAATCTTCCGGATATTGACGTGGCATTTCAAATGGATTAAGGTTTCTCGATCGCGCTTATCATTGAAGGTGAAATGTAATCTGACGACGTTGCAACTACAGATCATAATTCAACGTCAGTTTTATCTTCTACAAAATCATCAAAATCCTGAACCGTATTTATTTTAAAAGGCTCAAATAATTAATAATTAATAAATAATGACTTGTCGACGTAACAAATGCACTGTGATGAGCCGTGAAAATAGCTGGCAGTTATCAGTGGCGGCGCTAGAGGTGCTAGGGGAAGCTAAGCCCCCCTATAAGAGGCTCAATCCCCCCTAAAAAATGGCCATCCGATTTTTACATTGAAATATCCACGATTTTCGGCTGATGACTAAAAAAAGAAGGTCGTCAGAAATTTTGGCGAAAATGGAAAATTTCCATGAGATTTTGGCCGATGACTGAAAGAAGGCGGTCAGAAATTTCGGCGGATGAAAATGGAAAATTTCCGCCGCGAGGCTTCGGCCCCCCCCCCCCAACTTAAATCCTGGCGCCGCCACTGGCGGTTATAGTCAGACGCGTCCCAGGAATCAACGCCGGTCCATGCATACCCATGAACACGCAGTACGCGCACAGCAAATAGTCAAGAGCTACATAAGCACGAACATACAGTTTTGTCGATATAATTATGCGCTCACCGATTGTAATATCCAGAACTTTTTATATCGATTAAGCTATCTTTACATCCGTAATAGATGACATGGAGGCCAAGGAAGCGAAGAAGCAAATTGCTCGAAATTGTATTTGAACGCAGAAGCGAAACAACATCTGAAGAACAGAAAGTAAATTGAAGGTTTATCCCAATGCTAGAATTAAACACCTTTAATAATATGATAAAACACGTATATAAATTTGAAATTTAAAAACATGGTTAACTTCGCCCCGATTCGCTTTGATTCGCCAAGATGATTTGCAATAATAATAAATTACTATGCACTACATTGCAATACTTTTCGAGTTCATAATGGCTCTCAGCCTGACACGATTGCCATAATGGTCGATAGCGTGACAGCCCCGAGGAAATAAAAAGACTTGACGCATCGAAGGGCTGAAGATGACACCCCAAATAAGATCTTACTACGGATTGTGGGAGGGAGGTCATTCCACATAGAAGGGTCTACAATGGCAAAGGCTTGGTGTTGAGCCATGTCTGTCCTTGCCCTTGGAACCAAGAGATCTAGTCGATCAGCAGACCGGAGAGGGCTGGAAGAGACTGCTGAGAGGGGTTTATGCATCATGTCACAAAGGTATTTAGGAGCTTTCCAGTTTGAGTTTTTGATACTAAGAGCAATACCTTGAATTAGATACTAGAGGCAACAGGAGGCCAGTGAAAAACATCAGTCATGTAGGTCGAAATGTGGGAGTAGCAATGAGTCTGGCTGCCGAGTTCATAACTGACTGAAGGGAGTGTAAGCGAATTTTGGAAAGACTAGCAAATAGTGAGTTGCAATAGTCAATTCGACAGCAAATACATGTAAAAGCTTGAATAATGGTTTTAAATACAGAAGAGGAAACAGATCTTCTGATGGCTATCAGACGTCTCAGGTGATAATAACACGAGCGTGTCAATTGTGAGAGGTGATCAGAGAACGAAAGATTAAAATGTAAAGTCAGGGTACATGTATTGTACATTGAGGACAAGCCGAGTGTGAAGTTTAAACTTCGATCACATAATGGTCGATAGACACAATCGTCATAATAGTCGGTGTGCGAATGCGCCTTAGCCTCAATATATTTGGTTCTGTAGCCTACAGCGTTAGCAGTCGATAAAGAGCTCTACAAAAAAAACTCTACCTCAAATTTGAAGAGGGGTTTAAACACCTTTTATGTGCTTTATTATTACACTATAATAACCAACACTTGCATATTTAACTGTTTAACTGCTAGCATTACGGGTAGAGTCGTTGGCTTGTGGCGGAGAAAAACGGTAGATGGTTGCAGATTTTAACGACAACTTAAGTAATCAAAGCGCAGAAAAATGTTTGCAGAAGTTTCAAATGTTTTTCTCACATTATGCTGTATTACAATTAATTTGGGCAAGCCGATGTTGCGATGGAAATTTCAGCTTTGCACTTCCACCTACATGCAGCTTCAACCTGGCCTTGCCGAGTGGAGTGCCCAACCAGCTCCACCCCTGTGTTGTCATAAGCCGTCGTTAAACCCTGGATCTAACCATCCAATAAATTTCTTCTGTCGGTCAATAAAATAATTACTATTACTTAACACGATTTTTTTTATTGTGATGTCCCTCGAAATGCACTCCACGACAAACTCACAGATTAATGAAAAATGTATATCTTGTTACTTATAGCATCGGTTGGTTTTATTTAACAGGTGTTTAAAAGTTCGCTCTGGAAAATCGCTCGCCTAGTTGCAACGTGTGAGCTTAACAACGATGTTTCATGGTATAGATGATAGGCGCCGCACTCCTCCCACCATCCAACTAACTAACGGGTAGAATCGTTGGCTTGTGGCGGAGTAAAACGGTGGATCGATGCAGATTTTAACAACAACTTAAGAAATCAAAGCGAATAAACAAAAATTTGCAGCAGTTTCAAACGTTTTTCCTTCACATTATGCTGTATTATACTCAGTTTGGGTAAACCGGCGTTGCCCGAGAAATGTTAGCTTTGCGCTTCCACCTAGCTTCATCACGTCCCCACGAAGTGGGGTGCCCAGCCAGCTCTACCCCTCTGAGGCATCCGGTGTTGACTGTTAAATATCGTGGTTTTGTTCCCCACCACCCCACCACCCCACTCCCACCCCACCGCCAGATTCCGCCTCAGCACCCCCGCCCCACCCCACTCCATCCAACCGCCATCTTACAATGACAATAGGCTAATATTAGTATATCCCTCTGCACGGAATAACCTTACCCTCCTCTGTGGCTTGTCCCTGCATCTGGTATCTCCTTAATGTCTAGCCCGACACGTTGTCTAATGGCATTTTTATCTATCACGGAAGTTTCTGCACGGAGAGCGCCTCTGAATAGTTCATACTTCGAGAGGCTCTTTATAAATGTTCAAATATGAAATGACATTAATTATCTACTATCATTATTATCATTGTTGTTTTGCAATGTGAACACCCGTTTAAATCGTTTGCTTAACCCTCATCCTACCAAGTGGGGTCCGTTCGGACCCCAAGCACATAAACTGCTGTGCAACTTTTTTTCGATAAATGATTAAGAGTCAGCATTTTATGAATTTGTCTATAGGTCTGTCCTACATGATATGCTGTAGATACTTTTTTGAAAAAAATTATTTTGAATTTTTAATAATTTTTTTTCTGTTGGGGTCCGAACGGACCCCAACGTAAAACAGCTTACGTATGAGCTTTTTAGCCAATGCAGAGCTGGATTTCTGCAAATCTGCACTGCAAGATTTGGGTTCTAGGTCTGTTTTTCAAAGGACATTTCTTCAAGGTAATGTTATTTATGTACATAACCCAAAAGATGCATGCATGCATACATACAAACATACACACAAACATACATAGAAACATAAATGCACACATTCATATATTATCACGAACGTATGTACATAAAAGCAAAACTATATGCATGCATAAATGCATGCTGAATACTAACATATATTCGGACACGAATACATGCAAATATGCACACACATGCAAGCATACATACATACATGTCATACATATATACATACAAACATACATGCATGCATACATGCATGCATGAATACCTGCATGTTTGACAATTGTTTGCTCATCATGTATGTATATTGATGTATGCATGCATGTATGTATGTTTGTATGCATGTGTGTGTATGTATACATGTATGTATGTGTGCATGTATGTATGTGCGAACGTGCTTACATACATACGTACGTATATGCATACAGTTGGGTATTCACACATACGTGCATACATAGACATTCATACTGCTTACATACATGCATACATACATATATGCATACATACACACATATATGCATGCATAAATACATACACACATACATGCATACATACATACAATACATACATACAATACATACATACAATACATACAATACATACTTACATACATCATCATACAAACATACATAATGTATGTATGTATGTACGTATGTATGCATGTATGTATGTATGTATGTATGTATATATGTATGTATCATACATGTATTCATGCATGTATGTATTGTATGTATGGCACATACATACAACACATACAGTACATACATTCATACATACAATACATGCATGTGTATGCATGTATGTACGTACATAAAATTATATACATTATGTATGTATGTACGTATGTATGTTGGTATATATGTATGTATGATACATATACATGTACATGCATACATACATACATACATGCATACATACATTCACAGGCACATACATAATATTACATATACATACATATTATACATACATACACCACTGCATGCATACATACTTACCTACAAGCATACATACATACATACATACATGCATACATACATACATACATACATACATACGTACATACATACATACATACATGCATACATACATTTATACATACATGCATACATACATGCATAGGCTACATATACATGTATACATACATACATGCAATTATATATGTATGTTTGTGTGTATATATACAAGTATGTATGTATATATGTTTGGGGTCCGTTCGGACCCCAGTTGGTAAACAACGTACGTAAAACGTGTTGGTAGGATGAAGGTTAATTATATAATTATCTTTATTTGTTGCGTCCGTTTGAATTGCTTGTGCAAAGAGTTATAATCAGTTATAGCGCTCCATATTTCAGGAAATGCCAAGATGGGGTCTTCGAAAAAGCCAATAAAAGCAAAGTTAACAAATTATTATGGACTATGACATTGTCACCTATTTTATTCCAAAAGAAGTAATTTTATCCGATAAATTATAATGTTTATGAAATTATGTGTAATCAATCCAGAAATAAATGTAGGCCTATGTTAAATTGTTAATAATTGGTTCCGTTCGCTAATTATCTTACATACTAACAATAATTTGTTTCAAATCTAAATCCTGAAACCAGTCATCATTGAATGGCTGGTTAGACAAACTGCTTGTCTTAGTTCTCTTACTGTCACCAGATGCCAAGGTGCATCATGAAGAACCATCATTATTGCCCTGTCACTTTTGTTGCGTTTCAAGGCGATTTAAAATCCATAAGTAAAAAATGTACTAAAACTAAAGATATTGAGAGTGCAACTTTTGTTGTTAATATAAGTGTCTGCTAATAGAAACCTACAAAGAACGACGTGGAGCGATCCTACAGGGGCTCAGGGATTCGATCTCGGTTCCTCTCCGTCTCCACGTCATTGTGACATCTAATGCGCCACCTGGCACCCCTCGTCTAAAGAGAAGATGATGAAGTCGGCAGGTGGATGAGATTGCGAAAGATATCTAATTGGGGTGAATGCCAGTAAATCGTTTTGACAACATCGAACTGAATTGAAAAACTAATTCGAGAGGAAATGTTCTGTAGCTTCGATGTCATTGTCTCTGTCGACCGCGAGATGTCGTCAAACTGTATTGACTTCTAATCAATCTCTACTTCATCGTATTTGCTATAACCAACTACGTCAGCTTAGAGTGGTATTTCGATCTCTGACCCCCAACCGATGTGACCACTCGTGTCCTTGCCTTTGTGGCCCCATGCATTGACTATTGTACAGAGCCCTCTATGTTCAGATCTTCACTAGGTTCGGCGCATTTGGTCACGTCTTATTATTGATCATATCTCTAAAATTGGTCACATCAGGACCGCATGCAGAATGTACTCCACTGACTTCCAATTCAACAGAGGATCGCCGATAGGGTTTCTGCATTGGTTTGACGCTGCATGGCCTTTGATGCAGCAACTCATTTCATATCTAGTCTTGTATGTAAATGCTTTGACTTTTTTGTTTGCAGGTACTTGCGATGTACAGTGCCGTGCGTGGAAGAAAATACTTGAAAAAAGTTTTATGCCAACTGTATTTTGCCTCAATTTGTCGTTAAAATGTGGAAATCTTAAAAGGTTGAAAAGTGTGAACAAACACCTTTGTTAATAAGTATTGCAATACCTTAATAGTCTTGAATTGTAGCCTACATTTTAAATGTTATAAGCTGCCTTCTGAATTTTACTTGAAGCTAGGTTTACTCCAACGACCTTACTAGTCGCAAGATGTCGTCAGACACCGAAAACAATTTCTGCTGCGCTCTAAACTATAACAGTACTATCCGTTCATTGAAAATGCAAGTTCCAATAATGTACACAGCAGGAGGGCGACGCGAAACTCCGTCAGTGTTTATTTTCTGACGGTACCACTCCCAAGCCTGGATAAAGGAGGAGGGCGACTCCAATCATAAATAATAGAAAAACTCACTGATGATTATTCGCAATGTGGCGATGCACTGTACAGTTGCGTTGATGGCATCGACTCGGTTTACTATCGATACCGCGCACACGATACCGCGCACCCGATACCGCGCACACAATACCGCGATTCACAAGACCGCGCACGATCATTACCGCGCACGATCATTACCGCGCACGATGATAACCGCATACAAGTATTTCAACATGCATCCAGCTTCTATTTCATATATAAAAATACCTTCATCCAGCTTCTATTTCTCATGCGTTATTTTCATCAATCCAGCTTCTATTTCATATATAAAAATACCTTCATCCAGCTTCTATTTCTCATGCGTTATTTTCATCAATCCAGCTTCTATTTCACCTCTAAAATAATTTAATCCAGCTTCCATTTCTCAAGCGCTGGACCAGTTATCTGTAGACCAGTTGTCGTTTGACGAGTTGTCTGTAGAACAATTGTCGTGACACCGCTTAAATAGAAGTTGGATGATGGTATTTTTAGATCTGACATAGAAGCTGGATGCATGTTGAAATGCTTGTATGCGATTATCATCGTGCGCGGTAATGATCGTGCGCGGTAATGATCGTGCGCGGTCTTGTGATTCGCGGTATTGTGTGCACGGTACTGACCGGATACCCATCGACTCTATTCGGCTTGAAATGTAATTAACAATTGATCAACGTCAAATTAATATTGGAATAAAATATCTTCAATGAGATGCGTCATTAGGCTAAAATAATCTTTAAATATTATTGCAGCGAATTAAATTGCTATTTCGGTTTAGCACGAAAAAACGAATTGTTCGACCTTCTTTGGAATGAAGAAAGAAAACTATTTCTGAAAGACTGAAAGTTAAACGAGAAATTATCACGATGCTAAAAGTAAACACCTCTAATAAGAAGTCTCAAAACCAATAACAGGTTTAACTTACGAAACAGCTTACATGTAAATGCAACATCGTTCTACAGCAAGTATAATTTTGCCAAACAAAATATTTATGTCCAGTGGTTCAAATATTCTGTGCCACGATCAATAACAATAAGAGCAATGCCTTAAGCAATATTATTATAGCCCCGAAGCACCAATGCGTATGAAACAATTGCGACTTCATTTTCGCAGCCTCGGCAAATGGAGGCGAGTGGCCAGTCCAACTCCCGCGTCCTACCACCTGCAGCACTCTATGCCATCGTACTCATGTCTCTGGGAGCAGGCGGGGAAGAAACCCTCTAACCATCGTGTGGCTGTCCTAGTAGGCCTACATTCGAATTTTACATTTCAATCATTAGGCTACATTCAAATTTGAAATTTCAATCATTACCTTCGAAATTGAAATTTCAAGCATTACCTTTGCGCCAAAGAATTAAGAATTTCAGAATGTCTTTATATAAGTAACCGATTTCTCAAAAACGTTTCTGCACTCTAGCATCTTCATGTGGATTCAATGTAGAACATGAATGGATTCAGATTTGACGAGGGTCCATGACAACAGAGGTAGTTGGCCTTGAACTGGAATTGAATGGATCCGATTTGACCAGGGTCTATGACAACAGAAGTCGTAACCCTGGACAGAAATTTGTTCGGCGTATTACTGCACTTATGAACAACAATTTTGGCATTGGCCTTGAAGAAAATTGTTTGGCATAATTATTGTGTAGTCAAGGTTTTTTGTAGTGCATGATATTTCTTAACAAAGGTGTCTAAATTGCGCATTTAGCTACAAGTCTTGTTCCAGCTTTATAAAAGGGTCATCGGCTATTCTAGGTGCGAAAATGGTATAATTATTTTTCTGAGATTTTTGACCACAAGACGATAAAAGGTCGCCAGAAATTTTACCGTTGCATGTTTCGGAAGCCGTTCACCCAAAATTTTCGGCGAAAACGGACTTTTTCTCCACCCCCACCGAAAAAAAACCGTATTCCCCTGCCCCAAAGCAGAGGTACTAGATCAAACACTGTTTCATGACCCATTCGTTTGCCTTTCTAGCGGATGACACAACGTCTTACCATATGCCAAACAATTGCTTATAGACTGTCAACATTATTCAGCACAATCTGAAATGCTATGCTAAGTGATCTGACGCTAACATCTCGTTTGATCGTAAGATGTCGCTAAACAATGCGAAGTTCAAGAAAGTGGTGAAATTAGACACCGTTTTACAAGTTATCAAATGACATAAAAGTTTAAACTTAGCAACAGCAACGTTTACCTTCTACACCAAGCGACTCCAATATATTTACGCTTCTAACCAAAAAAGACCGGTGTCACGAAATAGAGTATCCCCGTATTAATCGTATCCTCTTTGCGAAATAGAGTATCCGGCCGGATGAATCTGAACGGGAGGGACTATCCCCCGTCGTGCAAACGTATCCCCCACGAGTCGTACGAAAGCATCCTCCTTCAGAAAGTATCCCCTGCAACTTGATTGACTGCACCTTATGGTGCAGTTTTATCATATTTCTAACGCTGTCAGTCGTTGTAAGAAGTCTGTTTGTCTGTCTCTGTCTCAAATCTCTTCAATCTTCCCAGATTGTTTAAAGTAGGAGATCGAATTTAATTAGTCATCAGTCGTATGCTAATTAATTGTAAAACAATAGCAATTATTCAATGAAAATAAGCCAACAAGTCGTCCGAATGTTGTGTGAGCAATGCAAAGAAGACGAGCATTTAATTAAGCTGGTCATGAGTGTGACATGGATAATTGGATATGAAGCTTCAGAGTCTTCATTTTCTTAGCCTCGGCATATCATATGAGGGTGATCAGTACCAGCATTCGACCTTTCGTCCTCCCACCGACAGCGCATGTGGGGCTTAATAAAACATGATTGTAAGTAATAATTGCCACACAATGTGACGTAAGCTGCAGTTGTTGTTGAAAGGTGGAAACTGAGCCTGAAATAAAATGCATGAACTCACCACCTTTGCTAAGTCATTTTGTAATGTTATAATAGGCACACACTGCACCATACTCCTTTGTTGTCATAGACCCTGGTCAAATCATTACACCGACAGTGCAGGTCAAAGTACTCAATATATAACTGTCAAATCTACTCCTGTGTGGATTGATAGAACGTGTGAATAATTATTGCAACGTAAGGTGACATGACCTGCAGTTAGACCGAAAGCGACTCAGATAAGGTATCTTGAAGAGGCGCTATATAAATTCCATAAATGAACGAATGAAGTTGTAGCCGATATAAAAAGCGCTAATTGAACACCTTTGTTACGTGATATTGTAACGTCATAATAAGCACAGACTGAGTATAGTTTTTAGGTAACTCCTTACTGGTATAATTGACCTGGCATTACAATCGACACAAGATCATAGAAGCCAAGACAAAATGTCGTCAGAAAACTGCTTCTGCATTACAACATAATAATTATCATCAGAACTTTGGTAATGCCAACCGCAGAAGTTCAATAATATGATGGCGTAGGTCTACGGTAACTCAACCGTCGTCTTTCTTAATGAGACACCATCGTTATAATTAGCAAACCATGATTTTCTTCCTTCAGAACGAGTAAATAGATATTCCCTTAGGTCTCGTTCACATAAAGAAATGGATCTTCTCTTCGATATCGTTTACATATCCATGAGATGTCACGCAGTAATTCGCTGATTGGAAAAGGATTTATCACCAGATTGCTGATATAGATGACTTGCTTGACGGTAGAGTTTTGACAATTTCATTCAGCTTGTGATTTAACTTGAAGGCTACATTCTATAAAAATTATTACCTACATGCATTACTATGATGCTTTTGTGCCCCATTGTACGTTTGCTAGCGGATGGATCGCGGTCCCAAGGCAGGGTGCGCCATTCAAAAGATACAAAGACGATATCATTTAGTCAGCTTTCTTAAATATATAAAATTATCGTTGAAAATCATTATCAGCCAACCAATGTTCAATTCATTCAAACGCTTTGCGTTCCGTTATGAGAATAGGAGCAATCGAAAAGTTGCGTTTCGGCGAAATTTTCAAGAAAGCAAATTTTTCGAAATCATACTGCAAACTCCCTCTGAAAAAGGAAGTTGTATTAGAGATTATAGCAAGGCTAAATTTAAAAACCTCTAATAAGTAGAATCTGCACTCATAAAAAGAGCTTTGTTACGCCATATAAATTTCTAGGACACTAGAAATTTGTTTTCATTGCATTGTATATTTTCTGTATTGTCGTCAACGGCCATTAATATCATAGGACGACGTTAAACTTATGAATAATAATAATAATATAAATTATATATAACTAAATAGTGAAAGCTATTAATTGCTGTAATACGCCAAGCAAATTTCTGCCCAGGATAACGGCCTCTGTTGTCATAGATCCTGGTCAAATCGGATCCATCCAAATAAATTATTCTCTGTTGTCGTAACTCATAAGCCCCCGTCAAAGCTGGGTCTATCCCTTCATAAAACTCATAAAACGCTAAATTCCTCAAATACGATGAATAATACTTACTCATCTTTCATCAATCAATTACTCAATCAATAATTCGATCAGTCAGTCAGTCAGTCAATCAATCAACCAATCAACCAATCAATTAATTAATCAATCAATTAATCAATCAATCAATTACTTTCCCTGGATTCGCGGTAAACTAGCCATGCGGACGAGGGCGAATGGCCAGTGCTCTCCCTCGCCGTCTCGGCCTTCCACCGACAATGTGGATCAGTGTACTCGTTTCAGCTGAGTTATAAAGGGAGCGCAGACGTTGCAGCAAATCTCCAACATTTAAAATACGAAGCTTCGAAAAGTTTAATATTAAAATCGGACAGAAGTTTCAAAGTTACCCCAAAATAAACTCGTCGTATTTATATAAGTAGGATTTACAACGTTTTAAAGGTGTCTTACGAACGGGATCTGATTACAAAAGTACAACACAATGATACCATTGCATGAAACTGTAATTGAAGAAATTTTCAAACGGCATGATCAATTGCGTATCACGAGATCTATAGGCCCACGCCTAACATCAGTTTCTGTTGCTAGCGATTTAACCACGGCTTTTTACCTCGCTTTCCGCAGAGTTTTTCTGGTACAAATTTGATTATGACACGGTCCGTTTGGGCCACTAATTATAAAGCAATAAAAAGACGACCAGTTTTTGCTGAAAAAACTGCGTTCATCAAATTAACATAGGCCTAGTAACGAAAATGTGAAGGCTTAGCCTCGTACACAAGCTTGACAAGACACTGTTGTTTCCTAGATCTTAGGACATACAGACATCCATAGGCTGTGAGCGTACATTATCTCCTTCCTGCTTAATGACAGCACTGACTCCATCCGGCATAGACTGTATCAGCGTCTGAAGTGTCCCAACTTCTATCGATCTCCACGCACGTTGGAGGCGACGACAAAGTGGCTAGACGACAACCTCCCGTCACACATAAAGCCGAAGGATTGGCCACCCAACTCTCCGGACCTCTCTCCTATTGAGAACTTACGGAAAATCTTATCTCTTAGCGTTTAAAAAGTTCCTGAGCCAAAGAACGTTGATAAGCTGAAACATCAATTATTACACTCTAAAAGCTTTATTATTATTATTATTATTATTATTATTATTATTATTATTATTATTATTATTATTATTATTATTATTATTATTATTATTATTATTATTATTATTATTATTATTATTATTATTATTATTATTATTATTATTATTATAATTATTATTATTATTATTATTATTATTATTATTATTATTATTATAATTATTATTATTATTATTATTATTATTATTATTATAATTATTATTATTATTATTATTATTATTATTATTATTATTATTATTATTATTATTATTACATGTATAACATTAACAAGTTTTCTTAGGGCAGCCGGACCATGGCCCCGGGCAATCCAGATATGGTGCCCTGGTAGGCAACTGCGTTGAAACGTTGGATCGTAATTGATATACTCTGGAAAAGATATCCTGTTTCGCGCAAATCTCCAGAAATCCTCGACAGCCGGCGACCGATCTCGGACACAAAGGCGAGACCCTCGTTGTTGATGGGGCCCATTGTTTCCACGGCTAACGGGACGAAAAGGTACATGTATGTCCTTTGGAGGTCCGAATATTTGGTAAGCTTCCTTGTGGCGGCTTTCTCCGCCGCTCTCCCGGCTTCGGACGCGTTTTCGAGAACGTACGAGGCGGCTACCGTGTCCACCACGGTCGCGTCCCAAATTAACGCTCGCCCGTTACTCCAGGGGATTAGAGTCTGGCCGTCCGGTCTTTTTCCGTCCGACCTGGCGAGGCCCGACGGCTCCTTGATTGCCGGAGCTCCGGCTCTATTAAGACTTCGGTAGACAAGGTCGTTGATGGTGCTGTGTCTTGCCTGTCTACCGAATCCAAGCGAGCAAGAGAGACCATGGGAGCCCCTTGCTGAAACTGCGGCGCCACATACACACGTGTGCGGCTCACATATGGCCGCACCTAGTGTTGTTTTAATATTGCCCCAATTTTAGTTTTAGTTTTAGTTTTGATTGTTAGTCTTAATTTTAGTTTTAGTTTTAGTTTTAATTGTTGCTGAATATTAGTTTTAGTTTTCGTTTTAGTTTTATGGATCAATTTTAGTTTTAGTTTTAGTTTTAGTATGCCAATTTTAGTTTTTTAGTTTTAGTTTTCGTATGCCAATATAAGTTTTAGTTTTAATAATCTGGGGCTACACACTCGTTAGCAGTGAATACCGTTTCGTTCCTTGAATAAACTATATTGATACAAATCAATACGAAGATGTGCTGAACATAAAACGTGATCATTATGTGAAATGTCATTTGCTGCCCAATTGATAAATACCTCAGCATTACAGTTCATAACTTTTTTGGAATTAATACAAAATTTTATGACAACGATATATGCAGTTGCTCACCACAGGAAGGTCAAAATTACGTATCAACCCTGGTCATACATGTAAATAATTATAGCGTCCCTCAGTGATATTTTAGTTTATATTAATTCTACTTCTAGTTCTTATTCACTTCTGTTGACGTGATTTTACTTCCACTTCTAGTTCTCAAATAATATGACTTCTGGTTCTTATTCACTTCTGCCTGAAGCAATTTTACTTCTACTTCAAGTTCTCAAATAATTTTGTTTCTTCCTGTTACAGTTTTTATATAGTGTTACCTATCCGTGCACTTATCAGTTTTTATCACTCTTTGATATCCCAGGTAACGGCCGAGGGAATTTTTGTTTCTGCTATGCATGTGGAGTCCATAGAATAATGATAACAGGCACAATGTAGGATGCAGGGTAGATGCCCGCTATCATCCCAAAGACCACTCAGTCTATCATGCGCTAGAACGTTTGATAACACTAGTCTGGATATATGAATGCAAAGAACTAAACATTCCAAAATGGAATATTGTAATGTGAAGTGAATGAATGAGAATAATATGATATTGTGCGACTATTCACGCAGTTCTAGCAGGATTTTACACAACTAAATAAAGGTCACAGGCAAAGCATATCAATGAGAATATTTTGTGATTGTAAACTCTAAGACTTACTCTTACCTCGGGTCAAACAAAGTGGTCCGTTTCCTTGTTTGGCCTCAAAATATATTGCTACAGAAATTCTCCTAGACTAATAAATTTCACCCTGGATATATATAATATAATTATCAGATCCTGGCCAGGGACTTCTCTTGGTTTCTCTCTCGAAGGGCAATCATATAGGCTGAGTAGGCTCTTTTCTACACCAGAGACGACTATACTTTTCATCGCCAGACACAGCAAGACAGAGTCTTCCTTGCCAGCGGTCAGCCTTTGTTCACTCTCACGTGCCTCACCATTGTTTCTCCCTATTCACTGGCCAATCATACCTTACCTAACTCCACTGGTCACCCTGCCTGTCGGCCCTGCAAGGCTTCCTCAGACAATCACTGTCCTGCATTACTCTGATTTGCATATTAATAGCCCCTAATCCCCAAACCGGTTTGGACAGGTTTAGAGCCATAATTATGACCCCGGGTATACAGGTAAAACGACCCACTTGTGAGTAATCTCCTTCCTCACAATACTAAAATACGCCATTTCCACAATACACACAAATAAGGAAAGTAAGGTGAAATTACGAGCAAATTATTTAGTTTTCGTTTGGCCATATATCGTTTTAGTTTTCGTTTGATCAATTTTCGTTTACTTTTAGTTTTGATTGCTGCATATTTCGTTTTAGTTTTAGTTTTCGTTGTCAGCGTGTTTTAGTTTTAGTTTTCGTTTTCGTTAACGAAAACGTTTCATTTTCGTTTTCGTTTTCGTTAACGAAAACAACACTAGCCGCACCCAGACGGAGGCCTACAGCAACTCTCACAGCCTCGTCGCTCAGTCTGAGGTCGAAAGCTGTCAGTGGAAGGGCGTGTAGCCAATCATTATTATTATTATTATTATTATTATTATTATTATTATTATTATTATTATTATTATTATTATTATTATTATTATTATTATTATTATTATTATTATTATTATTATTATTATTATTATTATTATTATTATTATTATTATTATTATTATTATTATCGTCATCGTCATCGTCATCGTCATCGTCATCGTCATCGTCATCGTCATCGTCATCGTCATCATCATCATCATCATCATCAATCATTATTGCACAGTTTGACGTCATCCCATAAACATCAATTACTGTTAAGACCAAAAAGTTACACGAAATACTCTAAGAACCAATTGTATCTCGTACTACTTATAGTAAAGGATTACTTTATTTAACAGGTGTCTAAAAGATAGTCTTGACAAATCGATCGTTCGGTAGTAGCATGTAAGCTTCACAACTATTTTTCATGGCACAGATGATTGGAGTCTCCCTCCTTCATCAAACAAGCAGATTTATATAGCGCCCCTTCAAGGTACCTACCCAGAGACGCTCCTGGTCGACATCAAGCTGTATGACGGGTAGTATCGTGGGCTTGTTGCGGAGTAAAACGGTACGATGGACGCAGATTTTAACGACAATTTAAGTAAACACAGCGCAGAAAATTTGTTTGCATCTGTTTCAAATGGTTTTTTCTTCACATTATCATAGCTAGCTTGGGTAAACCAACGTTGCCATGGAATTTTCGTTTTTTTTTATTTTCACCTAGCTGCAACACGCCCCTGCGGAGTGGGGTGCCCAACCAGCTCCATCCCTCTGGGGTACCCGGCGTTGACCGGTGAATATCGAGGTTTTGCCCATCACGGCCCCACTCCCAACCCACCGCCCGATTCCGCCTGAGCAACCAACTCCGCCACTGGTCGCACTCTGCCAGTGGCGGATCCAGAACGTTTCGAAGAGGGGGACCAAACATTTTTTGGGCTGCGGTCGAAAAATTTAACTATTTTAGTCGTTTTGGGGCGAAACCAGAGTTTAATTTAGCCCCCACTTCTGGGGGATTGAGGTTTCCGGAGGGGTAGATAATTGACCGTCTGAAGACAATCATGAGGCATGCAGCGCCGAGAGTGGTAGGAAAGGGGTGTGGGGAGGGGGTATGACCCTCCCCACCAGAAACTTTTTGAATTTTCACATTGCAATGGTAGCATTTTAAGCTGTTATCTTAACAAAATAGCTGTACTTTTCAGTGCTTATAAGAGTGCCATAAGGTCTCAATAAATATAGACTTTATACTTGAAAACTTCTTTCCCAAAAACTAGATGTTCTTTTTTAAGTAATCCGCTGAAAATCTTCAAAAAGGTATTCAATTTTCCTTCCCAAACAACTGATGACATTTTTGATCATCCGTGTGAAATCTTAAAAAAGGTGTTTAATTTTTCGTCTAAAAAGAGTGATGACTTTTTAGTCTTCCGTGCGAAATTTTCAAAAAAAGGTGTTTAATGTAGCATCCCAAAAAACTGATGACTTTTTGTAGTCACCCGTGCGAAATCTTAAAAAAGGTGTTTAATTTTTCGTCTAAAAAGAGTGATGACATTTTTGTCTTCCGTGCGAAATTTTCAAAAAAGGTGTTTAATTTAGAATCCATAAAACTGATGACTTTTTGTAGTCATCCGTGAGAAATCTTAAAAAAGGTGTTTAACATTTCGTCTTATTATTATTTTTTTATTATTATTCCAAAGTTTAACGTCATCGTATGACAACAAAGGTCGTTGACGACAATACAATATAAGTGTACAGAGCAGTAAAAATAAACTTATAGAATATAAACAACACCAACGAGGTGTCTAAACGGAACTTTACAATTTCAATGACATTCAATATTTTGACAACATAAAGTAGTTCATCTGACAATAGTTTGACACATTATGATAAAGGGGTCACATATCTCAACATTAGACAGTATAATTGTAATTTGATTGTCTCTTACATCTAATTTACATTAGTAACCAATGTAAACAGTTTTTGTTACAAAAGTTCATTATCTTATATAAGTGCATCAATAACAATAATATTTAATGTAATGTTTCTTGTACAAAAGCAACCTGCACATTTGAAACATCAATTAAATAATTATAGTAATATTAATGTTAATATTTACCTAAGATACAAATGCCATGTATAACAGTTACTATGACACAAACTGTTTATTCACAAGATACAACCTTCAGTTATCAGTTTAATGAATCGATACACCTGATATTTCGTCTAAAAAGTGCGATGACTTTTTATTCTTCCGTGAGAAATTTTAAAAAAGGTGTTCAATTTCGCTTCCCAAAAAAACTTATGAAGTTTTAGTGAACCGTCCGAAATCTTCAAAAAGGTGTTCAATTTTCCTACTAAAAAACTGATGACTTTTTAAGACTAGAATAAATAAAATACTTCCCACTACTGAATGATATTTAGTAAGATGATATAAATAAAAACAAGGAGTAAACATGTGCTATCATTCACCGCATTTTCTTGCACATATAGACTAAACTCAAAACTTAACATGTTTCGCCATGAAATTTGTTGGCATCTGCAAAAAATAAATTACATCCCAAACACTGTTGTTAGTGTTAACTTGATTTGTATTTAAGAGTTAGTTGTACTTAGTTATAATTTTTTGGTGGTAATGTTTTTTCAATTTACTACGAATATATACACGAATAACATACATTGCATGCCATAAATCATAGTTGGATACTGTTGAAAGATTGTTTCATTTCGATGCTTTACATTAAGACAATGCAATTGCGTGAGAGACTTAGATTAGATTTTAATTACATCTATACATTATTTTTATTATAGATTTTAATTACACTTTTACATTAATTCTCCTGTGCATGACTGACACCCTGAAATTTTTTTTGGGGCCCCCATGGATGGGGGGAGCCACGTCCCATGATGATTTAAAATGGGGGCCATGGCCGGATTGGCCCCCCTGGATCCGCCCCTGATTAGCGTTAACCCTCAGGCTACCAAGCTTTTTTTGTAAGACTGACTACCAAGAAGGGGGGGGGGTTACCACCCCGCTGGATTTTGGGTTTGGTTTGAGAGATCATAACTTGTAATACACCATTTGATTCAGCATTCATTTCTGCACAACGTTGTATATTTAGGTTTAGAAAATATGAATGCCCCTCGAAATTATGAATTTTTTACCATGGGTACCCGTCGATTCCACAAAATGTATACTTACGCATAGGGAATATATTATATTCGGTGTGTTTTATACATGATTTATAAAGTAGTTTACATATAATAAAGTCCAATATTCAACTCTAAAAACTAATAATAAGTCTGTTTTATGTTCAATCAAAAAAAAAACATGTTTTAGCCGCTGAAAAACGTTTACGCACACATATCGGCTTGCGTTGTAAAAAAACCCCAACATTTTCACACATTTTAATTTATGTTGAGCACTTCCGGTCATCAAATTTTTAATTATTTAGTATAAGAAAATAGCCCTAAATGCCCTCTACAGAATGGCATAATTTATTTCTATTAAAAAATAAATTATGGATAAGTTATAACAGAAAAAAACATGACATTTTTATGAAAATAAAACACCTTTATATATATTTTAATTTATTTTGAGCACTTCCGGTTGTCAAAAGACAACTCAGTGAGCATGGAAATGTAGCCCCACATTCCCTTTATAGAATGGTATAATTTGTGTCTCTTAATATTAAAGGGCGGAAAAGTTACAGACGATATTCTAGGGGGTGATGGTATCCACCCCCCCCCCCTAGTACCTTGGGTATATCCGGTGTAACTTTTGAACGGTAGGGGGCATCATCAAAAGTTTTAGCTCAAAATGTGTCCCAATGAACCCTCTACAGCTGCTTTTTTAAAAATTCCAGACGGAACGCGTTTGATTTGCGAAAAACCTAGGGGGTGGCAACCCCCCCCTTGGTAGCCCGATGGTTAATGCAGCATTGAAGGTTAAGGGGCGGAGCACCACTCTAAGCTGACGCAGAGCGTTCCGTTCAGGACCTTTCTTCGTACATACATTAAAAATAGTCATGCACAAATGGTCAAACTTTCAGACTTAGAGTATATCCATATATAATTGTAACGCCCGCCCCTATCGTCATCCCCGGAGTCGCCACTTCCGGATCTTCGAACAAAGGGACCGCGTGCTGCTGTGGACCATAGTTCCTAGAGATAGAGGGAGGACAGGAGGAGGTGACTTCCGGGTTCGAATCCCAGCGGCGGGACGTCGCCCAGGTATCCCGGCTGCCTAATTCCCTATATGAAATGGGAGCTCTACTAGCCAAACTTTCACTTCTTCGCATTAAACCAGGAGGGGCCGGAAGTGAGAAATCCTTAGGCCTAGCCCCAAAACTTTCTGCCAGGCCGATGGTCGAATGGTAAGGCGCGTCCGCAGTGGTAAAAGCGGTGGACCTAGGTCCGAGGTTCAAATCCACAGCAGATCTTGGTACCGGCGATGCTTCTAGTCTTTCTAAGCGTGACACAACCTCCGTCAGCGCTTCCCTGACATTAGACTGCACAGCGGAAATCGCTTCTTGTGTTTCCCAAGCCTGCGACTGCATGGCCTCTTTAAAATCACATTGTACAGAAGAGATAGCCTCTCTAGTTTCCCTAGCCTGCGACTGTATCGCTTCATGTGTAGTCTTAGCATTAGTCTGGATTGCCTCATGAGTAGACCTAGCATTAATCTGGATTGCCTCTAAGACAATTTCCATCGAGGAAGGAGGCCTCGAAGGCTGAGCAGGGGTGGTAGCCCTGGATTCTTCCATGACGCAATAGAAATTACTCCTATCTTTATAGCTCACAATGAAGATATTCAGAAGATGTAATGCAAGTTTCTTATTAATCAATCAAGTATTCAATTAACGTCAGATGCATTCAATGCAATCAATGATTAAAGTCAGTAAGTTTAATTAATATTTCTTATTATTGGCAAAGGCATTCAATGAAAATCAAATGCAGACAATTCCATGCCAACACCTTTCAAGGCAAACACATTTCAATGCAAACACATTTCAATGCAAACACATTTCAATGCAAACACATTTCAACCGGAGTAGGCCTAAATTATCTTTTTTCTAACAAAGGTTGTGCTCGTTTGAATCTTTCATTAGTTTTTAGTGAAAAAATCAAATAAAAAGTTACTGAATATTCGTGTCATCCAAGTCTACTGAATCCACTAAGTTGTTATTCTGAAAATTTTCTGGGCATTAAGAGGCATATATTTTGAATCAGATAACAGGAACGGCATCAAAATCGGTTCACTACTTCGCAAATTAGGGCGAATTCCCAGTCATATACTGAACTGAAGAATAAACTGCATTCTTTACCCCTCTCGCCTATTTCGGCGTCTAGCTCAATATCTAGGAAACGACAAACGACGGGTTTCGAGCACCTGCGTCACAAATATTTAATTTTGGCACACATTTCGGATTTCACACCTTTTTAAACTATAATTGCAATTACTGCCTAATGGAATGGTGTTTTTGTTTTTCTTGTAGCACGTCAGATTTAGAGAAAACCGAAATATTTAATTTTGGCACACATTTGGAATTGCACACCTTTTTTAAACTAAAATTGCAATTAATGCTGAATGCAGAGTAGCTTTTGTTTTTCTTGTAACACGTCAGGTTTTTGAGAAAACTAAAATATTTAAATTTGGCACACATTTGCAATTGCACACCTTTTTAAAAATTTAATTACATATGATGTTTAATGCAGTGGTGCTTTTGTTTTTCTTGCAGCATGTCAGATTTTGAGAAAACTGAAATATTTAATTTTGGCACACTTTTGCAATTGCACACTTTTTTAAACTATAATTGCAATTAATGCTGAATGCAGTGGTGCTGTGTTTTTTTTGTTTCATGTCTGGTTTTCGAGAAAACTAAAAAAATTAATTTTGGCACACATTTGGAATTGCACACCTTTTTTTACTATAATTGCAATTACTGCCTAATTGAATGGTGTTTTTGTTTTTCTTGTAGCACGTCAGATTTTGAGAAAACTGAAATATTTAATTTTGGCACCCATTTGGAATTGCCCACCTTCTTTACTAAAATTGCAATTAATGCTGAATGCAGTGGTGCTTTTGTTTTTCTTGTAACACGTCAGGTTTTTGAGAAAACTGAAATTTTTAATTTTGGCACACATTTGCAATTGCACACCTTTTTAACTTTAATTGTATATAATGCTTAATGCAGTGGTGTTTTTGTTTTTCTTGTAGCATGTGTGATTTTGAGAAAACTGAAATATTTCACTTTGGCACACATTTGGAATTGCACACCTTTTTTACTAAAATTGCAATTAATGCTGAATGCTGTGGTGCTTTTGTTTTTCTTGTAGCACGTCAGGTTTTTGAGAAAACTGAAATATTTCATTTTTATCACATTTGCAATTGGACACCTTTTTTACTTTAATTGCAATTAATGCTGAATGCAGTGGTGTTTTTGCTTTTCTTGTAGCACGTCAGGTTTTCGAGAAAAGTGAAATATTTAATTTTGGCACACATTTGCAATTGCACACCTTTTTTTATTTTAATTGCATATAATGCTTAATGCAGTGGTGTTTTTGTTTTTCTTGTAGCTTGTCAGATTTTCAGTCAACTAAAATATTCAATTTTGGCACACATTTGCAATTGCACACCTTTTTTTACTAAAATTGCAATTAATGCTGAATGCTGTGGTGCTTTTGTTTTTCTTGTAGCACGTCAGGTTTTTGAGAAAACTGAAATATTTCATTTTGGCACATTTGCAATTGGACACCTTTTTAAACTATAATTGCAATTAATGCTGAATGCAGTGGTGTTTTTGTTTTTCTTGTAGCACGTCAGTTTTTTGAGAAAACGGAAATATTTAATTTTGGCACACATTTGCAATTGCACACCTTTTTAAAATAAAATTGCAATTATGGACAATTAAAAAAATGGACTTTAAAAAGAACTTTCACTATTCGAAAAAATGGTATTTTTTTGAGACTTTCAACTCGATGACCAAAAAAGTCATCAACTGCGTTGGTAAGAAATCTTTTTTTAGCCCCCCAAGATCGGCAACCAAACTTCGTCCATGGAAGTTGTGCAGTTCTAAAAATTTCTTAAAGAAACCCTGGTTCGACTATTCGGTTTCACGGGTCGCTTATAAAAGCAGCGGTTGACACCGTTTTAGAGGTGTTTTGGCCTGCGCTTTATTAATCAGGAGTTTAACGACATCTTATTGCTACATAGGCTGTTTACGTCTTTACAGGTGTTAACGTATGTCCATTCTCTTTTGTTCAACTGTTCAGCAGTTTTTGTCTTTTTTCTCTCTGTTTTCTTTTCCTTTTTCCGAAGTTTGATAGCAATATTATTATACATTTGCGCATTTCATGATGTTCACATAAAAACAACATTATAGGCTTTCTTTCGGTTCCGTGCGCCTAAAAGGAGCGGTTTACACCGTTTTGAGGTGTCTAAGGCTTTCGCTTTTCTTCCCGTCCCATACGCATAAAAGCAGTGGTTGATACCGTTTTAGAGGTGCTTAAAATCCGGCGCTTTTGCAGTCCGGATTTCACGGGTCGGCAGCGTTTGACGTAAGCATATACGCTTTGATAATGAAGTTGAATCATTGTCTAGTATCCTTATTAAGAAATAAGCCGTTATAGAAATGTTTCGCATTTTGCTTTGGGGGGGCTGAGCCGCATTTAGGGGGCTTAGCCCCTCCAGCCCCCCCTAGCGCCGCCACTGTAAAGGGTCGGGTCTTTTTAGAGAAAATTCTTTGGTTTATTTATTTAAACCAAAGTTTAACGTCGTCCTTTGACCTTCAAAGGCCGTTGACGACAATTATACAGCTTGTACAGTGCAATAACAATGAATTCATGGCGTCCAAAATACATCATATAACGTTGTCATAACAATGTCGTTTTTCGTTGCCTTAGGCTTAGCATAATATTATTGTTCATCATCATTAGTGTTCATATATAACAGCAAAATGGTTAACAGTTAATAGCATCAAGTACAATGTTACAAGTTTCATTAATAGCGAATTTAAAGGTCCAATGGCAAAAACATTTTTATGTGCAAACCAATTCGTTTGGGTATATTCATTAATGTTCTGCAGTGATTGTAATTTGCAAGACATGTCACAAAACTTTCTTGAATGCTATTCTTAACCAATTTACGGCCAACGTTGCGAAAACGCAACATACTACTTAAAAATTGTGAAAAAATTAACAACGTTAGAAAACTGCGCAAATTCATTTTTTTATTACTTAATGGGTGTTTACTAAGTATGATGTCACTAAATATAATATTATTTATTGTCATCTTATATTTTTTGGAATTTCTCAAAATTTTGTCTTTTTGGCGTCTGCTTAGGGGTTTTGTTCAATAATTTTTTCTCCCATTACACGTTTATATTTTCGAGAAGCGAAGCTGTCCGATTGGAATACTAATGTGAATAATTAACGTCATTTGTTTATTAAATGTTTATCTCAGTGTATGCTGAAACCGTAATCTGCGAAATTTTAATGTTGCGTTTTCGCAACATCGGCGGAATGCGTTATGCGAATTATGTTGCGTTTTCGCAACATCGGCGGAATACGCTATATGCCCTATGGCACGTACAATACATGTAGTAACTCATATAAACTTATAATTAACTTTCGATTGCTTACACAAAAAAACTACCTGGGGTACTCGGCGTTGCCCAGGAAATTTCGGGTTTCCCCTCCAGTCCTCGACCAGCCCCACCAGAACCAACTACGGGGCGCAGTGTCACATCCAGCCTCCACACAGCTCGTATACCTCTCCGGAGTATCCAGCGTTGACGCAACTCTGAAAGCTTCGACTTTCCCCGCCCTCGCCACTACCCTCTATTCACTACCAAACCCTCTCAACCCCATCCAGTTCCAGGCTCTCCCACCCCCACCCCCCACCCCACCCCATTTCGTACCCATCCAGCCCCATCCACGCCTGCCCCAGTCCTAACATGCTTCCACCGCTCTGGTGTCAATAGTGTTATTCAGTACATTTTGGTTTGCGACTACTAACACCAACCGCCATCCCCCACCCCCTCTCACCACCCCACCACCCCACCACACCTCACCAGTCACCACCTACCTACTTCGTCCCCATCCACGCAGTCCCCATCCTCTCCTCTGAAGTAACCGGCGCTACCCCTGAAATTTCGAGGTTGAAGTTTTGGTTTACCCAGAAACCCAGCGCCCACCCTAGCCCTTGGTGGGCGGGTGTGTCCTAATGGGCGCGAGGTCACCGTGGGGTACTCGGCCTAGCTGCAAGGTCAGATTATAAGGGAGACTATGGCGAAGATGTGGAAACAGCGATATTTGTGTTATTTTCCAGCCGCCAACCCCCCACCCCCTACAGTGAGGGGGTAAAAACCATCCTCTCCACTTGATGGCCCTGGCAGCCCTCTGTTCAGGTGCAAGGTTTCAGGTCAATAGCTGCGAAACTGTGGGCGTACAATCAGGAAAATACACATACATACATAGTCACATTCACCTTTATAGGCATAGATAAAGTTCACCTTTCCTGCCGTTGTTGCGAAAACGCAACGTCCTGAAACTAGGTCCCTACAAATAATTTAAATAAAATTGCACTCTCAGAAGTCTATTGGCATCATATTGATGATATACTATCAGCTGCAGCTTGATACGGTGGCTATTTCTCATTCCGGCGGTAAATGGGTTAATACAAATTTGATTCATTACTTCTACAGTTTATGAAAAGAAATTCTTAAACAGTGTTTAAAGAGGTTGCATATTTATAGTGTGTGATCATTCTTATGTGAGGTGTTTAATTGAAGCCTTTTAAGACTTAATACTAAAAACACAGCTTTTCTCCGGTTTGCCTGTTTCATCTTCTAGCACAGTACATAAGAATCGACAAGCGACGAGTTTTCAGTTAGTTACTACTTTCTTTGTTGAGCTGCTTGTTGCAATGCAGGAATTTAATTTTATACACTATAATTTTCAGTCAGCATTTGCGTTATAAATATGCAAAATAATTTCTTAGTTTCATAATTATTCAATGGTTCTACATCACCATTTTTAGTTATGCTGCTTTGTCTCGCACGACGTCATGAAAAATAACTTAAAACATAATAGAATGGTCTTAGAAAATAATAGAATATTTAACGAGCAAGCCAATAATAATTCTTTTGATATTTTTGACTAATCCTTAAAATTGGCGACGGAAGTGGTAGTAGTAGTAGTAGTAGTAGTAGTAGTAGTAGTAGTAGTAGTAGTAGTAGTAGTAGTAGTAGTAGTAGTAGTGGTAGTGGTCAGGAGCGGATCCAGGGGGCAAATCCGGCCATGGCCCCCATTTCAAATCACCATGGGACGTGGCCTCCCCATCCATGGCGGCCCCCAAAAAAATTCAGGGTGTCAGTCATGCACAGGAGAATTAATGTATAAGTGTAATTAAAATCTATAATAAAAATAATGTATAAATGTAATCAAAATCCAATCTAAGTCTCTCACGCAATTGCATTGTCTTAATATAAAGCAACGAAATGAAACAATCTTTCAACAGTATCCAACTATGATTTATGGCATGCAATGTATGTTATTCGTGTATATATTCGTAGTAAATTGTAAAAACATTAACACCAATAAACACAATTATAACTAAGTTCAACTAACTATTAATTACAAATCAAGTTAACACTAACAACAGTGTTTGGGATGTAATTTATTTTTTGCAGATGCCAAAAATTTCAGGCCGAAACATGTTAAGTTTTTAGTTTAGTCTATATGTGCAAGAAAATGCGGTGAATGATAACACATGTTTACTCCTTGTTTTTATTTATATCTTGTGAAGCGAAATTGAACATTTTTTTGAAAATTTCACACGGAAGACTAAAAAGTCATCACTATTTTTAGACGAAAAATCAAACACCTTTTTAAAGATTTCGCACGGATGACTGCAAAAGTCATCATTTTTTTGGGATGCTAAATTGCACACCTTTTAAAAAAAATTCGCACGGAAGACTAAAAAGTCATCACTCTTTTTTGACAAGAATTAAACACCTTTTTAACATTTCGCATGGATGAGTACAAAAGTCATCAGTTTTTTTGGATGCTAAATTGAACACCTTTTTTTGAGAAGACGGAAGACTAAAACTCATCGCTCTTTTTAGACGAAAAATTAAACACCTTTTTTAAGATTTCGCGCGGATGAGTAAAAAAAGTTATTAGTGTTTTGGGATGCTAAATTGACACCTTTTTTTGAAAATCTCGCACGGAAGACTAAAACTCATCACTCCTTTTAGACGAAAAATTAAACACCTTTTTAACATTTCGCATGGATGAGTACAAAAGTCATCAGTTTTTTGGGATGCTAAATTGCACACCTTTTTTTGAGAATTTCGCACGGAAGACTAAAACTCATCACTCTTTTTAGACGAAAAAATAAACACCTTTTTTTAAGATTTCGTGCGGATGAGTACAAAAAGTCATCAGTGTTTTGGGATGCTAAATTGCACACCCTTTTTTAAATTTCGCACGGAAGACTAAAAAGTCATGACTCTTTTTAGACGAAAAATTAAGCCCTTTTTAAAGATTTCGCGCGGATGACTACAAAAGTCATAATTTTTTTGGGTTGCGAAATTGAACACCCTTTTTTTGAAAATTTTGCACGGAAGACTAAAAAGTCATCACTCTTTTTAGACGAAAAATTAAAGACCTTTTTTAAGATTTCGCACGGATGACCAAAACAGTCATAAGTTTTTTGGGAAGGAAAACTGAACACCCTTTTTGAAGATTTCGGGCGGATTACTTAAAAAAGAACAACTAGTTTTCGGGAAATAAATTTTTAAACACCCTCCGAAAAAAATCCTGGCTACGGCCTTCATATGTTTTATGCACTCTACAGCATGAGTCAAGGAGCTTAATAATATGTGAAATCAATGGGAATGTTGTTACACCTTGCAACGTTAATAATCACTGCTAATCAGGGGTACGCGTACCACAATTTGAGAACACCTGGCTTATGTAATATAAGTATACTCATGTCTGAAGTTATTTCACTATAATAACCCAGCAACATCAGAACGGAGCTGCTGAACTCAATACATACAAATATTATTAATATTGTAATTACATATATATTTATTTCATCAGTACTCAACAAATTGAGTAATTTTGCTAAAAATGGCATCTCACAAGGGCATGTTGCAGTGAGGAAACTTAAAAAAACACTATTTTTTAAGTATAGTCTATATTTATTGAGACCTTATGGCACTCTTATAAGCACTGACAAATACAGCTATTTTGTTAAGATAACAGCTTAAAATGTTACCATTGCAATGTGAAAATTCAAAAAGTTTCTGGTGGGGAGGGGCGTATCCCCTCCCCACATCCCTCCCCTTCCACTCTCGGCACTGCACGCTTCATGATTGTCTTCAAGACGGTCAATTATCTACCACTCCGGAAACTTCAATCTCCCTAGAGGAGGGAGCTGAATAAAACTCTGGTTTCGGCCAAACGACTAAAAAGTTCATCAGGTTTTTCAGCCAAAGATCAACGAAAAATTTTCCGACAAACCCCAAAAATGTTTTGGCCCCCCCTTAGAAACGTTCTGGATCCGCCACTGGTTTTGATGCCATTGATCATTGTCTAGTTTTCTTATTACGAAATAAGCCGTTATACAGTGGCGGCGCCAGGGGGGCTGGAGGGGTCTAAGCCCCCCTAAATGCGGCGCAGCCCCCCCCCCCAAAGCAAAATGCGGAAAATGTCTATAACGGCATATTTCGTAATAAGAAAACTAGACAATGATCAATGGCATCGAAATCTACTTTGAGAATGAAGTTAGCAACTTCATTTCTTGGCCTCAGTCTATGAAAACGGGTGACAAGTTTGCACCCTTACCTTTTGACCATACAACGGGACAGGGTTGTCGAAATTGTCGAAGAAACAACATGGCTCTTAGACACCTCGTTTCAGATTGAAACCGTTTTATAAGTTTTAGACGTATAGAAATATTGAAATTGACTATTCCTTCAAAACGTGGTGCAAAGCTATATTTTCTCTAGATTTTTCGCATATTTCACAAAATTAATCATCTTCACAGAAGAATGTTTACGGTTTTCTCCCTCCTGCAATCAAATATATAATCATAGCGTAGATGCTTGCGCCAGTGGCGTCGTCAGAGGGCTAGGGTTATATAGCCTCTAAATGCGGCTCAGCCCCCAAAGCAAAATACAGAAAATATCCATTACGGCTTATTTCGTAATAAGAAAGCTAGACAATGGTCAATGGCATCGAAATCAACTATATATACAATAATATATATATATATATACACATAAAATAATTGTGTGCATAGGCCTATATCTAAGCATGCATATTTTTGTATTAAGGAAACTTAAACTGTTTTCTGTCATTAGTAATATGCAGGCAGATAATTATAATAGTGTCCTGTGAATGCTGTTGGACACCTTTATTGTGATTTATTTTTAAATTTGTGATTATTTTAATTGAATGTCCAGGGTAACGGGCTCTGTTGTCATAGACCCTGGTCAAATCGGATCAACCCATTATTGTGATTACATTTTTTAAAATTTCTGAGTATTAATACTGTGTTGGACACCTTTATTGTGATAACTTGGAAGTCGAGTCCGTGTCCATGGTTGATTTTTTTACACGATAATACTCAATTGCACACCATTTTATTGTAAAATTTCTGAATATTAGTGCTGTTTTGGACACCTTAATTTATTGTGATAACTTGGAACTCGAGTCCGTGTCCATGGTCGACTTTTATACGATAATACTGAATTGCACACCATTTTATTGTAAAATTTCTGAATATTAATGCTGTGTTGGACACCTTTTATTGTGACAACTTGGATCTCGAGTCTGTGTCCATGTTTGACTTTTTATACGATAATACTGAATTGCACACCATTGTATTGTGGAATTTCTGAATATTAATTCGGTGTTGGACACCTCTTATTGTGATAACTTGAAACTCTAGTCAACGTAGTTTTTGAGTGCTTGCATATCGGTATGTCAAAGACAATAGGGACTTGTCATTACCTCACTGTCTGCACCACATAGCTACTCGGGCTACTGTGTGCGCACGCACTGTATAACAATTATTGCTGACTTCGTTTAAATAATCCACTCAATCTCCCACTACATCTCGCAACGTGGAGCGCGTTTGTACCAGTGCACAATTTCTTGTAAAACCCTTGGTCGGTTTGTGCTTCGTTCATGCATTCGGCACTCGCTGCTTCGCGCGATTGCATAATGACGGCCCTGGGAAGAAAATGTTTTAGTTGTGTCTCTGGGAAGGAGGAAGGCTTGGGGCTTCAGCCCCCCTAAACCTGAAATCCTGGCGCCGCCACTGATAACCAGTCCTCTCCTTCGCCGTCTCGTCCTACAACCGACAGTGTGGATCAGTCTACTCGCTTCAGCTGAGTTATTAAGGGAGCGCAGACGTAGCAGAAATCTCCAGCATTTAATATGAAATCTCAAGCATTTTAATAGTATGTATGTTTAGACACCAAGATGACGTTTCTAGGTGTACTTTATGCTGAAATATTGAAAAATCCGTTATTTGGTCGGCCATTTTGGAAAATGACCGCCATTTAAGCCATTTGGAACATTTGTAATGACTCTGTTGGAATCCTCACCCCCAGCAGAAAATCTCCAACATATAAAAATAATGAAGTTTCAAACATTTCAATAATAGAATACGACAGCGTCTCCGAAGATACTTAGAGTGGAGTGGATCCGATTTGACCAGGGTCTATGACAACAGAGGCCGTTACCCTGGACAGAAATTTGCTCGGCGTACTACAGCACTTGAGAGCAAGGTACTGAACCAGTTTTATATAAGACGGATTTATAACGTGCGGAGATGTGCGAGTATCGAGGAAGTCGTGCGATAAGTCTAAGCAGCAGAATTTAGGACATAATTATTGCACAGATGACAAGCGAACCTTAGGAAGCCCAATTATTAGGGAGTTACAGTAGTCAATTCGTGAGGAGATAAAGGTATGTACCATAGTACATCTTCAAATGCTGCCAAAGCGGTTCGGATAATGAGCAGGACTTTGGATGCTCTAGAGGCATGGCTGTCATCCAATAGACTACGCTTGAACCCATCTAAGACTAAATTTATTTGGTTGGACACACGGCAGCAGCTTGCCAAGCTTGATCTAGTTTCTCTTGCATCTGAATTTCCTGGCTTTGTCTTTGCAACCCCGGTTCATGACCTCGGTGTCCAACTTGACCAAGAACTCACTTTTGCTCCTCAACTTCACCGTCTTGCTCGAGACTGCTATTATCAACAGCGCCAGCTTCGCACTGTCATCCGTTCTCTTACATCTGCTGCTGCTCTTACTTTAATGCATTCCTTCGTTACATCTCGCATCGACTATTGCTCTTCGCTCTACATTATCCTTCCATCCAGCAGATTGACTTGTCTTGACCGGGTGCTGCGCTCTGCTGCGCGCCTAATTGGGCAAATCCCTAAATATGGTCATGTCTCAAACTACATGCTTGAGGTACTTCCCTGGCTCCCGATTCGCCAGCGTATTGAGTTGAGGGTAGCTGCATTGGTAAGGCGATGTAGTCAGGGCCTCGCCCCAATTTACCTCAGAGAGCTATGCAGCCATACATTGGGTATCCAAGGACGTCGTCAGCTACGCTCGGCTGATAAGGGAGTCCTCTTAGTTCCTTTTGCTCGTACTACTACCATGAAGAATCGAGCCTTTTCTGTGGTTGGACCAGTGGTCTGGAATGGCCTTCTTTTTGAGCTACGCCTACACCCTGTGACTCTACCAGGATCCTTCCTTACTAAACTTAAAACTGTTCTTTTTGGGCGCGCTGGAGTCGGGAGCGCCTCTGAGTAGTTTTTCTTGAAGGAGTGCTATATAAATGTCCGAATGAATGAATGAATGAATGAATGAATGAATGAATGAATAGTCGAAAACACCTTGGAGGACATCGATCTCCTAATTGCCATGAGTCGTATGAAACAGGAACGGGTAAGGAGAAACAGGACCTGGTGTTCAACAAATGTCACACCATGACACGAAAACTAGAGTAAAAGTGAAGTCAGAGAATAATGAGACAAGTAATTGAAGATCAAGCTGATGTAATTGTTGTTTGGTTCCAGACCATATCAATTGAGTCTTGGAAGGATTAAGGTTAAGTCTATAATGTAGTTGAGTTTCACGAAAGTTATTGTCTGCTGTTTGACATCGCTGAACCATAATATGACAATCAGCGTCACCCTATTTCTTTTATTGCAATTGTAATTACTGTTCTTAGCGACTTCTATAATTATCGCCCGCATCTAAAGAACGGACATAATTAGAGTGAGACAATTGCTTAACATACGTCAGTCTCATGTATTTCTATTTGACTGGCTGAGGGTCTCTATTTGTGTCCGTTCGCATGTCTATCATTCTGTCCTTTTCACATACTCTAGTTTAAATCAGAGACCGATGTAGTCGTACGATGTCGCTAAACACTACGTAGTCATTTAGTTCAGGGTCAATTAACACACCTTTATGAACGGTAGAACGGCTTAATATAGTTTTGATTTTTCGCTATTTTATTAATTGATTAGAATTTAACGATGATGACTGTAACATACGAAAGAGGCTAAACATTAGCGTAACCTTCATATCACTCTTGAGACTGGCACTCGAATAGAATAATGCAAATAATTATGTGTCATGTGGGGCATGGTGGTGTAGTGGTGGCGTCGTTACCTTGAAGCCGGAAAGTTCGAGGTTCGAATCCACCTCGCCGGGTAAGGACCTTGGCCAAGTCCTTCACTCACAATTGCTCAGCGCTTCGGCGTGAAGCTCCGATGCAGTGTACGCTCTGCATTCGGGAGCGCCTCTGAGTAGCGACAGAGCTTGGAGGGACGCTATAACAAGTGCACATACAAACAAATACTAATTGCCCGTTAGTTCGTTGTCATTAATGAAGTTTCCGTGCTTTCCTTTTTATAACCAATGAGACATTCTTATTCGAGGTGTTCTACGGTAGCATTTTATTGCTCAATAATAACAACACAGTTGTGTCGATCTTGACCATTTTCGTCTTTAGCAGAATACAAGCGACGACTTTTTAGTTAATTACTAATTTCTATATACAGAAAACTTCAGTCGAAATGTTCATTTCAATGCAGGAAATTTAATTTTGTACTCTCTAATTTTCTGTCAATAGATCCACATCATCATAGTTCGATACTTTGCTTTATCGCGCACGACGTCATGAAAAATAACTTAAAACACAATAGCATGATCTTAGAGACTTTATAGAACATTTAATGAACAAGCGAAAATATATTTTTTACAATGTTTGTCGATTTATATTAAATTAATGATCTCGTTTGACCAAAACTATTGGTGATTATTGTACATGTAGAATACCTACGTAGCGTATTAAAGGTGTTTGATCCCACATTGTATTTAGCGTAAGCTCAAAGACTTCGGATGTTTAGCCACATCTAACGATCGACAGATACGAAGAAATGGACGTCAAATAAAAATTACACACCGCAAATAATATTCTTTGATTCGTTTCTTATTGCTTAGCGACATCTTGTTGCTGTAATGTACATCAACCAAACAATTCTCATTTAGAACAAGAGATAGTTGAGTTGCCCAGTGACGTTGAAGCGGCAGGAGAAAGATCAGGAAACAAGATTAGAATAGCTTATATTATATTAGATTATCGCAAAATCACACTTTTTAGATTTCCAGTGCTTTTTCATTGCCATCCATGAAATTCTTAGCATCTGCCTGAGTACGTTCATTTCAAAACCATTTAACTTTATCTCATCTGATTTCTTGATGGTCATTGGTCAATTCTTCACAACCATACGTTGCGACTGGCTATATCAGTGCCCTCAAAAGTCTTACTCTTGTTAATTACTAGTTTCTATGTACAGAAAACTTCAGTCGAACTGTTCATTGCAATGCAAGAAATGTAATTTTGTATCCTCTAATTTTCTGTCAATAGTTCCACATCATCAGAGTTCGACATGCTGCTTTATCGCGCACGGCGTCATGAAAAACAACATAAAATAGTATGATTTTAGAGACTTTATAGAACATTTAATGAACAAGCGAAAAGATTTTTTTTACAATTCTTGACGATTTATAGATTAACTAATCTTTGAAATTCGTTGCTTTATATTATTAGAAAAATGATCATATTTGACGAAAACTATTGATGGTAATTGTAGAATACCTGAGTGTCGTATTAAAGGTGTTTTATCCCACACTGTATTTAACGTAAGTCTAAAGGATTCGGTTGTTTAGCGACATCTAACGATCGACAACAGAGAAGAAGAAATCGACGCCGCATAAGTTTCCCACACTGCAAATAATATTCTTTGAATCGCTTTTTTATTGCTTGACGACATCTTGTTGTTATAAATACCATTGCATCGGCCAACCACCTCTCATATAGAATTAGACATAGTTGATTTACCTAGAAGAAAAGAATAAAGTCATTTGAAACAACATCGTATCGAAGAATACTGAGAATACTCTGGACTGCAAAGAAGAGGAACGAGGAGGTACTGAGAGAAGTGGGTGGAGAATAACTCTGGAGTGCAATAGTTAAAAGGAAATTACAGTATTTCGGTCATAAAATGAGAAAAACAACAAACTGCCTTGAAAAAGATATAATAACCGGGGAGACGGAAGGATCACGAGAAAGAGGAAGACCAAGAAGAATGTGGATGGACGACGTGATGGAATGGACGGGATTGTCGATGGAACGGGTGACACGAGCAACGCAGCAGAAAGATCTCTGGAGAAGAATTGTCCATGATGCCGCCAATGTTCGGAAGGTCGAATAAGGCACCGACGACGACGACGACGACGACGATTTACCTAGTTACGTCGAAGCAGCGGAGAAAGAGAAAGAAGCAAGATTAGATTAGATTAGATTTGATTAGCGCAAAATCAGACTTTAAGATTTCCAGTGATTTTCATCTCCATCCATGAAATTCTTAGTAGGCCTACGGTCATTTCAAATCCATTTATCCTTATCTCATCAGATGGTCTATCTTTCACAACCATAAGTTGCGACTGGTCATATCAGTGCCCTTAACTCTCGGGCTACCAAGGGGGGTTGCCACCCCCCTGGGTTTTTCGCAAATCAAACGCGTTCCGTCTGTAATAAAATTTTGAAAAAATAGGTAGCTGTAGAGGGTTCATTGGGACACATTTTGAGCCAAAATTATTGATGATGCCCCCTACCGTTCAAAAGTTACACCCGATATACCAAAGGTACCAGAGGGGGTGTGGATACCACCCCCTAGAATATCGTCTATAACTGTTGCGCCCCTTAATATTAAGAGACACAAATTAAGAGACACAAATTATACCATTCTGTAGAGAGAATGTGGGGCTACATTTTCATGCTCACTGAGTTGTCTTTTGACCACCGGATGTGCTCAAAATAAATTAAAATGTATATAAAGGTGTTTTATTTTCATAAAAATGTTCATGTTTTTTTCTTTTATAACTTTTCCATAATTTATTTTTTAATATAAATAAATTATGCGCTTCTGTAGAGGGCATTTAAGGCTATTTTTAATACTAAATAATTTGGAATTTGATGACCGGAAGTGCTCAAAATAAATTAAAATGTATAAAAATGTTGGGGTTTTTTTGCAACGCGAACCTATATGTCTGCGTAAACGTTTTTCAGCAGCTAAAACATGTTTTTTTGTTTTGTTTGTACATAAAACAGACTTATTACTATTTTTTGTTGATAATTGGACTTTATTACATGTAAACTATTATTATATATATGAATCATGATCAAAACACACAAAATCTCATATATTCCCTATGCGTAAGTATACGTTTTCGTGTAATCGACGGGTACCCATGGTAAAAAATTCATAATTTCGAGGGGCATTCATATTTTCTAAACCTAAATATTCCATTTTCTGCAAAAATAAATGCTGAATCGAATGGTTTATTACAAGTTATGATATCTCAAACGAAACCCAAAATCCAGGGGGGTGGTAACCACCACCTCCCTTGGTAGTCAGTGTTACAAAAAAAGCTTGGTAGCCTGAGGGTTAAAACTCTTATCTTATTGTCACCGGTATGCCATTTCGTCTCCATACAAAGTATGTTTTTAATGTTACTATGATTCCAAATGTAGCCCAACTTTCAACTTTAGTCTATTACAGCAATAAAGGTGTTTATGTCCTACATTATGTTTCAGGCTTGCTTCCACTGTCCTAAGATTTTCATGGAAGACTGGACTCAGATTTGAACGGGTAGGAAGGAGGGGGAGAATGGAGATGATGTAAAACAGAGTGGAGAAAATATGGAAGAATGGGAAGTAGATGGGAAATGAGTGTAGACGAGATATGGGGAAGGTATGGTGATGGTGGTGTGAAGCAAATTGTGACTTCAATAGGAGATATAAATCAAGTGTTCAGAACTGATCAAAATGATTTCTACAGACAGCAATGCATTTTGATTCCGTAAGATGTCGTAAAGATCTGCTTACATCCACCGTTTAGCACCGCCACAGGCCATGCAGCTCTCCCGCTGAATATACTAGTCTGTATGCTTGAGCAAGGAGGAGGGCTACACCAAACGTATACATGCACGCTATGAAACAGATTAGAATAGATTAGATGAAATTAGAAGAGATTAGGTTAGATTAGATTAGATTGGATTATGTTATACTAGATTAGATTAGATTAGATTAGATAGATTAGATTAGATTAGATTAGATTAGATTAGATTATATTTTATTATATTATATTAGATTAGATTAGATTAGATTAGATTAGATTATATTAGGTTAGATTGAACTCGTCGGTCGATTTGACAAAGCGCTCTTTTAGATACCTTTCGAACATTTTAAAATCATTGTATATCAACAAGGCCGGAGCTTTATTTAATTCATTATTTCCTCGCTACTATTTCATCCCGAAATGGTCATACGATACAACGCTTCTTCTTCGAGAGAGACATCCCAATCAAGAAATCTTGATGAATTAATAAAGCAATTGTATAATTATGTTGGATAGGTTTAGGCAGAGCAGTCTCGACATAAAAGAAAAATATTTGCCTCTGTTCCCATTAAATTTTCTAAAAAAGTTAGACAATTATTAGTATTATTTGTGGGGTGCGGTGGTGTAGTGAATAGTTGCAGGTTAGAATCCTCATCAAGCCGCTGTGTAGGCACATTGGGCGAATCCATCACTCGCAATTGGTCAGCGCTTCCGTGGAACGCGATTTTGAACTGATGAAAATATTTTATTCTGAAAACAACTCACATCGCTTCCATAAGATGTCGATGTATTCTGCATCCATACACCGTTTAATTCCGCCACAAGCCTTTAACCCGAACCCTGGAAGTGCCAGTCCGTAGCCTGACGAAAGGAGGAGGGCGATGTCAGTCATCTATGCCATGAAGCATCGTCTTTAAACTCTTATGTTGCAACCCAGTGATCGTGCGATCTTTTTAGACACCTTTGAAAGGTTAGAAACTGAACTTATGTAAAAAAAATGCAGGCGGCGCTAATTGCGTTAACCAGTTCGTCTAGCATCATACAGTCTACACCCAGAGTCGGCTTTGAGTGACACCGCAATCAAAAACTTTTAATCCATCGCAAAAGTCATTTCCAGGTTGAATGTATTTGTACAGAACAGTCTCGTTATAGAAAAATCTTTATTTCTGCTGCCATTTATTTATCTAAAAAGTGACACAATTATTGTTGGGTATAAGATTTGTCGTCGTCATAATTATGACATCAAAAACCGATGACGACAATATTTGAAAGCATTAAGCATTTTGTGTGTTTCAGTGAATGCGTGCGTGTGTGTGTGTGTGTGTGCATGTGTACGCGTGTGTGCGTCTATCAATTTCGTGTACATTGTTTCCCACCTTAAGTAATATTTCCGTTTTCAATGACACTTGATATCAAATGTTCCAGCGCAGAGATTACCTCTGAGTAGGTTTCTTGAAGTTACGCTATAGGTATGCTACGAACGAATGAATAAATTTAAAAACTCAACGTCTACTAAAACGTTGACGACAATTTGAAAGTATATTTTTATATTTTGTTTAAAATTCTCTGTTCCAGAAGACAGTAATCTTTGCATCATCCAGAAAACAATGTCCTTATGCTGCTGTCTTGCTTTACACTGATAACATTTTTTTAATGTGCCTTTTTTCGTTATTTCATTTGTGTCTTAAGAGGTAAGTTTCTTTCTTCGTAAAATAACATTTTATGCAACCATACCCTTCTGCGCCGGTGTATGTGACCGCCATGAATAGATGGATGGCTCCAGGGTTCTACGACAGCCTGTGACAACAGAGACCGTAGTCTAATAGTCTAATTTTTTAAAGTAAATAAATGTCAGGAGAAGTAAAGATTTTGGCCTCAACAAAGATAGGCTTGGCATAATACAGCCTTCATACAGCAATTTGACTTCAACACTGTCGTGATTACGTTGTTGCTGATTATTAGTGCATAAACAAAATCTTTTTAAAGGTGTCCATAACAGGGAAGACTTACTTCCCGATTTTTGCATAACAAGACTACCTATAAAAGGTGTTATAAATATTCGAACTTTCCCAGAATTTGAAAACATCGAAGGATTATGAAAATGTGGAAGCTAACCATCAGGAATACGATACTGCTGCTCAGTTTATTCCTCCTTCTCCTCTTCCTCTTCTTCTTCCGCTTCCTCTGACTACTCTTACTCAACAGCGGCGGTGTAACGACCCACTAACGCAATATTCTATACGTCCTTAAAGCTTTCCAATGTATGGAATATACAGGGTAGAGCGCATCTGAGAGGATGAACCATTCTATCGCAATAAATGAAAAATGCGCATAATTGATAAATTTAGGCTTATGCTGTAATCAAAATTCAAAATGACTCTAATTGTTTTAGTGTCATAAGGAATGTGTAAAGCCAGTCTACTCAAATTTATGTAGTGACTCCATATGTTCTTAAGTGTTCTGAATGATCTGACTGTTCTTAAAGAAAATCAAACAAAGTTAGCTGGTAGGCAGGAATAAACGCACCTGCTAATGTCAATGTTCAAAACAAAGCACATGAAAGTTCATTTCCACAAAATTAACACACGTGGGAGTGACCTTTTGAACCTCTCTTCAAATGGGGAATACGATTATCAGAGAACTCTCGATTTTATGACAGCGGCGCCGCCATTTGATCTCAATATGGCATTTAATTATGCATGTCTCAAATGTGAATTGTTTTATTACCTGGCAAAATTCGGTTTTCTAATAATTACATGTATGTTATTTGCATTTAATCCCTTCGACCCACTGGATTACTGCAAGGACCCTGACACGACCTTCATAAATTACAAGCTGGCGCCGTCACTTCCTTTTCCTCCTCCGCCTCTTCTTCTTCGTCGTCTTTTTCACCTTCTTCTCCTTCTTTTCTTCCTGAATCGCTATTATTGTTCATAGGAGCCCAATGGAAACCTATAACCTGAAAATACCCATACATCAAGCATGGGTCTTTTAGCTGAGCCTCGATGCAGAACTGTTATGGGCTCGCGTGCATTCCATGCCTCTGCTCCCAAAGAATGGAATCTACTTCCACTCTCTCTTCGTTGCTCAATTTCACTCCATACCTTCAAAGAACGGCTCAAAACTCACTATTTCTCTTTAGCTTTCAAGCACATGGACCTTTAACTGCATCTTCCTCTGGCGGCTAACTATCCGCGCCTCAGATTCACACTTTGGTGTAACCTTGCGCGCGTTATAAATTTATGTAATAATAATAATAATCAATGCTGAACGATCTCTCCGGTTCTTAGACACCTGTATTAGAGACTTATAAAACATTATTTAAAAGTCTATGGTGGAACTCAATGCCACACCGCAAAAACGATCATGGAGAATCACTGGACAAATGTCTTTAGGACTAAATTACATTACATGCATTCATACCCGTACTTCTAAATTCTTTGCCTTACTTGATGTATCATTTATTGGTCCTCCCCTCCGTTCTGCCCTTCCGTGGTGTAATAACCATATTGAGGTTGATTTATCTTTGAAAAAAATTGATTAATGAGAGAACTGATCATCCTGAATTTTTAAGGCAGGCTGCATTGAAATTGATCTCAGGATATGGATCTTTTGTGCATGTATAATTATACTGATGGGTCGAAAGCAGATGATCGTATTGCTGCTGCTTTTACAGTACAGAGTTAATAAAGTTTGGGTTCAGAACGGGTTAATTCAAGTTAAACCTAAAACTATATTCAGTCTGTGCCAATTATGACGTTACGATATCACTTAACAAAGGTGTTCAATTCACGGTTTTTATATCAGCTACAACCTTCTGCCGCAACTTCATTCTTTCATTTTGAGAATTTATATAGCGCATCTTCAGATACCTACTCAAAGGCGCTTTCGATCTAACTGCACATTACGTAACATTCCGTTACAATAATTATTTGTAAGTTTTATTCAAGCCTGCAGGATTAGATTTTAACCAAGACAGCCATAATGAGTACTATGACCTGCACTGTCAGTTGGAGGATAAGCGTTGGAACGAGGACTTTGACTAAGACACTAATTATCAAATATTCATGGTACATTCAGGACCAGCTTAATGAAATGATCCTCTTATTTGCACCGTAGCAAACGACATCCTATTAGAATATGTGTACACATTATGCTTACCTCGGTTCGTTAAAAGAGTGACAATGTTTATTAAAGTTTTCACTGAACGGATGTTGAAAGCAACTTATGTGACTGCATATATTGCATGTTATTGCTGACTATATTAATTGTCATTTGGAAAGCAAAAGGATGAAAAGAATTTACTGTAGTCTATTTTTCAATCCGAAAGACTGTCATGGGTGTGCACACAGTGCGGTCTATACGACTCATCTTCTGATAAATACCGCTGAACGATGGATAGAGTTACTTAGACTCATTATAATTGTTAATATAATGGAACGGTCAATTCAATTAGAATAAATCTAAGAAAATAAATGCACCTGCGTGTTTAGTGCATTAAACAAAACTATGTTCTTTTACTGAGTGCTAAGGGCTTTAAGAATTTTCTGTCTAAGGTGTGCTCAAAGTATTAGATAAGAAAACTTGGAGTGGATCCGATTTGACCAGGGTTTATGACAACAGAGGCCCTTACCCTGGACAGAAATTTGCTCGGCGTATTACAGCACTTATGAGCTTTCTTCTTTCGAAGTTTTTTTTTTTTTTACTTCCATCGACTGAGATATTAATAGTGAGGTAATGAACTCTAATAAAGGTGTCTAAATCAAGTTTAAATTTCTCACAGTTACCAGCGGTTAACGACATCTCACGGCCGCCGATGCCTCTTGTTAAGCGTCTTCATACGTTACGACACGTTAGGAAATAAACACGTTTAATAGAGCTTTCCATCCAATGTACGCTCATCGTAATCTTGAAGTGGCGCTATATAAAAGTCTAAAGACAATGACGATTATAGCAACATCTATCATTCAATGATATCTTCTAGGTCCGATCATTCATGTCCTTTCAAGCAATAATTTACAGTGCGCCGATTTTTACCAGAAAATGTGCGCAAATGAATCGCATGCAGTTTCTGATGCAGAAAAACTGTAGTTACTGCTTATAAAGTAAACTAATAAACTTGTTAATATATCAATATAGGTATGAATCAAGCTATATAATTGATCGTGGCGTATTTAAAATAATTAACCCTCGGGCTACCAAGGGGGGGTGGTTGCCACCCCCCCTAGGTTTTTCGCCATTTCTTCTCGTTCCGTCTGGAATTAAATTTTGAAAAAATTGGTAGCTGTAGAGGGTTCATTGGGACACATTTTGAGATAAAACTTTTTATGATGCCCCCTACCGTTCAAAAGTTACACCCGATATACCAAAGGCACCAGGGGGGTGGATACCACCCCCCCCCCTAGAATATCGTCTGTAACTTTTCCGCCCCTTTATATTAAGAGACACAAATTATACCATTCTATAGAGGGAATGTGGGGCTACATTTTCATGCTCATTGAGTTGTCTTTTGCCAACCGGAAGTGCTCAAAATAAATTAAAATATATATAAAGGTGTTTTATTTTCATAAAATTGTCATGTTTTTTCTATTATAACTTATCCATAATTTATTTTTTAATAGAAATAAATTATGCCATTCTGTAGAGGGCATTTAGGGCTATTTTTTAGTACTAAACAATTTAAAATTTGATGACCGAAAGTGCTCAAAATAAATTAAAATGTATAAAAATGTTGGGTTTTTTGCAACGCGAACCGATAAGTCTGCGTAAACGTTTTTCAGTATCTATAACATGTTTTTTTTGTTTTGATTTAACATAAAACAAACTTATTACTAGTTTTTATAGTTTAATATTGGACTTTATTATATGTAAACTACTTTTTATATATAAATCATGTATAAAACACACATAATCTAATATATTCCCTATGCATAAGCATACATTTTGTGGAATCGACGGGTACCCATGGCAAAAAATTCATTATTTCGAGGTGCCTTCATATTTTCTAAACCTAAATATACCATTTTGTGCAGAAATGAATGATGAATCGAATGGTGTATTACAAGTTATGATATCTCAAACCAAACCCAAAATCCAGGGGGGGGGTAACCACCCCCCCTTGGTAGTCAGTGTTACAAAAAAAGCTTGGTAGCCTGAGGGTTAATGATCAAATGTGGCTTAAGGTCATGGGGCGGATCCAGAGGGTAAAAAGACCATGGCCCCCATTTAGAAATTTCCCAATTTTTATCAGCTATTCTGGCCCAAAAAGTTGACGTCAGTATAATATCTCCGCATGTCCTTCGTCCACCTACACACCCATGAGAGGTTCGCAAACTATGACGAGGGGAAAATTCGAGACAGATGACTAAAAAAAAACTCATCAGGTTTTTCGGCGACCCGGACGAACCTTTCCCTGGAACTAATAAAAACTGGTTCAGTACCTTGCTCTTGAGTGCTGTAATACGCCGAGCAAATTTCTGTCCAGGGTAACGGCCTCTGTTGTCATAGACCCTGGTCAAATCGGATCCATCCATTCACTGAATAATACCTAACAGTTGTGGAGTGGATCCGTTTTGACCAGGGTCTATGACAACAGAGGCCGTTACCCTGGACAGAAATTTGCTCGGCATATTACAGCACTTATGAGCTTTTTTCCTTCGAAGTTTTTTTAACAGTTGTATTCAGTATGTGCCATTTATGACGCTGTGACATCACTTAACAAAGGTGTTCAATTCCTGCGTTTTCTATCAGGTACAACCTTCACCTACACATAAAATATCCAACTTCAAAATGAAATCGTGCGGCCAATAATAATACGCAATTGACGTCACTGTTCCACAAAAATATCATGGACCGCTTAGTAAATTCTGTGGAAATCAGTGAAAGAAACGGAAGCAGAAGAAAAAGAAAACGAAGAAGAAGAAGAGGAGGAGGAGGGGGAGTAGGTGGATGAAGCCGAATATAGTACGTTAGTCCCACACGCAGCTGTTAGCGTCCTCATTTTCTTAGAATTGTCACACGAGCAGGTTGACAGCTGTAAGATGTTCAACTACAGAATGTCAGATTCTGCGATAATCCCGAATGGCATGGCTGTTATAATACTTGACCACTCTCTGGGTAGGCTACGGCAACGGTCACTATAGTCATACGCTGTGGTTATTGAACTGATGATCAATAATCATCCATCCACCAATTGACTCTACTGCTGTTCCTAGCATACAAGATTTGAACGACTGGACTTTTGACTGCTTAATTGGAGTTTAACGATGATGTGCCTTAAGAAAGATGCTTAACAATAACGGTACCCTCATATCACTCTTGAGACAGGTACTCGAGTAGATTGATGCAATTCTAGATCAAAATCATTGTACTTAGTATTATAGTCGGCTGTTTATTTGAGGTTATTAATGAAGTTTCCGTACTTTATCTTTTATAGTTCCTGATATCTCTTATTCGAGGTGTTTAACGGAAGCATTAATTTTTATTGACCAATAGTAACAACGCAGTTGTGTCGGTCAAGAAGACTGACCGTGATGCATTTAACTATAAGATTCAATTCTTCTCCATTTTACACGTGGCTGGGCTGGGAGCGCCTCTGAGTAGTTTCTTGAAGGGGCACTATATAAATGCTAATAATGAATGAATGAATGAATGAATGAATGAATGAATGAATGAATGAATGAATGAATGAACTATAGACACACCTATTCTGATAACATTGGTGGTGCCAGTCACGAGATCGAACAGATGAGGATCGATGCTTGTTGTCCTTTTGTCCATGCTCGCGGACTGCTTTTCGGGTGCACCGTTAATTCTCAGCAGCGGATCCTACAACCTGAACTGGCCTCCTGTCACGCTGCGTTTTCTGCCCATGGCCACCGCTTCACTTAGTTCCTTAAGAACCTCGACACTGTGCTATTTAGCTGTGGTGCGGCCTGGAGCGCCTCTGAATAGCCTACATTGAAGAGGATCTACTTAGAGTTTATTAAGGTAAGACAAATTGAGCAGATGACAGTCGCCGAGGTAGTTACCAACGACATTCTTTTTGTCCGGTTGATATTTTGGGGGACGACCTTTTTAGTATTTCAGTAAAGAACTGGTAGCACCAGGACTACCACCAACACTAGGCCGAACCCATCGTGTCAACCAGGATTCTCCAGGTTCAGATGTATTATTGTTGAATGAAGACTTCTTGTCCTTTAGGTAACTTAATGTTTGCAATTTAGAACGTTTTATTGAACCTTGATGTCACTTATAGAAGGTGTTCAAACCCAGTCTTTTATTTTGCGCGTCGATATGGTGATTGAAATTCGATAAAGAGAGGAAATGAATCTTGTTCGCAGCTGAAGGAAACTCAAACGACTTATAATCCAATCTAGTCTATTCTAACATGAATAGTTTAAAACGATTCTCACAGCAGAGTTATTCAGATGCGATCTCAACGTTACACGTACTACTCCAACAAATTATCGCTAAGAGGCGCTATAAACGCTTTGATGACAATGTTTTACGACAATAATCTACTGTTCAACGACATCCACTGGGTATACCTTGTGTCTTGACGTATTTGTATTGTTTTATTTCAAAAATGTTTTGCTTCCCGTCGACGATGACGATTACATTGACGACGACGACGACGACGATGACGATGACGACGACGACGACGACGACGACGATGACGATGACGACGACGACGACGACGACGACGACGACGACGACGACGACGACGATGACGATGATGATGATCCGCGGGTATTATGTTATAGTCATCCTTTGCTTTTTATTCAAAGTTCAGGCGAAGTTTATGACGACGTTTGATGACACAATCTGCAGTCTGTCATCGGCATCGTTATTGTTGGAGCCGATCACTTCCTCTTCCACCTCTTCCGCTTTTTCTCTTTTTCTTCCTCATAATCAGCTTTTTTTCATTCCTGAGTTCCACAGAAATTGGTCAAAAGTTCTCCTTGACTTGACTTCAAAATAGCTGCTTGGTACCAAATCATGTTGGACATTGATATCGACGTAACTTCGACACCCTTATTAAAAAGTTGATAACCATAATTTATTGGTCCAGCTAACTTGCCACACTCAATTAAAAAAGGATTGTCCAAAATCATTTTATCAAGAAGTGCAAACTAGTAATTGCTGGAACCTAGTGGCAAAGCACACCATCTAACGCACAATGGAACAGAACGCACAACAAATTGTCGAATGGTGATATTACATATCAAAACGTCAACGTCACAAACAAAGTAATCAGTAAACCTTTGCAGTTGAGCAGTTCTGTCGACATCGTTACAGAAGAATTTTGCATGTTACTGTCTACCTTGCTATTACAAAATTTGTATGCGAAAAAGTTCTCTACACACACTCGGGGGTTGGGATAACGCCAAAATCTGGCACGGTACATCGGCTCCAATATCAATAGAGTCAGGTCTTTTGTAGGCCCGAAAGTTTCCGTTAAAAAGTGGGTCAATATCTGACAAATTTTCTGAATATAGCATATAATAGCACCTAATAATATTCCCAAAACAGGTTGGCGTTAGTGACGTTTAGAGTGTGTTATGTCCATTTGGTGAAAATTTATGTTCTGTTCCAGGAATTGCGCTAGTTTTCATCACAGAAAAAACTCTCCGAACGAAGTAGGTTAGATCTTGATGAAAAATACATAGAAGCACAAAGAAGACCGAAAACACCTGCTTCTAGTTAGAACAAGTAACGTGTGGAAAAGCTGTCATTATTAATTTTATTAAAGTTTCTTTTAATTCAATATCTAGCGTCATAGAGCACGCGTCATTATTGCATCGTCATTTCTTTCGCAGAACTCCAATTTTAGTCTTAAGACGTTTTGACGATTATTATAATTTTATTTGATCTTGTATTAAAGGTGTTCAATTACACTGTCATTTTCAGCAGCTTCTAGGCCTACTTAAAATATCTTATGATCGAGAAAAGTTAATGACGTCGAAACAGCAGTTTTTTTAACGTAGAAATTTACTCGGCATATTACAGCACCAACAATCGTCGTAATCGTAATCGTAATCTCCTAATTCCTAAAGCGCCACTCGAAAGCCAAGCGCAGGGCACCAGCTTATTCACGAGGGCTGCGTTGCGTTAGAAGGGTTGTTGGTGAGAGTAGTCCGTGGTGGTCCGGGTCAAGTTTCCATAGGAGCAAGGTACTGAAGACAGAGATATTTGTTTGGTATATTACATCACTTTTACATGCAAGCGTATCTTATTAAAGATGACATGTCTAATAACACGTTTAAAACAAAGTGTCATCTTAAAATTACTCATGCAGTAATTTTAAGATGGATGGATCCGATTTGACCAGGGTCTATGACAACAGAGGCCGTTACCCTGGACAGAAATTTGCTCGGCGTATTACAGCACTCATGAGCAAGGTACTGAACCAGTTTTAAATTTTTAGAGACGAAATCTAGCGGCTATTTATGTGTTTGGTGTCAATCACGTGTCTCATTTGCAATGCAAGCGTCAAGCGAGAAGACCTAAGGGACTTAGCAGACGAATGCGGTATGCGCTTATTATAATGTCACGATGTTCTTTAACATGGGTGTTTAATTCACGCTTTATTTCAGGAATATGGTTGGCACCGCAGAGCGAAAACTTGCTGTCTAATTTCAGATTACATGACGTTTCGCTGCAACAAATCATCCAGGCGTTTTACTTTGCCCCTTCAGAGAAAATTTAATTAGACCTATTATTTTATCGACAATAGGTGACTCCACAAAGTGTCAGTGTTGTAAACTTTCAAATTGTTTTCTTAGACGCACAGCACTCTTCAAAGCGTCCCAAATGAATGAGATAAAAGAGACAAGAACTCATGTGTACCTACTTCTGCACTGAGATTCCATTAGATGATTAGAACACGTTGTGATTCTGATAGTTCAGTTTTTTAATGCAACCCAAAGAAGAGCGGTGGATAAGACCAGAGACAGAGCAACTTGGAGACCTCGTGTAAGGGCCTCATCGTCAGCATGCGCTTGACGGAGGAGAAATTGGAAATGCAACCCATCTGTTTCTTGTTTGGTTCCTGTTTAATGGCACTGTTTTTTTAGCAGATAGTGTTTAGCGTCGCCCACATTTCTTAAGTTTTAGACTGGCACTCTTACAGCACAAACTGTGACAAGATTTGATTAAAGTACCGGTATGTTATTACTGGACTGTCGGCTACGGAATACTCCATGCCTAATGACCGAGTTCAATTATAATAATATAATCTCTCCTATAAAAGGTGTTTAATTTCAGCTTAATATTATTTCACGTAGTCTCCAGTGTTTAGCGACATCTAACGATTTATGGTTCTGCTATCTTCAACTAAAGCATCACGTCACCGTAAATTGAATAAATCGATTAATTGAGACGAAATCTCATTCCATCGCATTCGTCCCTGAACTGCATCGTTTCACTCAATGAATATTTAATCGATCGCAATTTGTGATTGCAATTTCATTGTTTAATCTCAATTAAGAGGTAATTTCTACTCCCACTGCCATTTATTTATAAACAAAATGAGTGACTATTGTAATTTTTTAGAATTTTCAGGTGACAACAAGAAGTTGGAATAGTTTCCAGCTGGTTTTCGACTCCGTGAGGTGTGGAGCGGGAATCCTGGTGGCTCTCAATCTAGTTCGAAGGTTTGATGTGAATAGATGCGGCCGGAATTTTTTTGATCTTCGTCCACACCTGGCCACCACCCAGTCCCTACAGTGCGGGGTGGGGTGTGGTGACGTCCACGCCCCGAAGCGTCTTACACTGAGAGAGGAAGAAGATGATCGGGACATTGCTTATCCTAGGTTAGACAAAGTGTCAGAAGGATACATCTGATGTAATGTAATGTAATGTATATATATATATATATATATATATATATATATATATATATATATATATATATATTCTAGTGGTCCTCAGTGCCCACAAAAGGAGACCAGCTCATTAGCCAGCGTTATAATAATTACGAAATCAAGTTCGCATTAGCCAGAGCTGTCCTTTTCGTTCGGATGCCAGGTAAAAATCCTGGGAGGTCAAGCGGAGAAGACAGTGTGGTGTTTCGGCGGTTGTCGATGATGATGGTACTTTGGTGGCGGATCTGGTTTAGAATCGAGAAGTGATAGTTTGAGGAGTTCGGTTTTCAGTCGTGAATGGAAAGCAACAGAGGAGAGTGATGGGGCCTTCTACAATAAGATCGAACCGCTAAGGGTTATTGAAGGAATACCAAGAGCAATTCCCGTCCAAATCGTGATATTTATGACCGATGAATATTCTTAAAGAAGGTGTTCAAGTCCAACCCTCTATTTTCGCGTTGAAATAAACCGCGTCTCGAGAAAATGATCAATTCAATAAATCAAAGGAGACGAGTTTTGTTCGCAACGTAACGAAACTCGATCGATTTATGATCTAATCTAATCTAATCTAATCAATTTGTCAGGGCTATCTTCTGACACAATAGAGCAGACAGATAAAAGCCTATAAAAGTGTCACGCGATAGATTTTGCCTTCTGAGTGTGGTCAATCGAGGGACATCCCAATCAACGTCACTTAATTGATGTTTATTTAGTGACCGAAAGAAGAAAGTGATTGGATGCAGCTGCAATTTAACGTCACTATTTTGGTAACAAGGACCATAGTGACAACATCCCGCTTTATCCAAGTTTGGGACTGGCATTGGCAGAGTACAACCATTGGTGGAGTACTTAAATACATTATACCCTCGTCAAATCTGGATCAATCCAGATGTTTTTGAATTTATCTGTGCTGTAAACTCTTAACGAAGGTGTATAATTTGAGGCTTTTATTGCGCATTTCTAACGTTTAGCAACATTTTGCAGTCACTTGATTGTACTGTATTTCCGATTTTTGGCTTGGAAATTTGCTGCTGCAAAAACGCAGCAGTTAACAAAGAGATCGAATTCGACTCGTTCAGCTTAAGCTATAATTATGAATTAAGTTATATGCTGACAAGGAATCAAGGCTTTTACGACATCTGATGAATGCACTTTTGCTTGATAAAAATAAAGATTAAAAACGCTCACAGTGTTTATCAAGCCTGACACTACAAAAAGTACTTATACTGAGCCTAAAGAATATTGGTGATTCCGAAGTCTGACAAATTCCACATAATCCGTTTCTTTTCTCGTAGCACATAATATAATGGCATATCCTACAATCTTTGTGACGCTATTTTCCGTAAACAACAGTTGACTTTTATATTAGACGGATCAAAGCTAGTAAAGGTGTTTAAATCCAGTTAAATGCTTTGCGTATTATAGTAACCAGCAATTCGGGACATTATGTTTACGATCGACGGTTCTGTTGGCGTCGACCCACGGTACATCGCCTGACGATATAACTCGACTAATTCGGCATTACAATCCTATGCGCTTCTCTATCGCGATTAATTTAGTTTCCCTGCCTCATAATTATGTTTGCCTCAGGATTCAATGAATGAACGCTCCTCATTGGTCAACTGCCCAAATTTGGTCACGTTACAAATTACATGCTGGAGTTTCTGCATTAGCTCCCTGTTCGTCAGAGCATCGAATACAGAATCTCTGCCTTTACATGGCGATGCCAGCTAGATCTAGCTCCAACTTGCCTACTTGATCTTTGTCGATGAAGAAGATTTCGAATGCAAGACAGGGCAGATAGTTGGTTTTCCGGTTTCTGCTCCAACTTCATTCTCGAGTTAATTCAGCTACGATGACAACACTGACTTACACTGCTTGTGGAAAACGAATGAGAGGACTAGACACTTAGATGCCGAGGACAAGAGAACGACGTTTGTGACGCTTCATATCCATGACTAGCTCAAGGAGCTGGTCCTCTTTTTACAACGGAGCACACAGCGTTTGTACCGATGTATTGTTTGTTCAATAGCTGTCAAAGTTTAACGATGATGTGCCATTAAGAAAATATTCCCCAAATTATGGTCGCCCTCCTGCGTCGTATGCTGTTGTGACTGGCATTACGAGAGTTTGAACAGTTCAAGCCTTGAGCAGAAGTAGTTTTCTGACGACATCTTTCGTCTAGAATGTGGTTGGGTCGATGTTGTGTCAAACACAATGCGAATTGAAGCCAGAGTTAGTAAGAACCATGTACCGAACATGTGACGTGTTTCATATTATAGTGCTATGATATATCGTAAGAAAGGTGTTTAATTCACGTGCATTTTTCATACACAGTTCCGGCTTTTCAGCGACAACTTGCGATCTAACTGCAGTTAATGCCACCTTTCGTTAGAATAATCATTTCTACGTTTTTCTTATAAAATCCCGTGGAGCTGATTGAAGCTTTTAGCGACATCCTATGCTTGCAAATTCATTGAGGTCGACTATAGAGAATAAATTGCCTAGCTATATGACAGGTCTGTGTAACCTATTAAGTTAGCAGGTAAGATGTAGTACACTGTACAGTGTACATGGCAAACCAAATACATTCAAGCATAAGAAAAAAGCATATGTCTATATTTACAGGGTTTGCAAAAATTAATACCCTGAGGTTTTGTCCTAATATTTCCGCCCGAAGTAAGAGTTTTTAGATTATAGTAGGAAATTTCAATGAGAAGGTATTTAATCATGTTTTCTCAATTATTCTGATCTTTCCTGGGGCACAATTATATACAACTCATTGTCAAGTCATTCATTGATTTAACTTATGGAACAAACGCATTTTTGTCTTTTTCATACTGCAAAAACGCTTCTTTTAAACGTGCTAAATAACTTCTATACCTTCAAGTAGTCTGCACAATTATACTTGATTCCAACTATCAGCGGCATGCCTATCTAGAGTCCAAAAACGAGTAAATCGACACTACTCTACATAATCACAGAACAGGACATTACATTACATTACATTATCATGACAGCCAGGACAGCAGCGTGGCCCTCACCTTACTCATTGCAGAATTTCGCAACTTTACCTTACGCAAAAGCAGTCCTATGAGTTGCTGTTTGACGACGTTGTGTGAAAACAGAAATGTACTATCACCTATTCAAGTATTGATATGGCACATCTTCAATTAAATCACTCAGAAGTGATCCCGACTCCAACACGTCAAAAATAACTGTTTTCAAGTACTTATATAATGCGACGAAGGGAACGGGTGGCATGAGTGATCCTCACCCTCATCGAAGCTCAGGACTGGCACTTCCAGAGTTTGAGTAGTGACTTAGCTTGATCGTAGCAATAACCATTGCCAGTTTTCAAAACATGTTGTGGATACAGTTACTGTACACCTCTGAATCTCTGATGTCAAACTTACACGCACTTCGACAACCGGTTTTCATTCAGGAAAGCAGATGCAGTATTTGCTGAATATAGCGTAATAAATCTCCTTTAGAAAGGTGTTCAATTCACGTCTTGAATATCAGACACAGTTTCCACTTTTCAGCGACATCTTGCGGAACGCAGGTCACGTCACCATTGACTACAATAATTACACAAACCGTTAATCAGGCGCCACAGGAATTGATTCTAGTGGTTAATGAAATCCTAGACTGATAGAATATTATATTATGAATTTAAAAGATCTATCTTCATAGGGAGCGTTGTGCGTCATTGCTATCCATACAAAGGTCATTACAGGTTCATTCGCTCTGCCAGACAAGGTTACCTCGTTGTTCCTACGTCTCGATTGTCCACAGTGCGGCATAAAAAATCGCAGCGGTTGGTCTATCGTTCTCGAATAAGTTGCCTAGAAGTTTCGGTAATGAAGTTCTTGGTCGTCCCCTGCCCCCTTTCCGCAAGCAATTATAACCATTGTCTTTTATCGTGGTTTGCTGCTCTCAGGTCGGCTGCGCAGCTAAAAAGTTTCTTCGGTTATGGCGCTATAAAAAAACGACTACGATTTCATCGATGCTACTACATCTACAACTACTTACGCTTCTGTCATCATCATCATCATCATCGCAAAAATTGACATAAAAGAAAAAAGGAGTTATTTGGCAATGTAAACACCCGCTTCAAACTAGCGAGGTATTTATAACCATATAATATTTCATAAAGGCGGTGTTCAAATCCAGCGCTTTATTTTGCGATTATTGAGAAGATCGTAAAACGAACAGAAAAATGGAGCAATCTGGCTGTCTCAAGTTACAAGCGAAAACATTCGTTACTCGTCTTTACAATTAAATTTACAGTTTCGGTTCTAAGATAATTATTGGCCTTTCATTTTTATTAACGACATGTTCATTCATTCGCTCAATCATTCATTTATTCATCCATCCATTCATCCATCCATTCATCGCATCATTCACATCATCATTTAATCATTATTATTCATCCATTCACTTCGAAATTTTCATAGCGCCTCTTAAAAACTACTTAGAGTCGCTCACAGGAAAGCCACGGCTAAAAAGATTGGTCTTGAACAATTGGTAGAAAGGAGGCCAATAATTCCGAGGTAGTAAACGCGGTGCATGCGGGTGCCCATTCCATGAGGACGGGTCAACGACCGAGAAGGTTCGACGCTGTCTGGTAGAGGAGTGTGTTTGAGAGACCAGGAGATGCCCATTGGCCGAAGAGAATTAGGCGGACGTTAGACAGGGTAGGACGACAAGTAGAACGGAGCACTACCAATGAGACACTGCCAGACTGTGTTGCTACTGTGTGCGCTGCGAGCAGGAAGCCAGCGCAAAACAACACACATGCAAGCAGAAATCAGGACGTATTTTGGAATATGACCCACAAGCCGAGCAGCAGTATGCAGGACCGTTCCCCACCCACCCGACAACACCCCACTACACCCCAGCCAACCACACCCCACCCCACCCAACTCCACTTCACCCATTCCCAAATCACCCACCTCACCCACCCCAACCCACCCCACCCTTCTCTAACTCACTATAAAAATTTCTACAATGCAATGAAAACAAACTTCTAGCATCCTAAAAACACCATAAACAGTACTGGTGTCTGAATGAAGCTACACAATTTCATCAATGTTCGATCATTAACAACATAAAAAGTCCATCTTACATTTCCTATATGGTCATAGATTGTGACAGCAAGATCATCTAATGCAATTTAAGTAACATTGTTTTATATCAATTGTCTCACAACATCAACATTTTTATTATCGATGCTTTTAATGCAGTTTGTCTCTGTTGTAAGGTCTAATCTTTGCTCATAAATTATTATAATTAGGTTTTTTTCAAAAAATAATAAATAATAAATATAATCTTTATTAAGCGAAACATGTTTTACAAGAAAAAGCATAAAAAGTTCTTTGTTCATGAGTTAGTGACCCTCATCACAGGACAACTGTGTGAACGTGCCTCGAAATGCCACCGCATTAAATCTTTGCGTACAAATTGAGAGGCGTTGGAAAAGGTACGTGGTTTCGAAAGGGTTTCCAGTAACCACTGACAAACGCCGGCCAAGTTCAGTTAAAAATTCAATGCCTGTTCTGTTAATGGGGCCAAGTGTTTCAACAGCAATAGGGACGAAGAACGGAAATGTTGATGTTGTGAGACAATTGATATAAAACAATGTCACTTAAATTGCATTAGATGATCCTGTTGTCACAATAATAAATTAATCTTATAACTTTATATTACTTCTTATTAAAGGTGTTCAATTTTACTTCTAGTATAACGAATAATCTGCCGTTGCTTAGCGGCATCTTGTAGTTCTTAATGCAATTGAGCTCGACCGAACTAAACACTGATTGGATTTATTGCAGCACACGTGAGGGAGGTGGGCTTGTGGCGGGGTTAAACGGTGGATGGATGCAGAATTTAACGACTTCATACGGAATCAAAGTCCGTTGCTGTCTTTAAAAAAATTTCCCATTGATTTGAAACTGTTTTTCAAATCACATAATATATTTTGTCACATTATGATATACTAAAATATTAATGTGGTTGGTTTGACATAATTAGGTCACCTTTCATTTAAGCTATTTACGACTTTATTATTCAACAGTTTAACGACATCATATAACTACAAAGGTTGTTGACGTCTTTAAAGTTTGATGTATTGCAGCTCACTTTTGTTTAACTGTTCAGCAGTTTCTGTTTGTACTTTCTTTTTCTTTGTTTTTTCCTTTTGTTCTTTTTTTTGTTCCTTTCTTTTCTTTTCTTCCTGAATTTGACTAACCGCCTTTCATGACGATAGTGTTCACCAAATGGCCGTAGTCGATCCTCTTTTATACATGCATCATTATTTATTATTTAGCATATATGCAAAATTATGCCCACATCATTTTATATATATATATATATATATACATATACATATGTCACCATAATTACATATGCCTATAATTCTTTATATACAAATGAGCACATGTACACATGTGCCCACATATGTATTGTCATTATGTACACTTACGTATTATTATCATTAATTTAGACATTTCATGAAGTTCACATGACATAAAATCTAGGCCTATTTAGTTTGATTAACATCAATTCTTATGAGTTCTCATTTCATAAAGTTCACATGACACAACATCTACTTATTTAGATCAACATCAATTCGTATCATTTCTCATAATCTCATATTTGCAAGCAATTTTCAATGTTCATATTTCACCAATAAAGTTACAAGCAGATAAGATATTCAACATTAATATGAAAATAAAAGTATTCACTCTTCAGCCATCATTTAGCAGCTTAAACAATAATATCAAGATCATTTTATTCAATGCCTGTTTCATCTATTACAGAATTATTCAAAATTTTTATCAATCCCCACACACACATATACACACGCACATACGCATGCACACACACAAACATAATCATATCAATTTAATAATGCAATAAAAAAAAAATCAAGGATAAAAGAAAACTTATGAAACATTTTTTTAAAAAAAATGATCTTTGTGAAATTGAAGCAAAACCATCTAAATTTATAATTCACATACATTTCACATTACACACAAGCCAATTATTATGTAACATTCTATGAACAGTCTTTACAGACATCTCCACTCTATAACCTAACTAACCACAGTTATCGCTGACAAATTGCATTTCCAATTCAGTTCAAGGCCAATTACCTGAGGCATTTAGTGATCAATGTGTTAGCAGATTATACATTTCTTAAATATAATATTTAATATAATTATATATACTTTTTACATAATTTTTCCATTAGTTATAGTCATTAGTATATTATAAGCTTCAAGATAAATATCTTGAATAGAAAATATACTTTTAACAGTGCATTCTACTTTTTTGTCTATTTACGACGAACACGTCATAATTATATAATAACAATATGCCAACGTTTAAAAGGTGTCTGACGGTCTGTGACTAGATAAATAAAGGACCGATCAAGTTATTTAGAAGAAATCCTGAAATGTAAGGAAATTAACTGCAGTAGAAACCACGAGCAAAGGCTTTTACCGGACAAAAGTCTGCTTGCATACGCTGCTCGGCAGTCAAAGCCTTCCATGCATTCTTGTTTCCTCTTCTGTCTAGTTGCTTAAATGTGATTCGGTTGAAAGCATAAGATGAGGAACCCTGTTTGCACAGACCTTACATGTACTTTGTTTTCTCTATTTTAATATTTTCGCTGACTTGATGTGCAATCCGCTCTTTGTTCTTCTTTCTTCTAACCGTCTCGATCTGCTATCTTGTGACTCGGTCACGAACCCCATTAACCCGGTACAGGGCTTTTGCAGTTGTGGGTCCCTCAATGTGGAATGACCTTCCCTCTGGAATTTGTGATTGGATTTTGGTGGGAATTTATAATGCTTGAAGACATTTCTCCTGGCATGGACCTGTCACGCTAAGAAAGCATCTGAGTCAGTGCTGGCGCCAGGATTTCAGTTTCTCACGACCTTTTTTTTAGTCATCGACCGAAATCTGATGAAAATTTTCCATTTTCACCGCCAAAATTTCTGACGACTTTTTTTTTTTAGTCACCGACCGAAAATCTTGGATATTTCAATGTAAAAAAATTCGGATGGCCCTTTTTTTTAGGGGGGCTGAACCTCTTGTAGGGGGGGGCTTAGCCCCCCCAGTTCCCCCTAGCGCCGCCACTGTGAGAAGCGCTTCACAAATTTCATATTAGATTAGATTAAGCTATAAATTAGAATAGAATAGAATAGAAATTACTAGCTTAGATTAGATTAGATTAGATTGTAAGTCGATCGAACTTCCTTACTCTGCGAACGAAACTCGTTTCCTATTTTCTTTGAAGTGATCATTTTCAATTGACATTATTTTCGGCTCGTAAAATGGAAGGCTGGATCTGGACACCTTTATTTAAAATCTAAAACAGCAAATATATTACGACCTGGATTGCTATTACACCATTGAGATGCATGATATATATAATATATACGCTAGAGAGAGTATGACGCATCTGCCCTGCAATCAGATTTGAAGTCAAAAATTACGTCACTCTGATTCAAACGGCGAATTCTTATACCGCCTATGATTGGTCGGAGCCTTTAGACCTTATGATGTGATTGGTTGGAGCTAATTAGACCGACTTCAATATAGAGACTTGATGCTCTCTCTAGTGATATATTCATTATATAGTACACCTCTATGTATTACACCTTAACTGTTACATACAGGTTGTAATAGCTGGGCGAAGAGGAAACGGGAGTGGTTAAAATCAGGGAAAAAAGGCTCAGATAGTTCGGCATGTGGAACGAATGGAGAAAAAAATACTACCACTCGCGGCCCTGCACGGGCATGTAGAAGGAGAGAGAAGCAGAGGAAGACAACCCAAGAGTTGGATGGACGACGTCAGAGAGGATCTGAAGGAGATGGATGTTAGTATGTCAAGAGCAAAGGATCTCACCATGCAGAAATAGACATGTCTGGAAAGTCACTTGGGAGCCTCATCGTCGTCGCATGACTAACGGAAGAGAGCAAAGAAAGAAGATTACGTCAAAATAAATTTTTGCTGACGAAAAACGACCTCTGTTGTCATAAGTTGTCGGCAAACTATGAAGCCACCACCCAATTATACTTGATCTTAATTGACAGAAGTCACAGAAGCGGCTCGACCTTCCTTTCAAAGGTCTTCTGCCACTTAGCCTAACTTAGGACACCCAACACCATTATATATATAACGTTAGATTGTCCCGATCATCTCATTCATCGCTATGCACGTTGTGGAGTTGACTGGGGTTCTTCATTTGCTACTGCTGCGTCAGTCCCTTTATTTCCACGGATGGCCACGTGAACCAAGTGGAGGACCCTTCGGCCTGTTGCTTCGGCGCATGGACGACGCCCCACCCCTGCTCCATAAGGACTGGCTGGTTGCTAGGTGAGGACGAAAGCCCAAACTTTCAGTCAGCAAATATTCACATCAAACCTTCGAACTAGACAGAGGATCGCCAGGACCACTCCACCCCATGCCTTACCTTGCGGGCGGTGGGGGTGGGGCGAAAACACGAAATATTCCTGTACTCCAGTGACTAAACAAAATAAAACTTTTAATATACATTTACCTGTGTCATAATTTATTCACTTTCGAAATAGTTATATGTCTATAACAATGCTTGATTTTATTGATATATAACTTACTAAATTTACCTGGTAGTCTGCGAGAAAGAATGCAATGAGAGAAGCGTTACTCTCTTATATACGCTACAAGTATCTTTTAAAAGGTGTTTAATGGAGCAAGCTTTCGCGTTTAGTTGTGTTAGATATTATATAAATTACATATACATGTATAATGTCACATACACAATGTTATATATGTAACAAACATATGTATCGATAAATTCGTTTACTATCAATCGCTATGACAAACTGCGTTCAGTTACATTGTACATAAAACGTACGATCATAAGAAAGTCAGAGATATGAGTTCTTAGAGTCCAAATTTTTAACTGTTGTTTAATTGATGTTGTAAAATATGCTTTGTTTTGTTTCAGTCTTTCACAGAGAATCCATCCGTATGTTCGTCGCACCATCTGGCCGTTTGAGGTCTATAATAATATTGCAAGTGAAGATGGAGGACGAGACAGAATGACATAATACGAAGGACGAACTGTGGTGGTGGTGGTATTTGCAGTTAAACGTCACTGTGTGGTAACAAAGACCATTAGCGACGCCCTCCTCGTTTATCCAGGCTTGGGACTGGCACTGGCAGAATGCAGCCAGTGGCGGAGTTAGACGAACTGTGTAATAGGGATGCTATTCATAAGTCTGCATGTGTTGCGTCAACGGTCGTTGTGGTCATAAGATGACTAAAAGCCTTTGGTAGAAATAAATAAATAAAATCAGTTCCGTTATTGAATCTGTTTAGATCCGATGCAATAATGAATCGTGCAAGACAACCGTTGATTTTGCGAAAAGATATCCTTTATATCATTCGACAAAATATTAATATCTGGTAATTTTGGTTTCAAATTTTAAAATGGAATGAGTATCCAGTGTTATAATGGTAATATTAGATTTATAGACCTATGTATTGTCCTTATGTAGCTGAGGTTTGTTCATTTTGTTACCTTTAAAATTACTCGCTTCGTCGGATAATGATTGTTTTTATGCTGTAGAACCAAAAATCCTATTAATTGAATTGTAAATTATATAGTCTGCATTGTTTTCAATGCATTTGATGTCGTATGACGACTTTAAACTTTAGTATAATAATAATACTGAACAACTGGATAAATACGCCAAGATCTTTGTTTTCACACACACGGAGACGTTAAACTAAAACCACGTGGCCTCTTTAACCCATTTTAATCCGGTCCAACCACATAAGTTTAGAGTATATTGTTCAGATCAACACATTTAGCATTATACAAGTCATTACGTCATGGTACAAGGAAAAAGCAGAAATCGTTTGGCCACTGTGTCGATGTTTTACTATACAAAGATGATTAGCGTCGCAGTATCCGGACAAAACCGCGCACACAAAACCGCGCATTTCAAAACCGCGCACGATCATAACCGCGGCGATCATAACCGCGCATTGATAGACACATGCAATTAATCGCTCTCTCTCTCTCTCTCTCTCTCTCTCTCTCTCTCTCTCTCTCTCTCTCTCTCTCTCTCTCTCTCTCTCTCTCTCTCTCTCTCTCTCTCTCTCTCTCTCTCTCTCTCTCTCTCTCTCTCTCTCTCTCTCTCTCTCTCTCTCTCTCTCTCTCTCTCTCTCTCTCTCTCTCTCTCTCTCTCTCTCTCTCTCTGTGTCGTTTTCAGCACTTTAATTGTTCGGCAACCAAGCTTTTAATTGCTTTTTGAAGTAGCATACAGCGAAGCAAATTGCTCGAAGTTGTATTGAACGAAGACAGACGACTGCTTCATAAGAACAAAATTAAAAATAATGCAGTATTATTGTATTATCGTGAGGCAAATATAAAACACCTGTAATAAGAAGTCTCTACAAGCATAACAGATTGAACTTCACAAGCATGTTTAGCTTCAATCTAAGTGTTCTTAAACGACACCGTTTGCACTCTGGTAGCTCCTGTCCCCAGCCTGGAAGAACGGGGAGGGCGACACTGCTGGTCTTAGCTATGACATGATGTTGTCTAAATGAAAATACCCCACAATGTTCTGACTTTGACATTGCAAATCCCAAACATGGATAAAAGAGGATCTTTCTTATCACAGAGTGTCGTTAAACTATAATTACGATCACTATTGACATAATTATTAGTCAGGGCTGTTTTAAAAAACAAAATTAGAACTGCACAACCCAATTTTTCTTTTCCCATCCTCCATGGTAAATTATTCCAAAACGAAGGGAAATTATCTTTTAAAACTAGTTTTAACGACAGAGAAATACTTCTACAACTGCACAAATCCAGTTAGAACTGCATATTTTGTGTAAAACTGCACGTTAGAAAAAGCCCTGTTATTAGTTGCCTTTTGGAGTATAATTGGAGCAAAGGAGCAAATCGTTCGAAATTGTTTTGAGCAAAGAAAGAAAACATCTGTTCAAAGACAAAAAAGTTAGCTTGGAATAATCACAAGGCTACAATTAAGCACCTCTAAAAAGAAGTCTCCACATTTATAAGAATTGGAAAATGCAAAAACATTTGAATTATTGACATAAATCTATAGTCATCCTCAATCAGTCAATGATATTGTCAACTGGATTTGCTTTATCCAAGTTAGATGCAAAGGTTTTAATCAGATTGGCGGCGCCACTTGCATGTCTTTCATAATCGTAATTCTAATGACAATAATTATGATTTTTGAAGAGACGTACGGAAATTTAGCGACGCACTTTGTCTCTTGCAAATAAAACTGTTACAATCAAATGAAATAAAATAAAATATTACAAACCCTAACCTTAGCCCTAACAGTTTTCAGGTGAGGGATAAAGAAGGGTGAGGAGCTGAAGCCTTTCACAGAATATGAATCCAGCCATAGAAGATCCAACACGAGCAAAAGCGTTTTGATTGGCCAGTGATATAAAACACACAATGACGTCAACGGCCAAAGCGGTTACTGGATGTCGTTGAACAATGGAAATAAAATCGTCATTGTAGTCTAACATTGTGCATAACGTCATTTCATTATCCAGAGAGGCATGGGATCGATTTTGCATCGTGGGTCGACACCAAAAGAACAACCATCGACCGCAAGATGTCGTTTATCGCTGGTAAATACGCAAAGTATTACGCTGGAATTTGACACCTTTAATAAGTTTGCTGACTCTATTATAATAAATGTCATTTGACTGACGTTTAAATCACAACGTCTATCCGATCACGACTGAAACTGTGCTACAAGAATAATAATAATATAATATGAAACGGATTAAGAGCCTTAAATCTTTCCAGACTTCGGAAGAATCATGCTACATTATGTATTATTCTACACTTTTTAGTGTCAGACGCAACGATGGGGAATGGATGAATGCGCTGTTAGCAACTGCTTTATGATCTACTGAACTTGAATAAAATTACAACCGTCCTGAATTATTAGTTGTAAAGACTGACGACCCATTATAATTAATAATAACAAGTTACTGTCTACCAAGACTTAGCATAACCTCGATTTGAATAATCTATTGTAGTACCAGACTGCCAGTCCCAAGATTGAATAAAACAGGAGGATGACGCTATTGATAGTTAAATTTCTTATGATACAACGATACAATGCTAAACAGCAATTCGCTATGCCCAGTTGCTTACCCCAAGACGGCGCCGTAACAAAACGGCGCAGGACAAAACGGCGCCGACATAACGGCGCCGACATAACGGCGCCGACAAAATGGCGCCGACAGAACGGCGCAATTCAAAGTACCCCGACAAAACGACGCCGACAATACGGCGCAGTACAAAGATTACGATACCCGCCTAGTGAGTGTTTGCTTATTCAAGAGCAAGCTCACTACGAATTGAAGATCATGAGGTATCGTTACGGATTCCGGCAACTATAGGGCATCCAAGTCAGAATATATTCGTTTAAATAGAAGTCAGATTGATACAAAATCATTTTTCCTTAAATAGAATTTGGATTGATGGAAAAATTCTCGCTTAAATTGAAGCTGGATTGATGAAAATATTCTTGCAAAAATGGAAGCTGGATTGAAGAAAATAGTCTTGCTCAAATGGAAGCTGGATTGAAGAAAATTTTCTTGCATAAATGGAAGCTGGATTGAATAAAATAGTCTTGCTTAAATGGAAGCTGGATTGAAGAAAATATTCTTGCTTAAATGGAAGCTAGATTAATGAAAAAGTTATGCTAAAATGGAAGCTGGGTTGACGAAAATATTCTTGCTTAAATTGGAGTTGGATTGATGAAAAATAATAGTAATTTAAATGGAAGTTGGATTGATATTTAGAATATATTTTTGCTGCTTCTGCTATTAAACTACTAAAAGCCATTGCTTTTTTTTAGTTCAGTTTGCGCCGTTATGTCGGCGCCGTTTTGTCCTGCGCCGTTTTGTCAGCGCACACCCCAAGACTTAGTATGAGCGCATTAGTGACTTCATTTTCCTGTAATAATATATTTTCAAATTGTCGCCAACGTCGAAATGATGTATTATGACGTTGGACCTTGAAATTTTAGGTATATGCTTTTTCTCATTGTAAACTATATGCGCTAACGTCGCAATTGAATTACTAGAGAGTTGTATTACAGCAAACGCACGGCCATAACTGTATAACCTACTAAAGTGTCAGTCCCGAGAAAACGTTATTAGTGCCGCGAATTTAAAAGATTAATTACTTGATTAATCGTCAAAAACTGTAATCGACTGATTTTTGGCTTGATAGACAAATTTCATATTATTTTTCAATTGTATTTTTTAATGACTTTCAGAATTAAACAGCATGGTGAACAATGATGATGTGGAAATTTTAGTAGGAAACTAAGAAATCATTTTGCGTTTGATGTAGATGATTATCGAAAAATAAGAAGGGCAATATTATTGTTTTCATTGCAGTAACGATAAGACGAAGTTAAGCAATTAAATGCCTCAATTAAAACACCCTGAATCTGGGGTGAAAACGGCATATATAATTTGAAAGACGATGATTGTAAGAACTACTTGTAAAGAATATGAAAACAAACGTTTGCGAACGGCAACGGCCTCTGTTGTCATAAACTGCCGTTAAACTATGAATCCATCCATCCATTATTTTATTGATAAAAACATCATGCCTAGACAGGTAATTGGAATGACGCAGATTTACATAATCCATTAGAGTGCCTGTCTCAACAGTCAATTTAAGCAAGGCGGTGACGCTACAGTTGATCACCTTCTTATGATACCTGATCGATACACAACAATGATGTAGCCAAAGTCGTTATTTTGTATAAACCCTGAGGCATCCATGATGTGCTAGCGAGCTCATACTTAGCATCAACATTCGAGGACGATTTCCAGTCATCTGCTTCGCTGTCTCGCTATACCACCAACAGTGCAGGTCAGTATTCTCATTCTAGCTGAGTTGTTTAATGCGGAGCAGAAAACCTCAAAAAGTGTTTTGCCTTAGCAGAATGTTGATTCCCCGACCTCTCAATTGACAATCAGCTTATCAATAAAACAAATCTCTCCTTACTTTATTCCCTTTGTTACTTTATTCCTTTTTTATTTACTGTAATACTGTTGGATTAGGTCAGGAAAGGCATCTGGCCAGGCCATAAAACTCTCACCCCACCCCTCTTCCCCATCACAAATTCCTTACTACGCCACTGGACTTTATCGACCTTATCGCATTCGTAATTCGTTCCGGAATAAACGTTTTATAGAGGTACTGATATTGAGTGTGGTGCTGAGTGGATCAGATACATCGAAAACATGGGATATAAATAGACTGAAGGCCTTCGAGTTGTAAGTATGGTGAAGAAAAGAGAAGAGCAATCAGCAGGACAGAACATAATTGAACACTTAAACATGTATTGCAACGAAAGATAACCTGAAGAATAATTGTAAAAAATACCATTTGATAAAAGGTCTTTCTAGTCAAAATAAATATATTGTAAAACTCTTTATCCTAACTCTCCAGTATTAGATGTAGTCAGCTGAACCGTAAAATAGCGTTTTGCATTGAAAACTCAGAGGTAAAAGGCTGTTGTTACACACCTTTAATAAGGTAAATCTCTAGGTATAAATAAGTAGACTTCGGAATCATTTTCAACTTGGTCTTCATGCTTACCTATCGTTGCAAAGCTGAAATTTCTACAACTAGCCTATAATAATACGCGAGTGATTAAGAACTGACTAACGCTTGTTTTTTACTACTGACTTCTACATTCAGAAAATGCAGTTAAGCAATGGAAGCCACTACTGCTCCGCTCAAAATTATGTTACTCTCACTACTTTGGTGATGCCAGTCCCAAGTTCGGACAAAGCAGGGGTACGACTCTCATTATATTTGTTTAGGGAGAGTGTCTCGAAGCAATAACTCGATATCATAATTACTATACGAACCGTGTGTTATGGATAAGGTGAGGTCACGACATTTTAACACACCGCTAGTACGCATAACACACTGACCGGCATTTTTTCTGCGAGTAATGATGATGTAATGTAGTGTCTGGTTATAATAGGGCATGGTTGATTTCAACGGACTTGTCGGCCGCGAGATGGCGATAGTTGTTGAGAATAAAGTAAATGATTTTGAACTGTGAATGTATTAAACACCTTTACAGCAAATATCCTTGTTATATAAATAGCGTAAGGCGAAGTTTTTCTGTGAATAAAAGAATCAAAACCCTATCAATACAATGAGGTGAGAGACGCTACGGTAACTATTTCTTAACTACACACATTAGATGTATTATGCGCCAAAAAACTTGTTAGAGAATAAAGGCCTCTGTTGTCATAAACCGTCGTCAAATCTGGAACCATCCATCTCCCCATAACTCTTTGCATATCTAATCATGCATTCAATTAGTATCGGAAGCTTATTATACATTATATACAATGCAAAACGTATAATTGTTTTTGTGGGCATTGCATTTGATTTGATTTCAAGGCAATTGATCTTGCCGCTTCTTTATCAATCAATGAATCTGAAGTTATATAGCGCCCGTTGTTAACACTGTGTGTGATGTCGGATCTCCTTGTCTGGTCTCACTCTCTTGGTTTTAAGAACATTGTCCTATGTCACCGTCTACTTGACTTGAATAAAACACCTTTAATAGGAAGCACGGTAATATAACATTATGCCTCAATGTCAATACAGGGCGGTCAGCAATCGACAATCTTCGTGTAGTCAAACTTTGGGCCTTAGCCTACCATCCATCACTATCCGCATTGTCATAAATTGTTTCATGTATTGCCAGTCCGAAGATTGGAGAAATGAAGGAGGTGACCTGTCTAATCGTTGTCGGCCTGCCTCTGACTTTGCAACCAGGAATTGTCTGATTTTAAATTAAACGAATATAATACAGAACCCGTCGAACTCCTCGCTCTTCGACAAGAAGGAACTTTTTGATTTCGCGAGCCCGCACTTCTATCATCGAACGTCGAACCTTTTCGATTGTGGTCCCACCATCAAGAATGGCATCACATTGGCCCTGTGATTGACGCCTATGCTAAACTTCGCTAATTTTTAAACGTTGTTCAAATCCTATGCTTTTTGTAAGATGCTCATGAACTGTGAGTTTGAGTAGGTCTTCTGAAAAGTCGCTACATAAATTATCGGAATGAATAAATGAGTGAATTGATCTAGAATCAATAAGAATATTTTAAACACTTTAACTTATTTGACTAAATTCCACTTTGAAATTAAACATTGTATCGTCGTCAACGTAATAATTATGTCATTTAGCCGCTGTAACCTACTGGACCGTTAATTGAAATAGATGGAATTAAACACCTTTTAAAAGGCATATCGTGTCACCACAATAGGCATAAAACTGTACCGCAATGTTAATTTCATTAGCCGAAGAGGTCCTCACGTCGAGAACAACATACATGGCCAGGCGTTTCATGCCTCATACATGAACTAACCCACAAACAGCCCGGCTGCATCTAACGGTCTGAACTTCCGATATAATCACCTTGAACTCTTTGCTGTAGACAGTGTAGAGGTTGGTGAACCTGAATTCATGCCTCTGTCATCAATCTTCTCCCACATTAAATTTTGAACTCTTTGCACCATTGTTCATACCAGACCTCTTGCACCTTTTCAAAATGGCCATTGTTGTGTCTTGCATAAATTATTTTCTGGTAAGGAAAACTGTCGACCCAGATTCACAAGCGCTTAAGCTCTCCATGTTAGACTCAGATAGCATGCCTCATTTCAAAGGCGCTATACAAATGAGCAAGATATCCCTATGTAATGTTATTTTAAGCTCTTCATTCCCTCCTTTACGTATTCTTCCTTCTCTATGTCCCTCTCAATACACAGTAGCGTGCTGCATTCAATTATTTGTATTTAAATTATATATATATATATATATATATATATATATATATATATATATATATATATATATATATATATATGAATGTATTTGACATACAGGGTGTTCCCATAGAAAAATACTTGTTAAATTTATAGGACTGTGTACCACAATGATGTTTGCAAAGTTGAGTAATAATATATACATGTAAACCTTAGCGTCAGTTTCAATAACCCTGGCGACCATAAAGTGGAGTTAAACACTTAAAATCAACACTTGCGGGTCTTGATGATGATTATGTATAAATAAGACGAAGTGGCGCAATCTGTTACAGTTAGACAATAAGTTGACGCTGAAAGTGGAATCTGAACGTAAAATAAAGCGTGAATTAAACACCTTTACTAAGGAAGTCATAGCTGATATAACTAGCATGGACTGCATAAATTCGATTGGTTTCATCCGTTAGCCTGTCACTGTGGCATTGCAATTAACTCAATATTGACACAAAAAAGCAAGATATCGTCAGAGAATTAATTATGCGATTCTCGACACTACAGTCCTCCGAACTCTCGTGATGCCAGTAACAATGCATACAAAAGAGGAGGGCTACTCTAATTAACGATATCTCCAAATGATATATATTATCGTAAAACTGCAATTAACCAACAAATATACAAATATTATTATTCATTCAAACGCTCTCTTCTCCGGTGCAAGAAGTGAATCAATACCTTAAGCTGGCAATGAGAATGCCATGGACATAATGCGTCATAGGATTGGCGTGGTGCTCTCATGCACTCTCCTCTCATCGGTAGCGTAGGTCAGTGTTCACCTCATCGCTGAGTTGAATTGAGAATTTTAGTGGATCAGTTATCTCGAACCTTGTCTCTGCTCCTGCTTTGCTTTGAACTCCTGACTTCTCGAGCGACAGTCAGTCGGACATTTCGAAACTCTTTGGATGGCCTACGGTGTAAACTTAAGTGTATGTGAATTACTTTCAATATTATTGGCGTTAACGGATTTTGATACCACAAGACGTTGCAATAATAAGTCCAATATTACATGGGAACAGGGGCGGATCCAGGGAGGGGCCAATCCGGCCATGCACCCCCATTTCAAATCACCATGGGACGTGGCCCCCATCCATGGTGGCCCCCCAAAAAAATTCAGGGTGTCAGTCATGCACAGGAGAATTAATGTATGAATGTAATTAAAATCTATAATAAAAATAATGTATAAATGTAATTAAAATCTATAATAAAAATAATGTATAAATGTAATTAAAATCTAATCTAAGTCTCTCACGCAATTGCATTGTCTTAATATAAAGCATCGAAATGAAACAATCTTTCAACAGTATCCAACTATGATTTATGGCATGCAATGTATGTTATTCGTGTATATTATTCGTAGATAATTGTAAAAACATTAACACCAATAAACACAATTATAACTAAGTACAACTAACTATTAATTACAAATCAAGTTAAAACTAACAACAGTGTTTGGGATGTAATTTATTTTTTGCAGATGCCAAAAAATTTCAGGGCGAAACATATTAAGTTTTGAGTTTAGTCTATATGTGCAAGAAAATGCGGTGAATGATAACACATGATTATTCCTTGCTTTTATTTATATCTTACTATATTTCATTCAGTAGTGGGAAGTATTTTATTTATTCTAGTGTTAAAAAGTCATCAGTTTTTTTAGAAGGAAAATTGAATACCTTTTTGAAGATTTCGGACGGTTCACTAAAAATTCATAAGTTTTTTGGGAAGCGAAATTGAACCCCCTTTTTTTAAATTTCGCACGGAAGACTAAAAATTCATCATTCTTTTTAGACGAAAAATTAAACACCTTTTTTAAGATTTCGCACGGATGACTACAAAAGTCATAAGTTTTTTGGGATGCTAAATTGAACACCTTTTTAGACGAAAAATTAAACACCTTTTTTAAGATTTAGCACGGATGACTACAAAAAGTTATCAGTTTTTTGGGATGCGAAATTGAACACCTTTTTTGAAAATTGCGCACGGAAGACTAAAAATTCATCACTCTTTGTTGACGAAAAATTAAACACCTTTTTTTAAGATTTCGCACGGATGACTACAAAAAGTCATCAGTTTTTTGGGATGCGAAATTAAACACCTTTTTTGAAAATTTCGCACGGAAGACTAAAAAGTCATCACTCTTTTTAGACAAAAAATTAAACACCTTTTTTAAGATTTCGCACGGATGACCAAAAAATGTGACAAGAAATCTCAATGTAGCCATATAGTTGCTAATCTATAAAGTAAACATCTACTTCGTTGTATCAAGAGAGACGCCATGTATAGAAAATGTAAACGTAAATGTAAATTAGTATAATATCTTTTCAGCGAATATTATGTTCTGCGCTGATAATGCAAGTAAATCCTGTGAATGCCCATATTTTTTGTGCATTGATTAAAAGACAAAAATTACATTGATTTCAATTATTTATTCGAATGCCAATTCCATGAATGTTTTAAGCAGGAATGACAGAACACACTATTATTGTTCAACTTTCTTATGATACATCATCGTTAGACAACAACTAGCCAAAGAAAAGTCCAGTCGTGAAATAAATAAATGGCCAGCCGCCAGCGCACGTTATATGAAAAAAAGATTCATATAAACTGTTGAACTTAGATTTACTGACATTGTAGCACCATATTTGGCCTATGTTTGCAGCACAGAATTTGAAAGTCTGCAAGTCTGCGTAGGCCTATCACAGCAATAGGCTAATTGCATGCAACAGGCGTGCGTCAAAACGAAGGGCTTAGGACAGTGTAACGGAATGCTAAGACCACACTACGGCTCAATAGTTTGAGTGGAATTATATTCCAGAACCCAGAACTGAGTTCAAGTTACTCATTTGCATGCTATATTCCTATTCGCTGTAATGTAGGTTATTGACCTATATGTCACCAATCAACAAGTCGAATGTTTTATATAAAAATAATATTAGCATATGAATATTAATATATGTCAACATGCACAGCACACAAAACCTTTCTCTAAGGGTTTGGGATAATGTTTGATTTAACACAATCTTCTATTAAATAGCCTTACCTAAAACCAGTACTGATTACAGTAATTTGAGGGATATAATTTTAATATCTACCCTCCCACGTAGAATTCTTTAGGTCTTGTAGTTATTCACCACCGGCCAGTCTTCATCGTACTCTCATCAATGGATGATCTCCAGGCTGTTGGCTTCATTTCTCGGTTGAGGATAATCATCGGACTTTTCCTCTCAAATGTTGAATTTCTTTGCGGTCGCTGCTTACTGTTTGAACAGTTTCTATTCCTTATCGTATTTACCAACTACTGCGACTTTCATTTACTGTTCGAAGTAGTCTCTGTAGATTATTTATCGTTTCGCAATGTCACGAGATGTAACTTCGTTGATCTAAGGTATACGCTGTAAACTGCAACGCATACACGCTCTTACCGGTAAGTACAGCGCTATATCGATCGTACGTTACGCTCGTTGACCTTCATTATAGTCCACACCTTAGGACACTAAGCGTTCGTTATTCGGCTTCCAATCGTCCCGAATGTCACGAAATCACACGATAATGTTCGACAACAATTACCAACTTCTTGCGATCGCTCAAACCTCCGCCATTACGTCCTTCTTCTCCAGCCTCCCTAGATGCTCTTTTCGCAGGCGTAGCAGACGATCCTTTTGTTCGCCTCCCATTGGCTGACTGACCGAATGTTGCTATATCTCGAAATGTTTGCCCCTGTTTAATATATATTTTTGCCCCTAAGTACTGGTTCTAGTACTGGTTAATTAATTAAACAGAGCAATGTGAAAGTTCTGAATCAAATCATTAATTAATCATTAACTAGGGCCTCTTCCTAACTTAACATGTGTAATTAACATTCAACAATATGTATAGCAGGGTAAGAACGTATGGGTGGGATCAAGGATATCGCTACAACAATCCCCCACAAATTAAAATTTGCTACAAATTTTCTTTTCAATATCCTTATTAAACTATCCATACTTCTTACAACACTACTACTACTCAGTCATCTACACTAGCACTTATATTAGCTACGTAGTTATGCAACATTCTACTCAACATCAACATTTAACATTTATTGTGATAATTCAAACTGTATCACCTTTACCGTACCTATACTTTTAATTTACATTGCATTTACACTGATCCTCTTAACTACATGTCTAATTCTACTTACTCTAATCCTCGGCTTAAATAGTCAGCCACTACATTGTCGCTACCTTTGAGGTATCTAACTCTAAAGCTGTAGTTCTGAAGCATTAGGTACCAGCGCATTACTCTAGCATTTCTTATGTTACCAGTCTTTAAGTATTGCAGTCCTAAGTGGTCAGTCTCTACCACAAATTCCTGTCCATACAGGTAGCGGTTGAACTTTCTAATCCCCCAAACCATCGCCAGGCACTCTCTCTCCTCCACAGAATAGTTCCTTTCACTCTCACTAAATTTCTTGCTTGCATAAGCCACTGGATGCATAACCCCATCATGACTCTGCATCAGCACACATCCCATCGCCGTATTAGATGCATCCGTTCTCAAAGTGAATTCCACACCAATCTCAGGTAACTTCAATATCGGTGCTTCTGATAAAGCATTCTTTAGACTCTGAAATGACCTCTCTAGATCATCATTCCATTCGACTGTTATCCTGGCAATCTTCCTTTATCTTATCAACAGATTCTTCCTTTGGTTTAATCATATTTTAGTTATTTTCCTTTCACTCAACATAACTCGCAAACCTACCTTCAACAATAACTCAACTTAATCTCATAATGTATTATATTTACATATCTACTTACTTAACTATTCTATACTTACTACTATCAACTTCTGTTTGCAGGACTTCTGCTCTTCTTTGGACAGCTCGTCCTGTCTACATCCATCCTATTACTTTTCCTCAAAACTCCCTACACTCACATCTCTGTTAGTTCTATACCTAACACTGCCTTTAGGACATGACTTTTCTCCGTCATTCCATGACCTACTTTTCCACCTACTCAGATCATTGCGACCTCCATAACTCTTATTTTGTCTTCCTCCTAACTGATTAGCTGGTTCTTCTCTGTACCACGGTCTATTATTTCTCCAATTATATCTGCATGTGTTCCTCCTATTCCACCTTATTTCTCTACTATCCACATTTGGATTCTCTTCGTATTCTCCGTACCTCCATTCATTCGATCTCCTATATTGGCTCACATTTCGTTTATTTCTATTCTCTTCATTTCTCCAGTCTGCTCTTTCCTTCCAATATTTACTCTGATTTCTACGACTGTCACTTAACTCACTGCTTCCGCCCGTGATTAAATATTTGTCATATGTTTCCACCAATCTCAGTGGCTTATTTCTAAAAGTCTTCTTTATTGTTTCACCTTTTCGCTCTTTCCTATCTTTGTCATGTGTACGTGTATCGTACCCGGCTAATATTCCTCTCACAGGCCCCTCTGCCTTCGACTCCTCTATGATATTGGACCTAAATGCTGTGTCCAGACCACCATCCGTCTTTTCTTCAAGTGTGTCACGTTCACCTGTTAGCAAATAATCTTCTTCGAACGTCACTCGTTTATGCATTGTCTCCTCAACATCACCAGCGACTACCTCCTTACTAGAATCGCCCCTTGTGACATCATCCTCATGGGTACTCACTCCAACGTCCTTGACCCTGAATTCATTTATACACCCGATTCTTTTTGGTTTCTTCTCGTATAATCCGGGATTTACTATCAGCTCTTTGACCAAGTTCTTTATCACTAATGCCTCTGCTTTCCCTTCAAATTCTTTACTCTTGATGTCAATCAGAGCTGTTGGGTATTTTACTTTGGTTCCATTAGCAAATCTGCAAACCATTTTACGTCCAGTATACTGGTAAGGTTTCTCTAAACCCTTTCTAATGGCAACACATGTTGCACCCGAATCATTTAGTGCCTTCACCTGTTTCCCATTCACCAACGCCATGCTCGTATAAGCCCCCATCGTTTCTGCTCCTTCAGCTTCATAGCACGATATGGTAACCTCATGTTCCACATCTTCCTCTTCTCTATCTTCAAAACACTGCATAGTGGCGACCGTATGCGACCTTGCGCCTGGTCCCATCTTATCGCATTTTGATGCATAATGTAACGTAGATCCACAATGAAAGCACCCTCCTCTTGGATCTTCTCTACCAACTTCCCTCCGTTTACTATTCCTAAAATCCCATTCATTTTTGAACCGACCTCTATCTTCGCACCTGTCCTGTTCCCTGTTCCTATTCCGTCCAAGACTACTACTTCTATTCTCACTATTGCTCTTTGCAAATTCTCTAAAACGACCTTCAGGTTCAGTGTCCCTTTCTTTGTGAATAGGTGTCCGCTTCCTCTCGCTAATTTCTCTAGCCTCCACATAATTCTGTGCTTTTTCTAGCAACGTTTCCAAATTCACCTTACCCTGCTCTTTGAGAAAGCATCTCATCTCATCATCGCATGTCACTAAGAACTGATCACGCAATACCAGTGTCTCTAATCCTTTATAATCATTCTTGAATCCAGCCATTGACAACCACTGCCTCAAATATCGTCTCAATCTCTCAACATACTGAGTTACAGTTTCGTCTGTGTCACGTTTAGAAGAGCGAAACTTTTTTCTATACCCATTTTCCGTGAGCTGGAATCGTTTCAACAGTTCCTCTTTTAATTTCTTGTAATCTTGTGCTTCATCTACTTCCAACCTCTCGAAAACTTGCAATGCTTTTCCGTCTAAGGATTTCACTAGTGTTAATGCCCACATTCGTTCTGGGACTTCATATGCCATGCAGGTCCTCTCGAAGCGTAGTAGATAAGCTTCAAGACAATCTCTGTCTTCCCTAAATACTGGCATCTTCACATTCTTGGCATTATTATTCTGTCCACTGGTTTCCCTATTATAACCATTTCCAATCCAATCATCTCTATCGCCTTGTCGTCTTTCTTGTTCCAGTTCTTTAAGTCTAATCGTTTTCTGGTTGTCTAATTCAATCCTCTTCAGATTGGCTTCTCTCTCTTCAGAACTCCTCTTTTCTTCCATCTCTAGCTTTCGTAACTCTAATTCCTCATTACGTCGTTTGTCAGCTTCAGCTATCTCTTCTTGACGTCTCTTGTCAGCTTCTCGTTTCTCTTCTTCGCGTATTTTGTCAGCTATCTCTTCTTGGCGTCTCTTGTCAGCTTCTCGTTTCTCTTCTTCGCGTATTTTGTCAGCTATTTCTTCTTGACGTCTCCTGTCAGCTATTTCTTCTTCGCGTATTTTGTCAGCTATCTCTTCTTGACGTCTCTTGTCAGCTTGGATCTCTTCTTGTCTCTCTCTGACAAAATCCCTAAGCCCTTGATCCGAATAACCAAGGTCCGATCCAACTTTAATCCACTTTGCGAATTCCGCCGCCATTTGTCAAAGTTTAATTATCTTATAGACAATTCTGCGCTAGAAAATTTTCTAAATCGCTATTTAAATTTTCGCGGTGAATCAGTTCAACCTTAGACCTGACCTCTTTGTCAACCAATAACAGTCAGTATAATTGAACTACCAGCTACGTCACACCTAATTAATATTCAAACGGCGCTTGAAGCTTATACACACGTGAGTCAAACTAATTTCTATCGTAATTAAACTATGCAATCTAATACTTCTTAGATCCCTTAGATTTACAGTCTAAAATTGTTCTAGACCCCTCGGACGAAGCCCCCAGTTTTGTAACGGAATGCTAAGACCACACTACGGCTCAATAGTTTGAGTGGAATTATATTCCAGAACCCAGAACTGAGTTCAAGTTACTCATTTGCATGCTATATTCCTATTCGCTGTAATGTAGGTTATTGACCTATATGTCACCAATCAACAAGTCGAATGTTTTATATAAAAATAATATTAGCATATGAATATTAATATATGTCAACATGCACAGCACACAAAACCTTTCTCTAAGGGTTTGGGATAATGTTTGATTTAACACAATCTTCTATTAAATAGCCTTACCTAAAACCAGTACTGATTACAGTAATTTGAGGGATATAATTTTAATATCTACCCTCCCACGTAGAATTCTTTAGGTCTTGTAGTTATTCACCACCGGCCAGTCTTCATCGTACTCTCATCAATGGATGATCTCCAGGCTGTTGGCTTCATTTCTCGGTTGAGGATAATCATCGGACTTTTCCTCTCAAATGTTGAATTTCTTTGCGGTCGCTGCTTACTGTTTGAACAGTTTCTATTCCTTATCGTATTTACCAACTACTGCGACTTTCATTTACTGTTCGAAGTAGTCTCTGTAGATTATTTATCGTTTCGCAATGTCACGAGATGTAACTTCGTTGATCTAAGGTATACGCTGTAAACTGCAACGCATACACGCTCTTACCGGTAAGTACAGCGCTATATCGATCGTACGTTACGCTCGTTGACCTTCATTATAGTCCACACCTTAGGACACTAAGCGTTCGTTATTCGGCTTCCAATCGTCCCGAATGTCACGAAATCACACGATAATGTTCGACAACAATTACCAACTTCTTGCGATCGCTCAAACCTCCGCCATTACGTCCTTCTTCTCCAGCCTCCCTAGATGCTCTTTTCGCAGGCGTAGCAGACGATCCTTTTGTTCGCCTCCCATTGGCTGACTGACCGAATGTTGCTATATCTCGAAATGTTTGCCCCTGTTTAATATATATTTTTGCCCCTAAGTACTGGTTCTAGTACTGGTTAATTAATTAAACAGAGCAATGTGAAAGTTCTGAATCAAATCATTAATTAATCATTAACTAGGGCCTCTTCCTAACTTAACATGTGTAATTAACATTCAACAATATGTATAGCAGGGTAAGAACGTATGGGTGGGATCAAGGATATCGCTACAGACAGTTCATACAAACGGTGGCAACCGTTCTGTCAAGGTGACGCGAATAAATGGCTCAGCTTTTCTTCTTAGCCGGTGATGTTGTAGACGGCAGTGGCCTACCCTTCTTACGCGACCCACAAGTAGGCCTAACACCACACAGTGACACAGTCGTTCGTACTTCCCCTTCCTCCGCAATTGTTTTATGAAAATTATCCCTTTCAATCGTGGCATGGTGTTACCAGGTCAGGAAATAACACACCTTTCTTTTCAACATCGTATTAAGTATTTCCGCACAACTTCTCGATTGTCGGTATATATACGCGTCAGAAAGAAAGAAAATCATCAGGAGAGTTGTCTTCCAGCAAGAAATACGAACACTGGAAACTCTAAAGATGTCGTTTATCTCACATCTTCTGCAACCAAACAAAACCCATTATCTCAATGGTTTACACCGACGTACAAAATAGTAAGCTGTCCAGTTATATCGGACCTCAAGGGTTGGTCGCGTCGTAGATAATATCTCTCTCCAATGCAGTCTGTTCGTAACCTTTGTCAGTTCCACCTTTGAGAGTTCAGTCCATGATTTGATGTCATCCATCCAATTCTTTTTGGTCTTCCTCGTGCACTGGCCTTAGCCTGTGCTTTGAATTATCTGCCTTTCCTAAACAGCCACTTCTTTTGTAATGCTGTAGCCATATACTTTACGCCTACTTTCTCTCCGTCACAGTCTTAATTAATAATCAGTTCGGTGTATCTTGATGCGATGGGCTAAAATAATGTGTATGATTACAAGATCAGTTCAGCGGGTCTCTCGTGTCATTCATGTTACTACGTTTCAATGATTGCTTTGAAAAATCGTTTAGTGGTTAGAAACGTGAGAGCCTAACGACGCAATTTCTTAGCATAGATGACTTGAGCGTCATCCTCCTGTACAGTTCCCAGGCTGCAAACTGGCACTTCCATCAGTATGGTTGAGCGTCTTTGACGGAGTTAAACGGGGAATTTGTGCAGATTTTAACGATAATTATATTACGGAATTAATGTGCGTTGGTATCAGCAGAAATCAGTTTAAGCAGATGGCACAAGATGTCACTAGACATCACAGACTCTCAACTATGATGGTGACCCGTCATCAGATTGTTTAAAATAGCAGATCGAATCTAATTAGTCATCAGTCGTATGCTGCATAATCGTGGAACAACGGCAACTATTCAATGAAAATAAGCCAACAAGTTATCCGAATGTTGTGTGAAGAGTGCAAAGAAGACGAGCATTGCATTAAGCTAATCATGAATGTGTCGTGGATAATTGGATATGAAGCGGATATGAGGGAGGAATCAGCATGAGCACATGATAGGTCATCAAACGACTTCTGGTCGGCAGGAAGAAAGCATTATTGCGTTAATACGCGCGCGCAGAATTAGCAAAGTCAAACCATGCAGGGGAATCAATAAAGTGTGCTAATGTGGTGGCCTGATGCCCTGAACTGCATCATGTAAGCGTGTCCCAGAGAGGTCATGAGCTACAAGGACATGTATCACATAGAGTGATTGGCAAGCCTTAAAAAAATCCGGTCAATATGGGAGTCACAACTAAGTTCGTGTGTCTTCAATGGTAGGCTGTATGGATGCGAGGCTTAGGTGACCACGAAGGATGTCTGCGTGTATGTTATGCATGAAGGTTATTTGAATTAGACTTTGAATATGACAGTACTTGTGCTAACACATGTCTGCCTGCCTGTCTGTCTGTGTGTCTGTCTGTCTGTCTGTCTGTCTGTCTGTGTGTCTGTCTGTGTGTCTGTCTATCTGTGGAGACATGTACAGACGACAGAAAAAAATAGAAAGAGGGAGAAGGACAGAGAAGTGGAACTCGTTGGATTCACTAGTAATGTCGCAATGCAAATCGTGTGTTCTTATAAGTCTGTCTGTGTCTGTGTGAGCGTGTGTAGGCGTGGCTCTAGGTGGTTGTAAAACTCTTAGCAGGATTAAATTGGCAGTAGAACTACAGTATAATAATTGTAGCTATCTACTGTCAACTGTCTCAGATGTGTGGGTAATCTTTACAACCAGTGGTGATGTCATTCATCTTCCACTATAATTGCGGAATCACCGAATGAAGCAGCGACTGATTGAATAAGAAAACGACTGAATTAGCAATGAGTGGAGATAAGTATTCGTCTGAAATACAATCTGAAGCACGGCGAAGATAGAGGCGGATCTTCATAAAAACCAGAGGAAGAGCATTAAATTTTAGCGTTCGATGAGTATTTTAACGTTAAATACTGTGTTAACCAATGACGGTCAAGGAAACAATCGCCAATCCACTGCCACGTTGCAATCGTCGCTGGCCACAATTAATTAAACACCTCGAATATGAAATCTCAGCAGCTATAAGTTTATAACTTAAATTTGCGACATCAATGCAATTGCATTCCTCTTCCGCTATAACTGCGGAATAACCGAATGAAACAATGACTGGTTGAATAAGAAAGCGACTGGATTAGCACTGATTGTAGACAGCTATTTGTCTAATCCGGACGAAAATACAATCTGGAACACGACGAAGGCCAGAGGCGGATCTTCCCAAGACCAGAGGAAGAGCATTTTAACGTTCAATTAGCATTATAACGTTCAATTAGCATTATAAAGTTCAATTTGCATTTTAACGTTCAATATAGTGTTAGCCAAAGACGGTCAACGTAATAATCGTCAATACACTGATACGTTGCAATCGTCGCTGGCTACAATTAATTATACACCTCGAATAGGAAATCTCAGCAGCTATAAATAAATAACTTAATTTAACGATTTCAAGTCCAAACTCTCCAATGAAATAATTATTACTATGACCTTGATTAGACATTGGAAATCGAACCACAAACAATCGAATCAGTATTACTGTTTTTAGTTTGCTTCGGTTCATATCCACTGTACGGTACCGTTACCTTTCAACAGTGATAATCATTGCAAATCTTATCATAAACATTTCAATCTGTGGTGTTGTGCATCAATTCATTATGTTGTACAGCGCATTTGAAAATGAGACAACGAATTATCTGGTTGTAGTCGTTTTTACTAATCTAAGCAGCGCACATCTACTGCATTATGCAACGAGAAACACGATATCAAAAATCTCAATGTGGACATTTCAAATTAGTTACGTATTACATCGTTTTGGTGCATTACATGTATGTTCTACACTGATAATAATTATGCAAATGAATCATGTCAATACCTGGGCTAATTGGGCGACTTGATCGAGTCCTTTGTTCGGCTGCTGAACTCATTGACCGCATAATGTCTAGATATGCCTTTGTCTGTGCCTATTATATGCGTGACGCTCTTCTCTGGCTCCCTGTTTCACAGCGCATCACCTAACGAGTTGCTGCACTTGTTTGGCAATGCCGTATTTCTTGTGCTCCGTTGTACTTGTCTAGCCTTTGTCGACCTGTCTCAGACCTTGCAGCCCGTCGAGTTCTTCGCTCTGCGGCAACGGGTGAGCTTTTGGTTCCGCGAGCTCGCACTTCTACCAGACAGCGCCGAGCCTTTTCTGTTGTGGGTCCCGCTATCTGAAATGACCTCCCACTAACCTTGCGACTGACGCATATGCAAAATTCTTCTGCTTTCTATAAGTCTCAAATCCTGCCCTTTTAGCTGTGGCTGGGCTGGGAGCGCCTCTGAGTAGGTTTCTGAAGAGGTTCTGTATAAATTCTCAGAATGAATTAGTAAAAGTGCATTAAAAATTATTCGCCATGCGGGGAAATGTACTTCAACCTTGACGTCATTGGCTCTGTCCTGAGACAATGTAAAATGGTAAAATAACTTAAAGGCTCTAACTGACACCTTTATTAAAGTGATATACGCTGCAATAATATGCATCAGTTCAGACAAACACCATCTTGGTGGTCTACATAAGTGATGTTTATTTATTTAATACGAAATAATCTCCGCTAATTTTAATTACAATGATAATCCAATCAATCGCAATTTATTTAGCGCCCCATCAAGGTACCTACTCAGAGGCGCTCCCGGCCGAGATCAAGCGAAAAAACCAGTCTTCAACAGTTTGTGATATTGAGAAGAGCTTGGGAGGTGTCGCATAGTCAAGGGAAGTCCATTCCAGGTTGTTGGACCAACCACAGAGAATAAACGCCTCTGCATTGTTACAGAGCAGGTGAAAGGAACCATTAAGTCATCATGGTCAGCAGAGCGCAGTGCGCGGTGGCCCATGCAAGTGGAAAGAGGGAGGCAAAGTTCACACAGATAGGAGGGTGCCCAGCCTGATAAGCATCGCCACACCAAAGATGCAATCCTAAATGAGATGCGCTGTGGGAAAGGAAGTCAGTGCAAGACCTCATGCATATATTTGGATACACGGTCGTACTTGGTGAACCCATGAAACGTTATTAACTGTAACATATTTTTCTCTTAAAAACGAACACATTGTAATAGTATGCTAAGTGAGTGTTATAACGATGTCTATCGGATGCTATGGATTCATTAAATACTAACCGTAAATAGTATTTGTAAATGACATGTGAACCATAATGTCTTATTTGCATGTATGACAAAATAATATCAACTGGGCTACGTTGTAACCTATAGGCTACGTAATTGTTAATGACTCTGCAATGGAATCACTTGGTCACCAAATATTGTGGTTTTCTTATAAAAATGACATATTCACTTACTTAATGCATGTCTATTCCGATATTTGATTTTATTGATTGATAGCTTGTTGGAAATGCAAATGTGCAAAAAATTGCAAGTTAATACTATAAATATATCTTATTAATCTGTTAAAGAATTTGGTATAATTTTACTTAAATAAGCATAATTATTTTCAAATGAATGTTATGAACACTGATCAAACGAATTGTTTGAACATTTTGTCGCACGTGACCACTTCTGCAGCAATGTGCAGCATAAAATGAACTTGCAAAGATACTGCATAGTATGTATTCAGATGTAATAAACTATAACAAGTTTGTTGTTAAACAACGAGCAATTATATTGTTATGACAACGTCAGTTGTAAATTGTCGTCAACGGCCTTTGATGTCATACGACGACGTTAAAATTTGGTTAGATAAAAATGACAAAAAGTGCTGTAATATGCCAAACAATTTTTTTCGAGGGTTACGGCCTCTGTTGTCATAGGCTCTCGTCAAATCTGGATCCACCAATGACAAAAAAAGTGCTGCAATAGGCCAAACCAATTTTTCCCGACGGCATGGACCTCTGTTGTCATAGACTGTCGTTAAACTATGGATTCTGCTCCAATCAGCATATACTGTAGGCAAATAAATTAGGTCTAGTTAAGATGCTTTGATTGCGAAGTTCCTCGAAGTCCTCATTGGCCAATTACAAAGTACACTCTGGGCCAATTACACTCTAAGAGCCAGATGTATCTCGTATTACTTATAGCATCAGTGTGCTTTATTTAACGGGTGTATAAAAGATATTTTTTTCAAATCGATCGTTCGGTTGTAACATAATTATCAGCTTAACAACTATGTTTCGCCATCCTTCATCAATCAATCAGAATCTTTATAGCACCCCTTCAAGGTACCTACCCAGAGGCGCTCCGGACCGAGATTAAGCGGACTGGCAGTATGACTGGTAGAGTCGTGGCTTGTGGAGGAGTAAAACGGTGGGTGGACGCACATTTTAACGACAACTTAAGTAATCAAAGCGCAGAAGATTTGTTTGCAGCTGTTTCAAACGTTTCTTCTTCACATTATACCGTATTATAGCTAGCTTGGGTAAACCAACGCTGCCATGAAAATTCCATTTTTGTACTTTCACCTAGCTTCAACACGCACCTGCGTAGTGGGGTGCCCAACCAGCTCCCCTCCTCTGGGGTCTCCGGCGTTGGCCGGTAAATATCAGGGTTTTGCCCCAACCACCTCACTTCCACCGCCCGAATCCGTCTCACCACCCCGCCACACACCATTCCATCCAGCCGCCATCTTAGAATGACAATTATAGTATGCCCCTCTACATGGAATAACCTTCCCCTTCGCTGTGGATTGTTCCTGGATCTGGTATCATTTCCTCGTCTACGGCGACACGTTGTCGCAATTTATTATTCTTTGGAGTTTCTGCGCTGAGAGAGCCTCCAAATAAATCATACTTCGAGAGGCGATTTATAAATGTTCAAATACAACTCGATATTAGTTAGTTATCATTATTGTCATCGTTGTTGTTTTTACCTTCCTGCGATGTTCCCGACCATACAGAAGTGAGTTGCTGGAGCTGATGCTAGGTTGCTTCGTAATGTGAATGCCAATCACGTTCTGATGAACCTTTTTTTTTAGTAAATACCACATTTAACTTGCGCTCAAGACCGCATTCTTTTGTTCTACCATTTAATGACGATAGAAATTTTATTCCGAGGGTTATCTTTGCCTTAAATTAGTGACATACATTGTTATGTTCACAATAATAATTATTATTTCTGTCGCTGTTGATTTTTAATGTGCTTTGACGTGTAACAGGGTGCGGTGTGGCACCTGGATTTGTCTCTTTTCTAATTAAACGAAGACTATTATTACCGTGTGATCACCCGCTTTTACTATACGCTTAATTATCTTTATTTTTGTGCATTCGTTTGAATCGCGTGTTTACACTCAGTTTAGTCGAGGAATGATGTCAACAATAGAACTGACGTCAAGTACAATGGCGGCACGATAAATTGTACAACGGTGAATTGCGCTTAATTTTGCAGCGTTTACTCCCGCTTTAAAATATAAAAATGCCTACATCTCGAGATTAAAAGTGAATTGTGTGCTCAAAATAGCTGAACTGACCTAGTAATTCACAGGAGAAGATATTAATGCATTTCTCGTGACGCCAGGGTGTTCCGTTTTAGAGCCTTTCTTCGGACACCATGCATTAATACATTCATAATTCATACACAAAATGGTCAAACTTTCGTACATAGAGTATATTTACTTACTTCGTACTTAGTCCCTCCCGTGCAGAACAGCACATCGGGCAACGCAGCCTTTTCTGCGTTGTTTCTGTTGCGTGCGTTTGTTTTACCTGGGTGGGTTGCAAGCCCACCGCAGAACCCTCCTCCTTTATCCTGGCTTGGGACAGGCACAGGCTGCCTCAAAAGAGGTAACCTGTGACGGAGTTACTTAGAGTATAATTTTATAATATTATTATAATATGGTTCTTATGACGTAAAATTATTCAGCATTTGAAACTCGTTACTAGCGGATTTATTTGAGATGAACATGTCGTGTTTATATAGGACTAATTTATAACGTTCTAATGGTATCTTACGCACGGGGTCTGATTAACAATTAACGTAGGCCTACAGTACTTACCATTGCATGGAACTGTAACTGAAGGAAATTTCAAGCGCTATGATCAATTGCGTTTCACGAGACACGAGTAAATGGGGAAAAAAGAAAAAAAGAAAAGAAAAAAGACAAATAGATTAAACGCAGATAGAAATTAAAAGGGCAGAAATATAAAGAAACGGCAAAAAATATATTATGCAAGATACTATAAACAAAATTAATACAAGGGTCATCGGATTAGATTTACGATAGGTTTACAGGGTCGATATCAGCGTAAAACACCGGAAACTGGTTAACCCGCCGACTTCCAACCCCAAGGCATTATAAGGCACAGATATCAACCCTCAGTCTACACCTTACGTTTATACGAATTACGAAGACAATAGTGGCACCAAGACTAAAACACCGCGCACAGAACCCTCCCCCTTCCCCGAAATAAAACCCGGCTGGGTTGGGTTCGGTTGGGTGGGAGAGCGCTACGGGACAGTGTGGAGTCTAAACTCTAAACAACAAACATGTCTGAGTCGAACCGATGCTCATCAAAAGTTTAGTAAACTACCAAACTCGACAGTGGGTCACCAGGGTTTCCCAGGCTCATTACAACCTTCAAACGGGCGGAAGGCATAGGCGCAACCACCCTATGGGACCCACGGGACGAGTCCCCCAACTTTTGAGTGGTCCCCTAGCTTTATTATTATGGTCCCCCAACTTTTAGGACGTGATTCATTATGGTCCCCCAACTTTTAGGACGTCATTGCGCCTATGGCGGAAGGCACCGGAATTTCCATGACTACGCCGAGAACCCCAGCCAATTATGATATTATAGGTATAATGTTTGCGTTATAATGAAAATATCACAATTTTCACACACTTTAATTTATTAAGAGCGATTCAGGCTTTTAACAGTCCTAATATTAAATAGCCTCACATTCTCTTCATATTTTGGCATCATTTGTTTCTCTTCATAAATTGTTGTGCATAACGTTTGAATGTTGTGGGATATCATCACACTGTTTATCTCAAAATGTGTGCAGCCTACATAAACACCCCTCCGGTTACATAAAATGTCACAATTTAAGACTAAATTAAAAAAGTTTGAGAAACAAACAAAAAAAACTTGATGTGCAACTACCGATAGCCGGGGGGTCAACCTGATAGCCACGAGATGTCAGTAAACGATTGAAGCATGCATTAACAATGATTCGCTGTATATGAATAGAGGTCTTCTTTGTTTCATCGGCTCAATTGGGCGTGATTTGTCGTTAAACAGATGAAATTTTACGTTTTTATATAAGTCTGGTTAAACACCTTTAATAAGTTATCACCGTCACAATAAATGGCATATATTGTTTTTGCAGCAGTTAGGCGAGACAAATGTTTCAGGAAAAGAATTTGGACTAACTTGTAATTGATCTTTATTGAAGTGAGTCACAATTTTTAGGTATTAGGTAATTACTAACTGAATATTTTATATAATATCTGAACTAGCTTATATCGCCGGAATAATGATAATAATGCATAGAGTTTTGACTGCCATATGGTCATAACACTGGACAACAAATTTTTACAAAAGCCATGTTACTGAAATGAAATTAGTCAGTTCTTATCAATTTTTATGTGCTGAACACGAATATGACAGTGAAATTGCTTAATTGGCTCTAGTTTTTTTTGTAATCTCAAATGAAGTAATTTTATATCGCACAATGCATTCCAATAGTGATACACTTACGGTTAATATTTGTAAAAACCAGGTCATAGACTAGTTCTTAGATTTTTTGCCTGTCTCTTGTACAGCTGTTCGGGAGCATCTCTGCGGAGTGTCCAGCAGTAGTCAGCCAACATTGTAGTGGACCATTTTCCCTGGTACCTTTGCTCCATTGTTGCGATATCTTGATGAAAGCGTTCGCCATGTTCGTCACTAACCATATACCACAGTTGTCAGGGAAGAAATCCAGATGGGAGTGAAGGAAATGCATCTTCAGCGACATATTGCAGCGAAATTTCTGGTACTGCTTGAGCATGTCTTCTACTTCTTCTTCCTCAGCCGTCCTCGTGACGAGGGTTGGCCGCATCATGAATAATCTTCTTCCACTCTCTTCGATCTTCCGTGCTCCTTGTGATCTGTTCCAACGTCATTCCAGTCCAGGCTCGAATGTTATCCATCCATGTCGTGCAAGGTCTTCCTCTTCCTCTTCCCCCCGGTGTTGTACCCTGTATCAGGTCTTTTTCCATGTTGTCATCTTCCTTCCTGATTATATGACCATAGTACCTCATCTTCCTTTCTTTTATATTTGCTAGAAGGGTTCTATCTGTTCCAGCCTTTTCCAGCACCCATTCATTAGTTCTTTTTTCTGTCCATGCAATGCGTAGTACTCTTCTCAAACATTTCATTTCGAATGCGTTTATTCTGTCCTCATCAGCTTTCTTTAGTGTCCAACTTTCGCATCCATATGTGGCCACTGGCCACACTAATGCCTTTATGAGTCTTAATTTTGTTGACATGCGTATACCATGATTCTGCCATATCTTGTAGAGACCCAGACAGACATTATATCCCTTTGCTAGTCTCGCTCGGATTTCTTTGGAGCAATCCGCATCTTCTGTAATCAACGATCCCAGATACGGGAACGTGTCTACTTGCTCTAAGACATTGTTACCTACTCTGATCTTGCATAGACCTCTGTTTGCTGCCATGACCTTGGTTTTATTCTCGTTTATCATTCTGTAAACCGTATCTCCTTCCCGTTCTGTTGACTCTATCCACCAGTACTTGCAATTCCGCCTCCGAGTTTGCCAATAGAATTGTCTTCTACTAGTTCCTTGTATTTTTCTGCCCTAACATTCCCCAGAAAGTCTGTAGACAATAGACGAAAAGCATTCCATGCTTATTTCGCATCACCCTCCAGCAAGTTGTTGAAGCGGTCATCTTTGAAAAGTTCTCTAATCTGAGGACCCACGAAAACTCCCTCTTTAATCTTTGCTTCGCTGAGTCGAGGGAATTTTTCATGAAGGTATCGGAAAGCTGGCGAAGTGTGGTCCATGGCTTTCACGAAGTTCTTCACCAAACCTAGTTTGATGTGAAGGTGTAGTAGTAGGATTTTGTGAGCCTCGACCAGAGCTGGGTGCTGGATATTCTTCTGTCCAACTGCCATGTTTTGTCTGGGAGTCCATTCCTTCCGCACGTAGTGCAACTCTCTTGCCCGACTATCCCACTCACACAAGAAACACATATATTTTGTATACCCTTGATGCAGTCCCATTAAAATGGCAACTACCTTCAAATCACCGCACAGGTGCCATTTGTACCTGTTATAGTCAATGTAATGCAGTAGCTGTTTTAGGTTATCGTATGTCTCTTTCATGTGGACAGTTTGCGCTAATGGAATAGATGGAAGACGGTTTCCAATGTGCAAAAGCACAGCCTTAAGACTCAGTGTCAAAGAGTCTACAAAGAGTCTCCATTCTTGTGGGTCATGAGTGATCTGTAAGGCATTCATGAGGTCGTCAATATTGGAACAGAATACCAGATTACCTTCCTTCATGAAGAAAGGTTCCAACTGCTGATGGCGCTTTCTATATGAAGTGATTGTGACATCTTCTTCTAGAAGATTCCATTGTTGGAGTCTTGATCCTAGCAACTCTGCCTTGTTTTTGGATAAGTCCAAATCACGAACAAGGTCATTTAGTTCTTCCTGTGTTATTCTGCGTGGGGTTGATGATGCACCACAGTGAAAATCGGGATCACTGCACGCTGACGGACCAGGAGAAGAACATGTCGGCTCACCCTTGTCCTCATCAGACTGGCTGTACTTTTACATTGCATCAGAAAATGACGTAATAAAAAAATCAACTGTGCATGATGTGTCCATGATGGGATTATGCAATGAGGTGGAATATTACATCATTCCGTAGGCGCAACCACCCTATGGTACCCACGGGACGCGTCCCCCAACTTTTGAGTGGTCCCTAACTTTATTATTATGGTCCCCCAACTTTTAGGACGTGATTCATTATGGTCCCCTCCAACTTTTAGGACGTGATTGCACCTATGCATCATTCTAGACTTATTCAGGATATTGTCGCATTTCTACTGCATAAATTTACATGGTGAAACATAAGAAATGAACTATATGAAATATTTTCAAAACGAGAGCCAATAAAAACTTTTTATGGTTATATTCGTGTTCAGCACACCAAGATGCTACACATTAGGGCCTTTTCCAGTCAGTAACGATTTCTATGTTGACCAGTGTAATCAAACGATTAAATTGTAGCAACGATTGAGAATTAAAGATACGGAAGTGACACAATAAGCGGTCCACCAATTAATGACAGACATTGTTTTACCACCAATTAATGACAGACATTGTTAATTTCACAATATTTTGCCGATTTTGATTTTTAATGTGCTTTGACGTGTAAATGGTCTGTCACCTGGATATGTCTCCTTTCCTAAATTAAACGCAGATTATAAGGCCAAGGTCGGCTCAATGACCCGGGCTGCCAAAATATGTCCTTAAATATTTAAATCTACTCTTGCTGATACTTGGAAAACGTCTAAATAGTTATTGTAGCGTAAGTTGATGTAATCTGCAGTTAAACCGCAAGAAAGATGGAAACTATACCTGCTATAAAAAGCGTGAATTTGACAGCTTTGCTAAGCGGCATCATAACGCTATAATAAACACAGAATGCACAAAGCTGCTAATGAAATTCTGAAACATCAGATAGACACTAAAAATTTGTTTTCATTGCATTGTATATTTTCTGTATTGTCGTCAACGGCCATTGATGACATAGGACGACGTTTAACTTCTGAATCATAATAAGTAGAGTGGAGCTTAAGATATAAGAAAAATTAAAAATTGTAATTTTTGAAAGTCGTACCCCCCAAATCTGTTCCTTATTATATAGAAACACTGTGAAAAAAGTCTGAGCAATAAATTGGTATGTTTAGAGGTAGCTCAAGTCCCTAAGATATTACAAAAACGACGAAAATTCTACGAACTACGTCGGGTATTTATTTTAAACTGAACACAATATTTACTTTGGAACAAAAACACACTTCTCAAAAATTCTTTGACAGAGTACATCAGATTCTATAGCATAAGTCTCACAAAGTCCAGCAAACTCATGATTTTCTTGTTTTCATGGCAACCCGGACAGAGTCTGTTTCCTGCTATCGGGGTACATTTTACGATGGTCCTCGACAACTTGCAGCAGGAACTGCAGCTGTGTTTCATCACGAGTTAATAATCCACTGTACTCCTGAATGAGCGCCACTCCACGTTCAGCATGGTCATTGACAACTTTCAGAGACTCCACTGTTTCTGTAGCCTGCTTGTAGTCGTCTCTGTCTTCCCACAAGTCCGGATCAACTGCGAGAAATCCGTGTGGAAGTTCCAGCATTTGGATCAGTGTCATTGACTGGGCTGTGACAAAATCTTCCAAGTTCTTGTCCTTGAAAGAATCCGGAGCAATTGTGATTCGCTTGGAATGGTCCTTATCTCGGCTTGCTCTATTTTGCATGGCACTCACCATCAGTCTCTTCGTTGATGAACTGACTCGACGGTCGAAGAAAGCCAGGCTCACCAGTTCCTGTGACATGTACCACAAGTGATTCGAAAACTTGTGCGATGTTGCCTTTGAGATGGCTGAATGGATTGATGAGTATTCGAGCAGTAATTTCAGCAGCAGCAGGTCATTGTAAGGAGCACGTGATGCTTGAGGTGCGGAGATCCAAGCTTTCAGGTAGACACGTACTGCAAATACACATACATCCCGTAATCCTCTCTCTTCTGCAGGAGTCAGTTTGAATTGAGCCTTGAACATCCAGATTTTGAGACTGTATATGACTTTGGACATCCATCGGGCATGGTGCATTGCGCCGGGTGACACGAATCGCACTCCTGTGGCTGGAGCAGCACCAAGAAAAACAATTGCAAGCTCCAAGAATTCTTTATAATCATTTCTTGGATGACTCTGTTGAAGCTGCTTGTTGGCATAATCGATGGTGTCTTGCTTTATGTCTTCTACTAGAGCTGCCACGTCATGAGCTGAAATTCCTGGTTCATACTTGGCCGTGTCTATGAGTCCCCAATATTCCTGGAAGCGTTTGAAGAGTGCAACCTGCGGAGAAGATGTGGTGGGCCCCATGCACACTTTGAACACTGCACCAATTATCAATTCCATAATGTGATGCCTGCAAGCCAGTGACAAGAGCTCCTTCTCAAGCTTCTTCTCTAGGAGGACACAGGCACCAGCGATCCGACCAGTGTTTGAGCTGGTTGTATCAAAACACATAGCTCGGATGCTGTCGGCTATGCCCCAGTCTTCAATGGCTCCAAAGACAGCAGCAGCCTGAGCTTCGCCTGTTCCAGATGGAAGCTTGGCAACTGTGAGTAGCTGAGAAAGTCCTTTCCCTGAAACCAATACTGGCAGGCGATCGACCTTCTCTTTTCCAGTAAGATCAAGGATCAGCTTGCCGTCCCAGTGAACAACAAGTGGAGTGTTACCCTGAAACTCTGTTTTTATATTTACTGATCTTTGAGCTCGGTGTTCTACTCTATGTCGGCGAATTGAGTCTCTGTTTAAAGCAAGTTCATCAATGTTCTGTCCCAAGCTTTTCGCAGTTTCCGCTATAACAAAAACGGCCTTACGGTCTGACACTTTGGTTCGATCGAGAGCTGCTGCGAGTTCTGGAGTAAGGACAGTTTTTCGCCCCCTCTTTCTTTTCGGTGTCTTAAATGGGATGCCTCCAATAGCCCCCTCGCTTGCATTGGCCTCTGTTTCCATCTTTTCATCATCTTCTTCCGAGCTGTCTTCAGAACCCGATGAAATCAGTTCAGCTGTAAAAGCTGCTAACTGTTTCATTTCTTCCATTCGCTGTCGCCTGGCAATCATTTGTTCTTCTCTTTCGGATGCCCTTTTCTCCTTTGTAGCAAGCGTTACGTCTACTCCAGCCATCGACCCCCTTCTTCCTTTTTCTCGCTGGGCTATCAAGAAATCCTTGTCTTCTTGTAATACTGATGTCTTGGTCAGAGCGTCAGCATGAGCAACATCAAAAAGGTCTTCGAGCCTTGAGACAAACGCCGACTCTTTCGTGAATTGAGTTGATGAATTTCGCGCTTTGTTTTTCTTCAAAAGACGCCATTCTTCAAATATCTGCTCAAGCTTTTTTTGACAGTTGTGATGATCATGCATCGGGATTCTAGCTTTCTCCCAAAACTTTGCTATTTCTTTGATCGTATTAGCCGACGATTGTCTTATGGTCTCCTTCAGTTCGAGATGGCGATGTAAGAAGAATCCGAGAGCCATACGCAATGACGGTAACTTGCTGCCTGTCAATTCAGTCACAGAGTCGCCGAGGAGATACAACTGTGTTTGAGATCTTGTTCCTTTTGCAACAGATGACATTTTCTTTTGGAATTAATCTAAAAGAAATATTATAAAATTTCATGGCTTATACCTGTGCTTCTCAAATATTTCAGTGTCACGGACCACCAGGAATTTTTATTCAGTATCGCGGCCGGTGTAGTGCGATTTACAGTCCGGCAACAAAAACGGTCCGAAACCTTCTGTCATTGGTCCACGTGACATATGACGTCAGAGGGCAACGTTAGACGCCACTGCCTCGTTTTCGTTGACAAATATGGTCCGTGTTGCTTTCTTGCGGAAAACAAGAGGCGGGTTGTTTGGACTTTTTAGTGTTATTAAATAGTGTTAAATGGCTAAAAAGAGTTAAGGGTTGGGGGACAAGAGCCGAGAGATTAAGATGTTTTAAGGATGGGTGATCAGAGTGGTTAGTTAGCTGCAGCTGTTTTGATTCACAGAACCTGAAGAGACAGATGTAGGCTTTAGTAATATTTGAAGTTCAAGTTCAACGTTAGGCCTACTTTGTTTTAACAAAGCTCACTATAGCGACGCCCTCCTTCTTTATCCAGACATGGGACTGACATCTGCAGATTGCAAACAGTTGTGGAGTCAGAGTCTGTCAGACAGATGTCTTTGAAATGTATGTTAACAAACTGAATATTATATCCGTTAGACACCCTCTTTTCTTTTGTAAAGTGCCTTAATAATGGATCTTGTTCTCAATTGAAATCTAGGCCAATGCATTTGAACAAAGCTCATTATTAAAGACCTTCAGAAGTGTAGGGTTTAATACACGTTATGAAGCTGAAGAACTGTTTAAAAATTATTTTCTCTAGTCGCTGCACTGAACATGTTTAGTCTCACGTTGCTATTCTGATTTAAAAGTTAGACATAGACCATATATGTCGATTATGATAAATAATTTAATTTCGTGTCAAGCATAATTTGTTTCACATATTAATTGTTACACTGAATTACAACAGCAATGGCACTGTTTTATGTGAGCTGCTGACTCTTGCAAGTTGCAATAAGCCCAGTTATTCAATTCACAAGACTATGAACTAGGCTACATAATATTTTGTAACTGAAATAAGAAATAGCAAGGTTGGTAGAACTGCACCTTCTGAGTAGCTTAATCGTCTGGCCTATATTTGAACTTCTAAAGCGCTAATCGAAAGCCAAACGTAAAAATAGCTGAGGGGTCAGACGTTGATTTAGGCCTATATGGGCTTGTATTCTTAATGGATCAAGACAGAAGATCCAAACGAGCAACGATCTGGACCCCGGAGGCAGCACGTGGTAGAGCAGCGGCGCCCGCAGGATTTATTTCTTGTACGCACAGAAATTTTCGATGGAGGGGCGAACAGGGAAAAATTTTCGTATGGTCGCCGAAAAACCTTTTTTTTGGTGACCTTTTTTTTCTTTTTTTTAGTCATCAACCAAAAATTTCCCCAAAACATACCTTTTCTATCCGCCAAAAAAAACTGATGACTTTTTTTTTTTTTAGTCATCAACCAAAAATTTCCCAAAAACATACCTTTTCTATCCGCCAAAAAAACTGATGACTTTTTTTTTTTTAGTCATCAACCAAAAATTTCCCAAAAACATACCTTTTCTATCCGCCAAAAAACTGATGACCTTTTTTTTTTAGTCATCAACCAAAAATTTCCCAAAAAATTGTACGCACTTACCTATGTGCGTACGTCTCCGGGCGCCGCTGCTGTACGCACTTGCGTAAGTGCGTACGCCTGCGGGCGCCGCTGTGGTAGAGGAATACCAAGGAAGAACTGGGTGGAGACTACGAGAGGATTTGTGATGTCTCGTGATGACGTGGAACGATGCTGTTGGGGTGGTGATGAACGGTGCGGAATGCGTTGCCCGAAGTGCACATCCGCACGGGTAAGATTAGGGTCTAAGGTAAGGTAATGGGTTTTAATGAGGACTATACGGGGTCCTAACTGGGGGTTTGAACTCCCAAAACCCCACAGGCAAATTGCCCTCTGGCGATACTTTAGTTTTGAGTGGAATGCAAAGGGGTTAAGGTAAAAGAACAGATAGTTCAAGACGGCCTTTTTAAGGAGTTTTGGGGCCCTAGGCACAAACCCTAATCTTAAACATATCCATGAGTCTAATCTACTCTATAGCTAAATCAAGGTTTCTGTTGACGAAGAACAAGTATTTGTCGGTCGACTGCTGAGACGTGTAGCGCCGAGAGGGAAGGAGGACTATGGGAAAGCAATGTGTCCCTCCATGCAGTGAGAAATTGTTGAATTTTCACATTGCATTTTAAACTGCCATCTTAATAAAATTGCTCAACATCTGCAGTGCTGACATGAGTAGCCTTGTCTAAGACTACAATGATTGTTCTTGCAATTATAATAATTTCTTAATATTCAGATTCCACATTGTAATGATAGGCTACATGCAGCATTGTTCGCTGGGATCTAAGCAAAATGTCACCGACCATCAAAATCTAGGGTTTTAAATCTAGTTTTAATAGGGAACTTTATGCTCAGAGGCTTTCGGGTGATCAATATTAGAATGAGCTAGGACCTAAAACAAATGTAGCTGAGATTCGTTTAAAGATTATATTATAATAAAACAATATCAAACAGTAAAATACAATCAATAATCTTATCTACTTATTTGTGGCGTATTATCTAAGAATATTATAGCTTGTTTCTTATCTTCCACGTTGGACTTCTCCAGCGTAGATGTAGAAGTTCTTCAGTTCGTATGGATTGGAATGAAGGTTCGAAGAGGAAGGAAGGTCACCTTCTTCTTGTTTGCCGTCGTTTCCAATTCTCTTCTGTAGTTGCGTAGACGGAGAATGCTGTAGTTGGACACAGCACTCTGTAGTTTCTTCCGCCTCGTTGATTCTTCACAAGCAACGGTAGCTTCTCGTCGCTTGCACGTCCTTTCGGTCTCGTCTTGTGGTCGTTTCGCCCCTTTCTTCTGCCGTCGAACTCCAATCGCAATTGCAGTTCCGAATCGATCTTCTCCCGATGTCGAATCGCAGTTCACTCGCAAGTGTCACATCAAACTTCGCAAAGTTTCGTTCGACACGCCCTGGTATCTCTGTTCCCAAGGACTTATAGTCTCACCAGTGGGACAGGCCGACAGCGTGTCGCCTTCCACACCCAATTCACCGTCAGATCTTCTGAATTACCGACGAGAACGCCACGTTTGACTAATGGCCGTTCTCGCTCAGAAATCTACGTCTTCTTCCTTCGCCATCTTTTCGCTGTCTAACATTTATCGTCTGCCGTTGTTGCCGTCTGCTCAGGTTGACGCTGCTTTCTGCCCTCCGTTGTATTTCAATAATTGACGTAGCGCGTATTCAAGAATTGTTATAGCGCTATTATTATTATCTAACTTAATGCCACAAGTAATATTAATTATAATCTACAATACGCCACATATTGTCTAGCTTAATTCTTACCTATTTAATACTTATACAATGCATCATTTAATAGGTTTGTTTGATAAGAAGCATTCTACCGCTACACAAAATTACAGATTATTATTTCAGTGCTGATTACAAAAGTGGTTGAAAGTTTCAATAAATATAATTATTATTACAATAATAATTTCTTGACGTATCAAGTTCAGCAACTGAGTTCTGCTGCTTCTGGACATTAGGCCTACAGCAGGCTATAGCCTAACGAATAACTGCAGACAGATGAATGATTATATACAGTGTAAGAATTGCATTGGAATTGGCTTATTCCCGGGCGTTGCTCAAAAAAGGCTTGCAATGTTGACCAGGATAGGCCAACAGTTCTCGGAATTGCCACAAATGTTACACAAACCAAGGAAGAACCGTCAAAATCCGGAAGCCATGCAGCAAGAATGCTGTTTTACTAAGTGTTCAAGTACCGTACGAAACATTTTGAAATTTCGACGGTTTTAAATTTGAAAGGTAGCACTAAAAAGGCGAAAATTAGCTGTACAAAAATAGTACTTGTACAAATATTAACAGCAAATTATTATACTCATTGTAATATGATTGCATCATATTATTATATTAATAGATTTTATCGTCCTATAGATATATATAATATCATATAATAGTAAATAATATCACGGTATATTACTAGAGTTCGTGTATTATACAATAATGTAAGCAGCAATTCAAACTTATAATAACTTGAAACGGGCGTGGACTGTTTTAGTAGGAGAATTACAGAAAAGTAAGAAAAGTAGTCTGGGGCTGATGTTGATTTATAGAGTTTGAGTAAAACGAAGACACTACGGGTTCCAAGGAAGACGTATAGGGCTATAAGCCTCACAATCTCTGGCAATTCTCACCAGGTTCCAGAAAGTGAGAATAGAGTATGATCGTGTAGAGTTACATCAGTTGCAAGGTTATGACAACTCTGGTGGTTTTTCATTTTAATTTCACTGTGCGATAACAAAGATCATTAGCGACACTCTCGTCCTTTATTCAGGCTTGGGTCGGGCACTGGCAGAGTGCAACCTGTGGCGGAGTTCTAAGGAGTTAATTCTTATATAGTTTTGCGAAATCGTGAGAAAAAGGTGTTTACGATAAAAGATATGATTTAGTTCGTTAGCGTTGTCATAACTTTAATCCACACACAAACAATCAGACGAAACACACAGGCAAACACTTTAAAATAAGATGCCCGTAACATAGGACGCACTTAGTTTATAAGCAATACAATTTTAAATCGGATGCATCAATTAGTTCATTTTTCCAACGCGGATTTTCCATTCTAAAAATAGCATACGCAACGGTAGCCTACTTAACACCGCTTCGTCCCTTGGAATCAAGTTTTCTACTAAAATATGTTTGCATATTCGTAATGTTACTACCCCACAATCACACTTACATGCGTGAATTACAATGGGTTTTGCGCACCGAGTTTCTATGCTGAATAAACAGAATATTATTATAATTTTAACAAAGTTGGTCAAGCCATCCGGACCGTATTTGTCAACGGATTAGATTTCGCACGTAAGTCGTGCGAGATTGCGTCCTAGCAGCGAAGTGGGCGTGGCCGGACCGTTTATGTTGCCCGGACTGTATATCGTACTACACCGGCAGGAACTACTCCACTGCAATAGTACCAGAGATTAAAGGCTATAGCATAATAAGTGTTTTTTGTTATGACTTTTAAGTATCTATCTGACTGACTGACTGACTGACTGTCTGTCTGTCTGTCTGTCTGTCTGTCTATATATTCATTTACTATTTACCCTGAAAACAGTTAAAATAATAGTCTTGTAACTCACCAATCTTTAGATGAGAAATTAAAGATTCCAGAAAGGTTGCGTTTGTATCGATCATCAATCAGCAAAATTACAACAATGAACTGTAAATAATTCTTTCGAAATGAAGACAGTAAATTCAAACTGTTTTATTATGTATCAATAAGTGAGACATCACTGAGACAATGCCTCCAGCCGCTAAAGAAACATACTGCACTTACTGCGGCTACTGCTGCATCAGTGTTGCTTAGTCAGCATAGTCAGTCCAAAGAGTAAACAAGTCTGAACATGTCTGTAATACGAATTCATGGAAATTGTGTCTTGTCAGCAAAACAATGTGATCTATGTGAGTGTATGATTGGAGAATGTTTCAATTTACTTAGCAAATAAGATTTGGTTATTTATTTATGATCAGAATTAATTAAGAAATAAAACGCCAGTTTCAGTAGTATCCGAAATATAAAGGCTGCCACAGCTCGGGAGTATCAGAAACTTCACCATCATTGAGCTACCCCTAAATATTGTTCAATTGTGCTGATATTTTGCAAGAATTTTTATTTCATATATAGGGAAAAACTGAGGGGGTACGAAGATCATATTTCACAAATAAAAAAATAAGCTCCAGTCTAATAATAAGCTGCTAATAAGTTTGGACAAGTTGAAAAGTTACTTCAATCTCTTTACAGTTGACAAATGGCAGAGCTGCTATGATAATGATCATAAATAATGGCCATAACTATAAATACATGTATATTATTGTGTCCAGTGGTCAACAGAAACATTAAATTTACTGACCTCAATAGAAAGAAGGAGGTTCAGACTTCAAGATTAAGGTTAGGAAAAGTAAGTCTAAATGAAAGACCCTGTCATCAAATGGTCCTTGCAATCTATGAGAAGTCACAGAGAGCATAAATCGTTTATTGCTAGCTTACTAAAAAGAAAACATCTCCACCACTTTAACCCTTATAGGGTCACCGGGGGGTAAAAAATACCCCCATCTCGGTTTTTCACGGAAATTTTAATCCCTGAAAATAGTTGAAGAAATCGCTTCTATGACTTTTCCTAAATATGTTTCCTGCACAGAATGCATCCAGTTTCATTAGTTATTCATGAACCCAAATAAGCTATTAAGTACGAAAATGTACCATGTCCTAGCTATTTTACACAGGAATTTTTAAACATAGCATTATGCATGCTTTACACATGAGTGTCTAGCTGTTAAAATGTCTCCTTATCAGCATCTGGACATTATAATAGAAATCGTTTTGGTTTCATAAAATTTAGATGAATAAATGAAATTGTCTACAGCAAATCACGTGAAGTTAAAAAGTCATCAAGCCCTACAGTAACTGCTGTCGAAGTGCTATCTTGCCATGTACACTTGAACGCAATTGCATTGACAGCAAGGCCTGAATAGACTGTATACCCTTTATCTGTCAAGTCATGAAACATACATTGAAATATGAATATGGCACATATTAAATGCCAGCAATAGTTAAACTGCAATGTAATCATAGGTTATTAAAAATTTCGACTAGATATGATTGTTTCATTGCATAATAAGCTCAATGCTACATAATATTATTATAGAATGTGGCTTTCGTGAAATTATTAATTTTGACCAAGAAATTATTAAATCATATAATTATTCATTAGACACATAACTTTACTGATAGCCAATTAAAGAATCTGGCCGCCATTTTATCCAAATTGTGGTTTCCTTGCAGTGCCATATAAGTTCCATCGCATTCCTTGGCCTCGAAAATGCTGATTTAGACCCTGAGATCATATTTCCATTGCACATACGACTTCCCTAATAGCCATTTTAATATTTTGGTCGACATTTTTTCCGCCATCTTGATTTTCGTGCAGTGCCACATATGTGACATTGGTTCCATTGCATTCCTTGACCCCCAAAATGTTGATTTAGACTCTGAAATCATGTTTTCATTGCATACATAACTTCACTTATAGTCATTTATGATTCTGGCCGCCATTTTGTCCGCCATTTTGATTTTTCTGCATTGCTGCATATGTTACTTTGGTTCCAGTGCATTTCGCGAACCTTCCATAAAGAACTTTTTTTTAGTTATATACTTGAAAATCGGAGTTTATCATAGGAATCGTGCGAATCACAGTGGGGGTATTTTTTTACCCCCCGGTGACCACAATCGGTTGAGAAAAGTCGTGACCCTATGAGGGTTAAGAGATTCTTGTGTTTCTTTTACAGTAGACTTAAACACCAAGAATTTCCTTGATGTTGGTTAAATGTAAAGTGTTGTTTATAGGCTTACACACTTAATAAAAAAGAAAAATTGTAAAACACTTTCATTTGTTAGCCAGTGTAAGTAATTATTCATTCATTGTGCGTGAATCAACCATTATAACGTGCATACACAATAGTCTAGGAACAAGTGCTTTATTTCTGCATGTTTGTTGTAATTTTTAATGTTGTTCGATTTTCTCATTAATTATGTGTGTCAAATTAAAGAATAGAACACGATTCGCACGATGATTGATTTACAGAGTTTTACAGACTTTAAACAACATAATTATAAGTAATTTGGAAGCACGGTTGTTAAATTTAAGAAAATAAGGAAAACGATTTCATTATTTTGTGTGACAGTGTGTCAAAACTGATGGAGAGTGTTGTTTTTTTTACATTGAGGGTCGTTCTACTACAATATGGTTTTATCAGATTATTGTTTGTGGCATTTGCTCTTGTATAAACTTTTAGTAGGCATCTGTGGTATTTAAATCAATAAGTCGCCGCCGACCAAAATATTACAGGCTCACCGCTGCCGACACAATCAAATCGGCGCAGAGCTCTGCCAATAATGTCACAATTGCAAAACAAGTTTGTTTTAAGATAAGCGTAATGGGGTTGTGGTATTCACCTTTAACTTGGTCGCCATGAGGTTAGGATAGGTCGGTTTACTGTACTTGCAACAACAAGATGTCGTGCATCAAATAAGATAACTTAAGAGTGTGAAAAAGACACCTTTAAAGGGTGTATTATAAATCTATAATAATCATCAGGATCGATTTTTATCGTCTCTTACAACATCTTGCTCATGTCTGTGTACGAAGCAGAAAGGAGAAAACGCAGAACCCTATGTGTGAATCATCCAAAAATAGTCGTTATCAGAATAAAAAAAAGGCAGCGACATAAGAAATTCTTTCCTGAAGTATGCCCAAAATGACCGTGGGAACATTCTCCAAGAATAGAGAATATTAAATCAATTATTATAGTAGCCTATACTTTCAAATTGGCCTCAACGTCACAATTTTAGGACTATGAGTCGCAAAATCACCGGTATATATAGACCAACAGTGTACCACGCTGCTGATGGATGGATCCAAATTTGACGAGGGCTTATGATAGCAGAGGTCTTTGCCCTCGAAAAATTTGTTTGGCACAATGCATTATAATACAGCTCTATTATCTATTGTTGCTGAAGTTTATAAATTACGGTACTTGTCGGTTAATTCACCTGCAGACACCGAATCCCATTATACATAATCTTACATGCAAAAATTAATTCACCTGTTTGTTACTTCGCAAATTTAATAGAGTTTCGCTGTGCGCATTTAACATAGACATTGTAAGGAAATGTTCAAATTAGGAACATTGACCATGATCCAACTTCCACTTCACATATAAAAATATCTTAATCCAGCTTCCATTTCAGATATAGAAATACCTTCATCCAGCCTCTATTTAAGGTATAAAAATATCTTAATCCAGCTTCCATTTCTCAAGCGTTTTATCATTAATTCAGCTTTTTCACGCGATATTTTCATAAATCCTGTTCAACCAACAGTTATTTTCATCAATCCAGCTCCAATATACGCAAAAACATTCTCATCAACCAGGCTCCAATTTAAGCGAGAATGTTTTCATCCATCTGGCAGTAGGTTATATAAAACGTTTTCATCCAACCGGCTCCAACTTAAGAAAGGACACTTTCATCAATCCAGTTCCAATTTAAGCAAAGACACTTTCATCAATCCAGTTCCAATTTAAACAAGGACCTTTTCACCAATCCAACTTCTATTGTATCTTAAATGGATGCCGGATTAATGGTAAAACACTTGAGCAATGGAAGCTGGATTGAGGTATTTTTTATAAATTCATGGCGTTCGTGGCGTCCGAAATGATATAAACACATGCTATAAGTTCATTGGAAGTCACCATTACATTACGTCACTAAAGACATTGAGTAAAAATACGGCAGATTCCGCAGGTGAACTAACCGACAAGGTACAAAGACGAAATTTCTGCAGGTGAATTAACCGACAAGTACCATCTAAATTGCTATAAATAATCTTCGCTTGCCTAGCAATTCAGTTACAAATGATTAGTTTATGGCAAACGAACGGCAGTTCCTGTTGAAAAATAAGGCTGTCAATTTAAACGATTTATTATTAGATTACATTTATGCTTATTCCACAAATTTCTTAATATTTTTAAAAGTTATCTAAAGTTATTTTTATGATGCGTGCGGTCACTTTCCGAATTAAAAAACTTGGCGAACAATGATGATGTGGACTTTCTGAGCTACCTAGTCGTCTCGTTAGATGTCGCTAAACAATGAAGACTATGTTAAATTAGAATGGAATTAAACACCTTTAATAAGCAGCTAAGATAATTTATTAAAATTTACCATAGGTATTTTCTCTAGCTTTCTTTGCTTGAGTCAACAAAATGCTCAATGCTGGGCTAAGAGATCGGACTATAATTCATCTGTAATATGTTTATCGCAATGATTTATGTGAAAAATCTCTTTGCTGACGGCAACGGCCTCTGTTATCATAAGCTGTCGCTAAAATTCGAATATATCCATCCAGACAAATTTTTTTCCTGGATATAAAAAGCAATGCTTCATGATTATAATTATGTGAAAAAATAAAGAAACGAACGACATTGACACTAAACGTGTTCTCTATGTTAGATTAGCAAACCGAATTAGTATTATAGTCACGAACACAGCAAGAAGCATGTAAACGACAGATACACACAGGTCTGTCTGAGTCGCAGATGAACCAAGATAAAAGGGCGGATCGATTGACAAACAGACAGACAGACAGATGGACAGACAGACAGACGGACGGACGGACCGACGGACAGACAGACAGATGCATAGCCAGACATATATGGAACCTTATTCGAATATTTATCTAATGATCCATTATCCGTCGACTGTTTTTTCTTATTAATATGACATAAATTTCTTACGCGCGTAAGATCACACCGAAATGTGAATCTCAGACGCGGATAGCCAGCCACTAAAGAAAGATGCAGTTAGAGAGACAAGTACTTAAAAGCCAATGAGAAATAGTGAGTTTTGAACCGTTTTTTTAAAAATAGGGAGTGAATTTGAGCAACGAAGAGAGAGTGGAAGTAGATTCCATTTTTGGGGGCAGAGGCATGGAACGCACGCGACCCCCAAACAGTTCTGCATTGATATATCGACTGTGATGATCTCTTGAATTTCATTCTCTTCCCATCATTTATTGCCTCGTTTCAGAAAAAAAGAGTCAAAGACTCATAAACGAATATTCGTAAACAGTTAAGAAATATGAACTCCAAACGACCATCTTCATCACGCTCTGCGCATCTCATTAAAACAATTAACATTGGCTGTTCTTTTTAAAGCGCCACTGTGTACAGTTACGTTGCGTAGAAATCTTCTGAAAACATAGCATTGCTATTCCAATGGATCAATGTTTATAGATCGCGATATCACGGGATGCGACAATCGAATGACGTCACGCTCATGATTTTATGACGTGACAATGTTTAGATTTTTGCTACGTAGGAATAAGTTTCCGTTTCAAACGTGAATATGCGATTACTTATTATTATTCAGAAGTTTAACGTCGTCCTATGACACCAATGGCCGTTGACGACAATACAAATAATATGCAATGCAGTGAAAAAAATTATAGTATTCCAGAAACACCATCAAAATGAGTCTAACTTAAGCTTCACAATTTCAGCAATGATCAATCTTTCACTTACAATCTCTATGCTCATACACTGTGACAATAGGATCTAATGCAAACCAAGCCACATTGTTTTGCATTAATTGTCTTACACACTAATTTTAAACTGTGCCATCAAAAAGCAATCATGGCTACAAATGTTCAATGCAAATTATAACTCTGGTCTCAAATACTAATTTTAAAAAATATAATAAACTCCTCATAATTATCTTTGAGCACAATGTGCATGTTATAAATTATAATATAATTATTTATTACATGCGCATTGTACATGTTGTACAAAATTATTATGTACATATGCGATTAATTTGTTCCTGTAGCTTTTATAATTTATAAATTTCGTTTATTCAACAATCCGGTTGACAGAACGCAACCGAATACAGTGTGCAATTATGCAATTTAAACCATTCACAAGAGCGCAGGTCACAGAATACACAAATCTTAACTATACTAAGCGACTAGACAGCAATAGCTGGCGCTTATAGCAGCCTACGAAGCATGTCCGCCCAACGGGGGCTCGAACTCGCTCCCTCTCGCACTCTACGCCAGCATGTGATCCATTACTCTACCGGCCATCCTGGTCTGCGAGAACTTCTCTGGTCACCCTTCTCTACGACTTCTTCCATTTTTGCAGTTTATTTGGACAAATTTAGCCAGGGCTTTTTTTAACGTGCAGTTCTACACAAAATGTGCAGCTCTAAATGGATTCGTGCAGTTGTAGAAGCACTTCCGTCACGTTACGTGCAGTCAAAACTAGTAAAAATAGGTAATTTTCCTTAGATTCTGAGTAATTTACCATGGAGGATGAGAAAGGAGATAAGAGGATGTGCAGTTCTAAAAATTCCTTAAAAACAGCCCTGAATTTAGCCATTATTTTAAACATTTATTGCCGTTCGTTTACAATAATTCGGCGGTTTAAAGTGAAACATAAGTAGGACTTAAAAACACCTTTAATAGAGTCACCCAAGTTTAACAAGTAAGCACCAAAGGGGTGGAAAAAACAATTGCAATCAAAATAATCTTTGGAAAAGGAAGAGGATGAAAAAGTAGTCATTAATTTTTGTCATTCGAACTCTGACACTGGTTGCACTCTGCCAGTGCCAGTCCAAAGCCTGGATGAAAGAGGAGGCGTCGCCAATGATCTTTGTTATCATACTGTGATACTAGTTTGCAATTACCACTTCTACTCTGAAAGAGAGTCACAGGGGAGAAGTGTATGCGACTTTGGTTTATTAGCTTCGTTATAATACGAGGTCTACATGGCTGTCAAAAGCTGCCGGACGACGATAGACAGCGTAAATAAGAAGCATTATAATTATAAATTGTATACAAGACCGGACAATATATTCAGACAAATACTGGTAAAATAGAAATATGGGCTACTGCAGTTGAAATACCGAACAAAGAATTTCAAGAAGCAAAGTCTACGTGGCTCTGCACTTTTATTTCCTACACTTTTCTGTTTCTTCAACGTCACTCGGCAACCTGATTATAACGAAACTCTGTTTTTTTATTCCGATGCTCCTGCAGTATGTTTTATCTTAACCCATATGTGGCTAGCGTCAGTTTAAACTGACACACAGAAAGTGGTGGTTTCTTGGCTATTAAATTAAATTTTCTGTTCTAAACTATTTTTATATGCTATTCTAAGACCTGTGTGAATATCTATGTGGATTTATTTAAGTTGTTTTGAGCTGGAGTACTTAGCAAAAAAATATTTTTCTTGATAAATCGAAATATTTAAATATGCATTTTTCAAAAAAGAAAAAGAAATAATGTCAACTCATATTTTAATAATATTGTAATGCAAAACTTCCCCACAGGTATTCTAAAGGTAGTTATGATGACTATTTTAAAAAATAATTTCAATATTGAAAAATATAAGAATTTTCATACCGTCAGTTTAAACTGACGCTAGCCACATAAGGGTAGGCCTACATGGTTTTCCCATGTAATATCCACTATGTCCTCCAATGTGGGTTTGCAGCAGTGTTTGCCTAAACATACTTTTATGTCAGATTGTGATGCTGCATGCATGTATGTATGTATGTATGTATATATGCATGTATGTATGTGTGTATGTATGTATGTATGTATGTCTGTATGTATGTGTGTGTACGTATGTATGTCTGTTTGTTTGTATACGTAAACATACTAAGTCTTGTATGTCAGATTATGAAGTTGTATGCATGTATATATGTATGTATGTATGTATGTATGTATGTATGTATGCATGTATGTATATATGTATGTATGTATGTATGTATGTATGTGTGTATGTATGTATGTATGTTTGTATAATAATAATAATTACGACGATTTATGCCATTACAAGGGCACTTACAAAAACAGCTACACGGTATAAGCCCTAGCAAACAAGTGTGTATATTGTATGCATATATGTATGTATGCATATATGTATGTATGTATGTGCGTATGCATGTATACATGCATGTATGTATGCATATATACTTGAATGTATGTACGCATGTATGACTTTGTATGTATGTAGTATTACGCGTACGTATGTATGCATGTATGTATGTATGTATGTATGTATGTATGTATGTATGTATGTATGTATGTATGTATGTATGTATGTATGTATGTATGTATGCATTTATGTATGTATGTATGTATGTATGTATGTATGTATGTATGTATGTATGTATGTATGTATGTATTAGGGCGCCCGTTAAACCAGTGAAAAATTTTGAAGTTCATAATTTTCAACGTGGTACCCTCTGAAGTTGTTACCCCTGTTGAGGTAATAAACAGTGTAAAATTTCAGAATTTTATGCTGACATTTACCGGTTGCTCCACGTATCCAAAGTTTCTATGATTTTGCAATTTCGCGCCTGCTTCAGTTTTATTCTGTATTGCATTTTGCTTCACCTGTATACTTGCCATTTGCTGATTTAGTTATTTATTTTGGTCTGATTGATCTGTTTACTATAGAACTTCAATAAGAAAGCCTGGACACGACATTTATAGATCCCCCTCTCAATCCGAGTCAAGTAGACAAGCTAGACTACTTTTTGACGAACATTCGGCACAAGCAGCAAAAGTCACTTTTAATACATCCGTACATTGAGTTGTGCACTGGGACTGTAGGATGCTGCTGGATATAGGCTAATAGGGAGTGAGTGGGTTGACCCGTACCAGACATAGATCAGGTTTGCAGCTTGTCATTGTGCCAAAACTTCCATATGGTATGGGTTCAAACAAACGATGGTGGTGACGAACACTGTTATAATGAAGCAAGTGTTGGAGGTAGAAAGTCAGGCCAGGGCCATGCGATCGACCCCCACGTCTTCTAATACTACAGACGAAGTTTGGCTTGTGGTGATAGAGATCACGCTTGGCAAGAATCTACTGAGCCTGGAAAGTCAACACCATATGCCCAAAATTGTGACCAGAGATGCGTCCAAACACTGCTTTGGTTCATCATCTGGTTTCCGACACTACATGTAGTTTATTCAAGTCTTTTCAATTGTCATGACTACTACGTCAATGAACTGATAGAACCCAGTAGCAGATTGTAAATGATAACCCAGTCAAGAATTGATAGAAAAGTCCTCATAAAATTTGCCGGCTTGACGGACAATGCTGTTTTCACTTTTCACAAAGCAAGTTTCTTATGGCCAGTTAGCAGACGAGTGATGATTACCGTGTAGCCCACTGATAGAATTGACAATACTACTTTTTGGGTTGATGTGCTACCAAGTGGTGTGCCATTTATGGCCCCTAGAGCGAAGCACATATCCAGGTGGATGGTCATTGGTCATGTTGCAGTGTCTTAACATCTGGATCAAATTGTTGACGCTGTAAGCAATGACACCAACAGATATTGTGATCAGCAATTTGAGGACACAAGGTTCTGATGAGCTACTCACTCAGAAGAATCCATATGGAACCAAGTTGTTTGAAAGTAGCTTGACAACTTGGAAGTGCAATGTATCTTGTCATCCTTTCACACCCGTAGGTTGATGCTGACTTTCTTGAATAAGACGATCCAGACTAGCAATGTACCCTTGGAAATGTCTAGTTAAACTAGAAATGGGCCTATGCCAACAGCCTGGAAGTGATAAACAACCGAGTAGAGCAAGCTGCGGAATTGACCTAGGACCTAAACAGCTCCACTACAGCAGGTGAAGAGCAGAAACAGAGTCTGCTGCTGCGTGATTCTGCAAGCCAGAAAGTCAAATACCCAGAAGCGAGAAAGACGCTGTTTGTCAGTGATGATATTCTGCGGTATCATAGTCAGACAACTAAGAATGACAATTGATTGATTATTTTAAATGTCTGTTAAAACTATGCTTTGATCAAAAATTATAAAGAAATTGCTTTAACAGAGTTGATCAGCAGACATTTTATAGTGCTGTTGGGATAAAATATCAGAAATATTTTAGTGATAAAATAAGTAAGACATAAGCACGAATAACATACAGTCGGATCAAAGTTTGCAAACTTCTCAGGTGTTGGAGCAACCTTCAAACATGCATCCAAAATTCACAAAAAATTACCATGAGCTGCTCTCATGACACATAACAAAATTGGAGGGTACCACAAAAGAAATTCAGAAATTTTTTTTTAACGGGCGCCCTAGTATGTATGTATGTATGTATGTATGTATGTATGTACGCATGTATGAAATATATGTACATACATGCATTCACTCATACTTACATGCATACATATTTACATACGTACGTGCATGCATACATGCAAATACAACTATACATGCGCACATGCATACATACATACATTCATGCATACATACATACATACATACATACATACATACATACATACATACATACATACATACATACATACATACATACATACATACATACATACATACATACATACATACATTCATACATTCATACATATATACATGCATACATACATATATGCATGCATACAAGCACACATACATAATACACTGAACCAGAATGTAAACATACGGGGTGGGTGGGGTAATGGCGTGTCGGGGGTAATGGGCCGGGGTGGGTAATGTCCTAGACATGTTAGAAACATTTCTTATTATTGTTGACTAATAATTTACTGCATGTTTCTTCCAACCGTAATGTTAGGAGCCAGTGTTGCTAGGCATAGGATGCAATGTCATTGAAGTTGTTTGAGCTTGTAGGCCTACACAACTAAGTCACAACTTAGGCCTATAGGGGGTAATCAACATCTCAATAAAAATTACTTCTGGTCTAACAATATATAGGCACTATACTAACATTTCCCAAAGTGGTCTAAATGTTTTGTATGAATAAAACGCCTTGTGTTCTTTCTGTAGCGATGCTTAATGTACATGTACCCTCCTGTGCCTAGCGTCAGTTTAAACTGACGGTAATATTTGTGCCTACAACTGCCTACGTCTGCAATTTTTAAAAAAAATCTGGGTGAATACGATGGTTTTGGGTCTAGACAAACACGAAAATGTGCAAGAAACCATTAATTTATGTCATGGGTTAATATGGGTTAACATTTTCTCTGACTTGATGTGTAATCCGCTGTCTGCACGATCTTCAAGCCCTCTTCGTTCTGCTGACCGCCTTGGCTTATTTGTATCTCGGTCAGAACAAAACTATCCCAGCATCGGGCTTTTGCTATTGTGGGTCCCTCAATGTGGAATGAGTTTCCATCTGCAAATTCATAACAGTGTTCTGGTGAGAAAATTCACCTGCATCTTTTCGCTGCTTGAAGACTTTTCCATTTTCATAGGCCTGTCACGCTTAGGGCGCTTCTGAATTGCTCTGCTGTGAGAAACGCTTTAAATATTCTTATTAAATTGGACTAGATTGGATTATAAGTCGTTCGTGTTTCCTTTCAGTGCGAACACGATTCTTTTCCTCTCTTTATTGAATTTCATGGCCATATCGACGTGCAAAATAAAAGACAGTGTTTGAACACCTTCTTCAAGGGAAATTCGGGGTCAATAAGTACCCCGTTCTGGATAGTCAATATAGGTGTGTAAATCAAATAGCAGAATCAATCCTTGCACCAATGCATCTGAACCTCGACATTCCTGGCTGACAATAGCGGCTCGACATTCTTGTACAAAGCTTAAATAGGATCGCTGGTGCACTCCGGTGCTACCAATTCTTGGCTGAAAGACTAAAAAAGTCGTCCCCAAAAAATCGACCGAACAAAGGGTATCGTCGGCAACTGCCTCGACGACTGTCATCCCCCGAATTTGTCCCACCGAACGTCGAAAATGTCCGCTTGTACTGGCCCTACCCAGTAACGCAACCCTCCAAAGTAGGGGAACTGGATTAAACAATGGAAACATCGTTTGCAGCTTGCTACCGATTATGCTATGGAAATTCACAGACATCAACGCTAAACAAAGAAAATTAAATTTTTCAAATATTCTGTGTAACGGTCTATTAAGATGACGAAGAGCTATCTATTAAAGCGAATAACCCTGAAGCAGCCATGAGTATAATTAAGCATTAGCGACTTCATTCTCTTAGCCTCTGCATACGAGGGCGAGTGACCAGTCCTCTCACTCGCCGTCTCATCCTATCACCGACAGTGTAGGCCATTTCAATCATTCTAGATGAGTTGTCTAGGTGCAAGGGCGGAACAGATACAACCTTTAACTAAATTTCTGCCTTAGTTTGCTTAAGCTCCAATATTTATAAGAATTTCTTCCTTCTAGATTTCAATGACACTGAGCATTGGCCTACCTTTGAAGTTTTCGACTAATTCTTCAAGCGAACTTCGTCAAATTATTGGACCATCAAACAGAAAATCAAGGGTTAAAATTCTTGGTGAAATCGACTACATAAAATTATGTCTAAGTACGAACTCAATAATCGATAATAATAAGGAGGTTGTTGCTGATAGTTACCACGACTCCAATAATACATAATTGCTAGAGTGCTTTATTATTCAGTGAGTTTCTCGTGTCATTCATATCGCACAAGTTTACTACGTTTCAAAGGTGTCTTAAAAGATTGCTTTGATAAATCGATCAGTGTATTGTTTCGTGATAGATTAACGACGCAATTTCTTAGCATAGATGACTGGCGTCGCCCTCCTCGAGTTCCAAGGCTGCGAACTGGCACTTCCACCAGAATGGTTGAGTGCTTTTTGACGAAGTTAAACGGTGAATTTATGCAGATTTTTAAAGACATATTACGGAATTATTGTGGATTGGTATATCAGCAGAAATTAGTTTAAGCAGATGTCACAAGATGTCACTAAACTCAACGACTATGCGAGTTCTGATGGTGACCCGTCCTCAGATTGTTTAAAGTAGGAGATCGAATCCAAAATAGTCATCAGTCGTATGCTACATAATCGTCAAACAACAGCAATTTTTCAATGAAAATAAGCCAACAATTAAGTCGTCCGAATGTTGTGTGAACAATGCAAAGAATAGTAGCATTGCAATAAGCTGGTCATGAATGCGTCGTAGATAATTGAATATGAAACTTCATGGACTTCATTTGCTTAGCCTCGGCATATGAGTGTGATCAGTACCAGCATTCGACCTTTCATCCTCCAACCGACAGTGAACTGAGTGAAGGTCAAAGTACTCGTTAATCATTATAGCTGACTTAAGTCAAATCTACTCTTGCGAGGATTGATAAAACGTGTAACCAATTATTGTAGCGCAAGGTGACGTGACCTGCAGTTAAACCGAAAGCGCCTCAGATTAGGTATCCAAAGTGGCGCTATATAAATTATATAAATGAACGAATGAAGTTGTAGCTGATATAAGGAGCGTGAATTGAACACCTTTGTTAAGGGTTGTTTTAACGTCATAATATGCACATATTGAATACAATTGCTAGGTATTTCTCTATTGATAAAATTGACCTGGCATTGCATTCGGCACAAGATCACAGACTCCAACACAAGATGTCGTCATAAAACTGCTTCTGCATTGCTCGTCATTGCTACATAATATCCGAACTTTGGTAATAACAGCCGCAAGAGTGCATCAATGATATCATGAAGTAGGAGGGCTACAGTGTATAGAAACTTGGTAGTTCATGTGTAAAATAGACCCTTGGTAGTTCATGTCACGAAAAGTTTGGTAGCTTGAGGGTTAATGAGACACCATCGTTATACTTATTAACAAACCAATAATATAATCTCAGTGACCATAGACGCAGACTAACTGGCTCGGTTGGCTACATCGGTTGATGGCCGCGCACCTGTACGCTGCTCTGTGAAAGAGAGCGTGCCGCGGTTCGATTCCCGAAGGTGGCTACTTCAGAGATTCAAATCTCGGGCTAGAACGGTCTGTCCACGTGAACCTAAATGGCGTGGCGACACTAATCATCTCTGATATGATATTATTTTGTTTTGTGGCTAAGGAACGCCACTGTGTGTTAAAAAAAGTAGTCCTTCTGTTATCTCAAGGCTTGGGATTGGCATCGCCACAAATTGAGTTGTGCCGTAGCTACTGTAGGTGTTCGAGCAATCATTGCGAATTTATCGTCTGATTATGGAATTTTCAATTTGATGCAATTACGAATTGAATGTAATTGCTGATTATGCCCTTCTAGTTGCTTCTTGCTGCCTTGCGGCGTAAAAGAATGCGAGGGAGACAGAGATGAGAAAGAGGCAGAGAGCGAGGAAGTGAGATAGAAATTTAAAATAGAAGGAAGACCATGGAAGAGGGAGAGAGAACAATATCACTGTCATTGAAAAAATGTCTTATTTTTTTGCCTCGGTCATCTGAACGTGTTTCACCGTAATCAGGATGTTTAAAACCACTGGAAGCCAAATGTCCTTACACACCTGAAAATCTGTTGCACAAGAAGCTAGAAATTCAACAACGACACAAAATGCTTAGGTCATTTAAAACGACAGTGAATTCTGGGATCGATGTCGTTATGCGCGAGACTGAAACTCAAGAAGAGAACATTCCGCCACAAGTCGTGTTTTAGTGGCACCAGTCTCAAGCCGTGAAATCAGAGGAGGTCAACGTAAACGATTGCCATCTGCTCACGTGCTTGGGCATGAACGTGTGTGAATCGCTGTTAGGTTTCTGTGAGTGTGCAGTTTGTGTTTAACGATAAACCTACTTCATCATGGCAAACCTCGCCCTCCTACTTTCTTTACACTTTGGACTAGATCTACCAGATCACGGCCAGTGGCGAAGTGATTTTCCCTCAACCTTAATTTTTATTGTGCTAATTAAACGACATCATTTGGTTCGTTACAGACGAATGCAGCGATCGTTTTTCAAGCCTGTGCGCTATTTATAAAATCATTTCATACCATTTTTGCGGTGTCTTAAGACATCAATTGTTTTTATTATTTCCCACGCTTCAATTGTTTTATCGTCGATCTTACGGAAAATTGAGTTTCCAGCGACAAGGATGAGAAAAATAGAATTCTGATACCTAATAAAAACAGACATTCCTGAAATCTCACAGAATGAGAAAAGACATCCCACAGTATCGTCAAATTGTGATTACCACTGAATCTGCTGATTACATTATCGATGGTCTGGAGCTATGTAGCGTATTAAATCGCTATTATCTATCAAACTAACTTGTCTAGTATTAAGTGTTAATTATAAGTAGAAGTTAAGATAGACAATGTAGTGGCGTTGATTTAGTTAGTTAATTAATTGGCGTTGCTAGAAGAATTAATATTTAGTAATATGATCAGCAAACGAAAACACAGACGCGCTTAATCAAGACAGCGAGGCTGATCGAGGTTGGTTGCTAATGGTAACTATATCAACACACGTAACGTAATGACGCGCTAACGGATTAAACGCACGTCATCGAGCGAAACGGAAAAATCTTTGATTTCTGCAATTTGAGGTTGATACAGAAGGGTCATTTGTTGTGTCAAATGAACTCTTAAGTTAAATTAACCGCAGAATGAACAGTTTGGTACATCTTCGACGTTTGGAAGAAGTGTAGCCAGTAGACGTTGAGTTTTTCGGGACAGTTTTGTGTTCGAGGCAAAATCTGGAGCCTGTTATAACTATCGTCATTCGTTGGTGGAGAGTTTGATCGTTGATTTTGAATTTTGCGAACGTTGGAGAGTCGCTGGAAATTAATCACACGGTTGATTAAAGCTGGAGATAATCACACGGTTGATTAGTGTTGTTATGATCACTTGGTTGATCATATGGTCGATGTGTACGCTGGAATTGTGACACATCTCATCTATTGAAGTAAGAAGACTGGTGTTAGCGAATACTAAATATACATTCTGGAATTCCGTGGTTCGGCCTGGACTGCGAAACTTCATCGGTGTATATTATTCCTCATCTACTTCGAAAGACACTTGGTTGTCAGAAAACGAGAATCGAACTACGACAGTTTACCGAATTGGCAGACGTTGAACTAGAAAAGAATATCTACACTCAAGTGAAGATAAGAATTAAATAATATAGTAGATAATCAACGCCAATAAGTAAATAGGAATACTGCGTAATTGTATTGTTTATTTAACAGTTTTCAATTATATTATACATTTATAAAGAATTGGTTTTCTCTTTGAACTGGCCATTTAAATGCAGTACATTTTCAATACCTGCTAAAATAAGCTTAAGACGGATAAACGTTACAAGCTATAGAAACGACGTTATAGTCAGAACTTAGGATGGCGATGTTCAATAAAACTGATAATAAAACATTATACAAAGGTTTTCTAGTTGTGCCTATGTCTCCATAAAATGTTACTAAACTGTTTGAATAGAAATTTCTCGAGGATGCAGTAATGTTGATTTCAATGGCCCTGAGATGTTGAAAACACTGCAAACGATATGGTCCTTTTTAGCACACCTCCAAAACGAGTGCAACTAGTTATATAGATAATTTAAATAGACAGATCATTAGTCACATATCTGACATGGTCAAATCAGATCGAGGGAGAGCGTGTTGTGACGAAGAGTATGATCTATAATAAGTCTATGCAGTGGCTAACCGTGAACGAACAATAATTATTATATTATTCTGCCATTATTCTTGAGTGCCGTACCGGTATCGTATCACATATAAAATTCCTAGATCGCTTTTCGCAGCAAACACTCTTCCGAAACGCTTTCATCACATCTCTACGGGAGAAAAAAAACGTTTTAACAGAACGAGATTATGCAGAGAAGAGCTCAGACATGAACTTAGCCCGTAAAAGAGGGGGGATGGCATTTCATGAGGAGGGACCTATCACAGCAACTCTCTGGTTAAGGCGCACGTTGTATCTCACTAACTGTGTCATATCTCCATCCCTCCCTCCCTTCCTCCCTCGCAATATATATCATCCTTTTTTGATTCATCACTCACTCACTACCTTCCCTGGCGATTGCATATGGATACTAGGGTGTCCCAGGAAAAAAAATTGGGGAAAATTTTTATGCAGTCCCTCTAAAAAGTTTCCATATGGTCCCATTATAACACCTATAAAATTTTATGACGATACAAAAATATTTAGGGGTCGCTCAAGGCAAACACATTTCCCCCAAATTACCATAATTTGGGCTCGGTGTTCAATTTCTAAATGCTTTTAGACGCATACCTTTTATCCTATGATGACATGTTTAATACCATTGGAAAGGTCTGAAATAGTAGTATCTAACAGTATATAACTTTATTAGATACAATTCGATACATGGGTCTGTTTTACACCATCAAATAATGCAGAAATCGTATAAAATCACAATATCAGTTATTAGTACTGATCGGTTACCGTCATTAATACAAATTCCAAATTACAGCAAGTCAAGGTTTCTGGTTCTCCATAACCTGCATTCATTGGCTTGTTCTCCTCACTGCTCAGTGCTCATAATGACGCACATCCTAGGCCTACTTACTGTCGAATTCTACATTCTAGGCCTACATGTTTGCAAGATCATCGCGATTGCATTTAGGAAAATCCTGCCTGTGTTTTTCCACAACTTGCAGAAGGAACTGTTTTTGTTCTTCATTCTTAGTTATTGTTGGATTAAAATTCTGCATTAGAGCTACACCACGTTCGGCGAGGTCATTCACACAGGCCAAGTTATTTACAAAATCATATGCAATCTGATAGGATTGGTTATCCTTCCACTCGTCAACTGGAATATCAAGAAAGCTGTCGTCAATGGCAGCGGTTCGGAAAAAGCTTCGAGAAATTGATAAGTCCGATATTGTACTGGGAAGAGACTTAATCAGGTGCAATCCTCGATCATCTTTCATTGTAGAGATAATCTGTGCTTTCTGTTCAGAAGACAGAAGCTGAGAGAACAGAGCAATGGTTGCTATCTCTTGGCTTAGGTACCAAGAATGACGCTGCATCATCTTTAGACCTGTCGTCCGCAGAGCAGAATCGTCATAGTCCTGCAACCTTTGGATCAGCTGAATGTCATTGATGGGTGCGTCAGCAGCGACTGGACATGAAAACCACGACTGAATGTAGATGTTGACTATAAACCTGTTAAATCGTTTTATGCCTCGAAATTCACCTGCAGTCAGATGGATCACGTTTTCGTTTCCATCATAAAGCAATTCAATCTTCATTGAGTATATTGCTTTCGCCATCCAACGCGCTCTGTGAAGGGCACCAGGCTTGCGAACCGCTAGTGAACTGTTCAATCCAACCATGGCTGCAGCGAGGTGGAGAAATTCTCGATAATCATCTCGAGGGTGGCCACGCTGAAGCTGTTCACTAATAAATTCCTTCAATTTGTCAGATGCAGAGATCAGTGGCATTGGTCGAGGCTTTGGTTGGCGGTGAGCTAGGTCAGACCATTTATCTCTAAATCGCTTGAAGAGCAGAATGTCAGGACCAGTCGATGGACATATTTTGCCAAGGCACACTGTGAATGCATCCGACAACAAGACTTCAAACATATGATGTCGACAGGCCATCCAAAGCAGATTACGACCAATTGCCTTCTCTAGAAGGGTGCAAGCTCCATTTATCCTACCGGTATTTGAGGCTGTTGTGTCAAAGCACATGCCGATTACAAATGTATCGCACTGCCATGACTTCAAAAGATCCAGAACAGCCACCGCTACTGCCTGTCCTGAGCCAGCGGCCAACTTTGGCACACCCAGAAGTTTAGTACTTCCATCAACCAGAGAAGAAGTCAGGACAGACAGTCTGTCTACTTTGCCAATTTTTACTCCAGTGATGTCGGGTAGCAGCTTGCCATCCCAGTGCACGACAGATTTGCAGGCTCTAAAGTTATCCTTGCTTTGCTTGGCAGTTTCACTGCGAAAATGCTGTCGTTGACGATGAATACTACTCTTCGAAAGCACTGCTGAAGATGTTGAGCTGGATATTTCGTTGACTAGAGAAGCTAAGATCATCGTTGACGTACGAATACTTGTGTTTGTTCTATCTAATATGGCAGATACTTTTTGAGTCATCACATTCCTGCGCTTAGCATCGTTACTCAGTTTATTCACGCTGCTACTCGGACGTTTGACAATGAATTCTTCTGTAGATTCTTTGTCTTCATCATCAGAGGAACTGATGGTTGACAGCCACGCATTCGATTCCGATGCATCCGGTTCACCCTCTTCAACCCCTATGGCTGCAGCGGCTTGTCGTTTGAGAAATTTTTCTTTGCGCGCAGCTGATCGTTTTTCACGATGAAATGTTTTTCTGTCAACAGACCCAATGCATCCAGTTCTAGATGCTTGCTGCAGTTTTAGAAACTGACGGTCTTCCTCATTCTTTATCAGCTTATCAGAGTTAGCATGACTGATGTCAAAAAGACTATCCAGTTTTTCGGTATACTCCTTTTGGTTCTGCTGATCCTTGGCATTATTCCTTGAGCGATTTTTCCTCAAAACTGCATGCTGGCAGTAGAGGTCTTTAATCTTCTCAATAATGTCTGGTTTGTGTCGTACGGTCAGTCTTGACTTATTCCAGAATGGTAGCAGCTGATCATAAACTTGCTGTGCACTCTGTGGAACTGTGAATTTCTGCTTGCGGTGAAAGTACAGAAAGTTTCTCATAACATCACGAGCGGATGGGAGGCGAGCCCCTGTCATAGTGTTACGGGGATGTCCAATCAACCAAACAAGGTCAGTACTACGCGTCGAGGTAAACTTTGACATTGCCGCGAAAATAATAACAAGCAGTGCTGCAGCGTAATTGAGTTGGCCCATAACAAAGTGGGACTATTGCTATGAAGAATGTAAGAAATGTATTAGCCTATACCACAATATTCATAATTAAGCATGATCTTTCTACAACAACAAAAATCAGCAGGTACCCGCAATTCAAACATCAATAACCAAGATAGCTATTTACTAGCAGACTGCCTGGCCACGTGTCAAGGTTACAACTATTTCTCAAACGTCAAACTGTAGGCCCTAATAATAAAAATGTTATTGGAATCGTTGTGTGGAACTATTGCAAAATGCGCAGTGAGGTCAAGCAATCTTGATTCTGCTGTTTTCTGTCTTATTCTTGCTCAAAACATTATTCACATATGAAATAAGATCACATGTTCGTAGATTCTACTATTTGATAGTATTCTTACACAGCTAAGCGTGTTATTACGAAACCAAAGTGCGGCTTTCCGAAAATTTTCAAACTTATATATTTCATGCTCAATATAAAAGAAATTACATTAATTCTGTGACCTTGAGCGACCTCTAAATCATTCAGGAATGTCATAAAATTTGGAGGGTGTTCTTATGGGACCATAAAGAAACTTTTTAGAGGGACTGCATCAAAAGTTTCATCAAAACTTTTCCCCCCATGCTTTCGTGGGACACACTAATGGATACATCCATATAAAGAAGGAAAACAACATAATTGCCTTTGAACTTATGCATATTCAGTTCTTTTAATCTTATTTTATTTATTTGTTTATTTGTTTATTTGTTTATTATCTTTTTTATCATCCTCCAGAACTAATCGTGGATCTCCCAGCATCTTACAGGGTTAATTTTGAAAGTAGGGTCCCTACATAATGGGATTTTTTCCCTTCAGTGGTTCCCATTGTTTACCATGCATAATCATATACATTGATAATTTTTTGTAATCACATTGGTTGTCGACTCAAATTTTTAATTGTGTTACATTATTTTTTGTATGTTATGTTTTATTGTGGGAACAATAAATGATGTGATTGATCGATTGATCTATCTGATTGTTTGCTCCAATGACTAAGTAGGTCATCATGGTAGACCAGACGTGACAGCATTCGTATTGACGTTGCATTATTTTCTACTGCATTATCTGTATCTCCCCAAATTTTATCAGGCAACAGGATTTAAGAATCTGAAAGGCTGTGAATGTTTGAAATTGACATAATTGTCTGCTACAGTTTCTTCATAAATATCCGACGGTTGTAATTTTTCCGAATGATCATCGTTGGAACTTCATCACTGCGCAATAAACGTAAGAAACGTCAAGGAACTGAGTGTGCAAATTGCTAATGCATTGGATGAATTTGATCAACTAACTAACTTGTCGCCGATGCTACTTTTAGGCAGTGGCTTGTTACAGTAGGGTCTATACGTCTCGAAGCGTCAATATGCGTCTCTAAAATTTTTTTATATGTCTTGCAAATGTCAATCACTGCAGAACATAAATGAATATAACCAAACAAATTGGTTTGCACAAAAAAATGTTTTTACCATTGGACCTTTAACTTTGCCATTAATAAAACTTGTAACCTTGTAGTTCATGTTATTAACTGTTAACCATTTTTGCTGTTAAATATGAACACTAATGATGATGAACAATAATATTATGTTAAGCCTAAGGCAACGAAAAACGACATTGTTATGACAACGTTATATGGTGTATTTTGGACGCCATGAATTCATTGTTACTGCACTGTATAAGCTGTAAATTGTCGTCAACGGCCTTTGATGTCAAACGACGACGTTGGTTTAAATAAAAAAAGCTTATGTTGAAGCCGATGGTAGACATCCTGATGAGAATTAAAATCTTTCTTCATTTTTAAAATTTATTTTCGAAGGGGTAAGGGTTTTGAAGGTGTCTAAATCCGGAGGCCTCTAGCGACACGACAAATAATTGAAATCGCGAAGATGAGTTATGAATTATTACATGTATATAGACGACCGAAACAGTTAAATAGCGTCCCTTAAAGGACATCCATTTTAGACACCTTTAAGGCAATTTCAGAATCAGTTATAAATAGCTTTGTTAACGCCGTTCAATTATGTCTTTGCCTAGATCGCATAAAATTATTACGTCATTGTCAACGACTCTGGACTCGAAATGAAGTAAGCTAGTTTCTTCCATTACAACGCAGCGTCGTATAACAATCAGATTTGAAGGAAGGAATATAAATTAACCCTCATCCGAACAAGCGAAAAATGCAACTTATTTGAACAAGGGGGTCTGGCCAGACCCCCCGTTTTGATGTGGTAATAGTGCTTTTTACATGCCAATTTTGTCAGATGATATAGAGTAACTCAAAACAACATTGTATCAGTCTCTTTATGCAATATAAATCATTGTTAATGATGAATTTGAAATTAAATGTTTAATTACATCAATTGTGACGGTTTGTCATACATGTTCATCGCTGCAATAGTTTTCCATCTATAAAATTTGGAGATCAAAATAAAGAAACCATATTTTTAGTAAAACTATTTCCGAATGCTCTTATGATCAGAGTCAACATGACTGTTTTCTAAAAAAAACTATTTTTAAAAAATAATGGAATAGGACAAAACCTAAAATGTAAACATGTATCGGTTTCATAAATAATCCGTTAGCTGTTGTTTTCGGGTTTGTATGTTGAACGATGATGTCTTTCATCTCGGCTGTTATAACACTGTCAAAACTATCTTGAATATTCTCAATGTGTCCGTATTATTTTATTCCACGTCTTCTGTTACTGCATTTTGCAACAGAGCACGTTCTCATGGCATTGCTTTTGACTGTCAAAAATTATCCGGATCTTTACTTGTATTTAGATCTCTCGGCTTCATCAGTATAAACAATTTCGTCATCATTATCTTCACTATCAGATCCCGTCTCATCATCGTGTTTAGCATCATCTTCAATTTCAACATTGTCTTCATCATAAGAAACACATGAATGTTGTTCTTCAGGCATTGGCATTTCTCCATATTCACATTCTTTATTGATTGTTGCTCTCACTGTCCAGTCCAAACTGTCATCATTGTAGTCTCGGCCAGTATAATTATCTTCAGAACTCCCATATACATGTAACTAAATCGATTTGGTCGTTTAGATGTGCTAATTGTAGCTCAGTAATATAGGAACAAAGTCATAAAAGCAATCTGAGAAAATATTACTCCTAAAAAAGTTATGCCGCAAATATATGAAGGGGGTCTGGCCAGATCCC
>OX457040.1:3981962-4096893 GCA_949752735.1 Lumbricus terrestris | reverse complement strand
GCCACTCATGTCCAGCATCACGTTGTTGGGAATTACTGTCTACTGCCACCATTGTTGGGGTTTTACTTCTTCAAAAGAGGAAAGTAAAATTCTTATGTAGGAATAATTCACCACGTTTAATAGGTGTCTAACAGGTCCACCTATATTTTCATAATGATCATGGACTATACTACATGTAATTATAGGCCTACCCGGCTTCGCCCGCAGAGAGTAAAAGCGAGTAGACCCTCGCAATGTGATGCGTTGCCGAGTCGTCCTCTTCTCCGCTCTTATACTGATTTCAATATACAATACATCTTCAATATAAAGCCGTATATCAACTTAGACCTCGCGTGTTGTTTGTTTACAATTATTCTGGTTAGACTCAGTAGATGCGCATTGGCTCTGGTAAAATCTAAACGTTTAGATGTCTTATATTTACTGAGTCTAAGGACGGACGACGAGAGACATCGACACTCAGAGATAGTGCAGGAGGGATATCAACAGTTGAAAGAGGAGAGGCTCAACAGGAGTGGTGCCATCGGATGGCAATGGTCGGATGTACGAACCTGCCAGATGGCAGCTCTCTCTCTCTCTCTCTTCTCAGAGACAGCTCTGGTGAGAACAACACGAGTGATGGTCACCATGGGGCGCGGTGGTGTAGTGGTGGCGTTGTTGCCTTGAAGCCGGAAGGTTCGAGGTTCGAATCCACCCCAAGTCACCGTAGGGAGCTTGGCAAGTCCTTCATTCGCAATTGCTCAGCGCATCGGCGTGAAACTCCGATGCAGTATCCGCTCTGCAGTCGGGAGTGTCTCTTAGAGAAGAGAGAGAGAGAGAGAGAGAGAGAGAGAGAGAGAGAGAGAGAGAGAGAGAGTAGAGAGAGAGAGAGAGAGAGAGAGAGAGAGAGAGAGAGAGAGAGAGAGAGAGAGAGAGAGAGAGAGAGAGAGACGAGAGAGAGAGAGAGAGAGAGAGAGAGAGAAGAGAGAGAGGAGAGAGAGAGAGAGAGAGAGAGAGAGTGAGAGAGACGAGAGGAGAGGAGAGAGAGAGAAGAGAGGAGAGAGAGAGAGCTGGAAGCGGTGCTATAACAAGTGCACATACAAACAATAACTTATAGGTCTGAGGCGCTTATCTCAACATGAACCTTTCAGAAGTGCCTCAAGTGTCGTGGATCCCAAAAGAAACCTAATGATTTGAGGCAAGAGAAAGATGGCAATTGACTTGGTGGACATCTCCCTCGCCGTCGCATCTTCCAGCTGACTGAGTATCATGGTCATTGTGCTCGTTATGATTGGAGTGAACAGTGGAGCTGAGGTCTCCAACGAATCTTCTGCGCTGTTGAGGTAACTATTGCAACAGTTCTGTACTCAATGCTGCTAAGCTCATTGCCTGTCTTCTTCGATTCTCACACATTTCTACATTCATTGCTGAACAACTTCACTGGCTTCCACTCTCAGCTCGTATGCAATTTACAATTCTCGTATTGGTTCTCAAGTCTCAATTGGGTCTGGCTCCGAAGTATCTGTGTGATCTTTTACTTCGCCACATTTCTGCCACTTCACTGCGTCCTCTTAGGTCCTCTGATAGGCTTGAACTCTTTGTTCCCCGCGTCAGGACAGATATGGCTCAATCCAGTTCATTTGTCTGCATTGGTATCTACCTATGGAATGGACTTCCCCCATCCGTTCGCTCTGCCATCCTATCTGGTAGTCTTTCGTCATTTTTCTTTTGTCTAAAAACCTGCCTATAGTATGCTCTCGGAGTTGCATGCACTGAGAGCGCTTCTGAAAGGCTATTGATGCAAGAAGCGCTTTTACAAATGGTCAGATACAATGCAATGCAATGCAATACAATTATACTGAAGGCTGTTTTAAGAAGTTATTTGTGCAGTTGAGCGCGCCGTTCTATTATTATAAGAAAATTTCAAACGTTTTAAAGGTTTCATACAAACATTCTCTGATCAATAATGACTTTCGCGTCCCATGCATAAGCTTACTATTACTTGAAACTTTAATTTAATTAACCGAAGCAAATTTCAAACTCCATGAGTCATTGCGATCCTCGAGATACAATTATCAGTTTATCTCAAAAGCAGCGATTTTCCCGGATTCGTCCAGTTTTTTTCATTGACTTGGGTTATCAGTTAATAATCAAAATAATAATAATTGTACGTGGTAACTCAGTAATGCACGACCTCCTCGCCCACTACCATATCCTTTAAGTCATTTCCTTTTACTTCCCCTTGCCTCCCTCTCTTCCCCTTCTCTTCAATTTTCTTCGACTCTACTTTCTCCTCCATTCCATCATCTCAACTTCCTTCAAAAACCATGTTCAACTCTGAGTCCAATCTTCAATGAATATCTTATTATGCAACTATACTGTTACACTGTATACAAATCCATCCAACACGGACCTGACTCTAGTAATGGATTATAATTTATTGATTTCGATGGTAAACGAGACGAGTTTGTCGTCGTCGTAGTTGCTGTTTAACGTCACTGTGTGGTATCAATGACCATTAGCGACGCCCTCCTCCTTTATCCAGGCTTGGGACTGGCACTGGCAGAGTGCATCCAGTGGTGGAGTTAGACGAGTTTGTAATCTGCCTGTTTAATTTGAATCAGCGTCTCCGGTGACACTAATATAGCATTAGTTTATAACGTTACAAAGGTGTTTAAAAGATCCCTTAACAAATGTATTGTACGAGATGAGTTTAATGACGCTGTTTCATAGCGTACATGACTTGTATATGACTGACGTCGCCCTACTACCTTTCCTAATGGTACAGACTGGTACTTTCCCCGGAATGGCTGATGGATTGTGGCGAATTTAAACATTATATTTCTTGCTTCAATGTGCAATCCACTCTTTGCACGATCCTCACGCCCTCTTCGCTCTGCTGACTGCCTTGATTTAGATGTATACCTTGGTCACGTATTCTCACTAAGCAAGCATAGTTCTTTTGCTATTGTGAGTCCCTCGAAGTGGAATCACCTTCCTCTGCAATTCGTAGCAAGATATTGTTGGGGAATTCACCAGCACAGCTTCGCTGCTTGAAGACCTTTCTCTGTTCATTGACCTGTGTATCGCTGAGAACGCTTCTGAGCAGCTCTACTATGTGAAGCGTTTTGCAGATGTTCATATCAGACCAGATTAGAATCGATTGAATCGGAAGACGCTCGTGCTTCCTTTCGCTGCGAGAAAGACTCGTTCCCTTACTCTATTGAATTGATCATTTACAATCGCAATTTCGACGCGCAAATATGAGGCTGAATTTGACACCTTCTTTAAGAAATATACAGCGGTTATAAATACCACGTTCTGAATTGAAACATTAGTGCTCGGGCATGTTCGTTTACAAGTATATTGAGAGAATAATTGCAGGAAACTCGACTCAATAATATATTCAGAAAGTGGATACTTAGCTAAATTCTTACGTACATTCCACCAACGAAAATACCAAAGTCTCCGTAAGTCCGTGCTGTGCTTGGATTCAGCTTTCCGGCAATAACGTCAGAACTACAGTAACTAACAAATATAAAATTGCAAAAATTATCCTCAATAAAATATGAATAAACCCTTGCTCAAGTTATCGGAATTCATTCGTGTAGGCCTAGTTACTGTAGTCGTTGGCAAAATGGCCGACGATTTGGCCTCTGAGTCGGCAAATTATGGTGTCTGTAGTGAAAGTCGCTGATAAATTTACGAATATTTATTAGTCTTTTGAAGTCGTGATTTCTTCTCTGACTTTGTCGTCTGCGTTTTCATGATGTTTGGACGGGATTTTGCATCGCATGTTTCTTGGTGTGGACCTAAGGCAACCGGCGTTTCGCCACTGGACTCCATCTTCCGCAAGGGATGCCAGGATGGTCACAATGTCATCATATCCGCCAGCAATATCTTGGTGTGGACCTTATGAAACCGGCGTTCACCATTGGACTATTTCGTCCTCCGCAAGGGATGCCAGTTTTGATCATACTATCATTTCCACCAGCCTGCGATTCAATTACCGGACTTGCATACTACACGAATGAGACGATGAAGCGAGAGAAGGATTTTATGCTTCATTTACTGTCTTTAAGCGAGGATTGTACCGTTGCGGTGCTACGTGTTTGCGATAGTTCTGCTCGTTGCTGTTCTTTGCTTCGACCACCAAGCAGGGACTGAAATATTTCGATCCTAAACTCAACATAACATCGTACGAGAAACTTTTCGACTGAACTCTAAAATGCCTTCATCAGTGTTCTTTCGATTGTGACTCGTGTTGTTGTTTTTTGGCTGCGTTGTTACTCTCAGATGACTTTGTTTGCTTGTAGCGACTGTTAATTAACATCATAGGCCGTGCGCTTTTGTGCAAGACGTGTTTTGTCTTGTTAAAGTGCGTTAGAAATAATAAATTGTATTGTTTTATTATTTAGTGTTAAGCTGCCCGCTGTCTAGCCGACCTGCGTGTCGTGCGAAGCGGGCCGTATTTCGTATAACCTGTATCTGTAATCATTCTGCGGTTTGTCAGATTGAATTTTTATTAAACGAATATAGTATATATAGATTCCAATCTTTAAAATTAGAAAATTAGCGACACAAGGCAGTTACTTTCATCGACTCTCAAACTGCTTTGGATAACTATGGTCTATATCCCTATCAAGGGCGGATCCAGGGGGGGGCCAATCCGGCCATGGCCCCCCCCATTTCAAATCACCATGGGACGTGGCCCCCCCATCCATGGTGGAGCAAAAAAAATTCAGGGTGTCAGTCATGCACAGGAGAATTAATGTATAAATGTAATTAAAACCTATAATAAAAATACTGTGTAAATGTAATTAAAATCCAATCTAAGTCTCTCACGCAATTGCATTGTCTTTATATAAAGCATCGAAATGAAACAATCTTTCAACAGTATCCAACTATGATTTATGGCATGGAATGTATGTTATTCGCGAAGCAGGACGTTTTGGCGCCGCCGTTTTGGCGCCGGACTTTTTGGCGCCGCCGTTTTGGCACCGCCGTTTTGGCGCCGGACGTTTTGGCGCCGGAATTTTTTTCTCCCTCATTCTAAAGTATAAAAATTATCAAATTGTAGGTAATTTTAGGCGGTTCATTTACGCACATTTTGAGTTAAATTTTGTGATGATATTCCACGCCGTTCAAAAGTTATGCCCGAAATAGCTCAGAATGTATGTTCGACGTACACTCCTCACTTGATCTGAAAGGGTCAAAGCTGGTTTTTACTCGTATTAGGTAATACCACAATTAAATTTCATTGGAGCTGGATTGCTGAAAATGTTCTTCCTTAACCCTCGGAGGCTAACCTATGAAAAAATCACATATTGGATAACCTGGGGTATATTTTTCACCCCATGCCATATGAGGCCTATGATATAAAATTAGACTATATTTGATCAAAAATGACAACTAATTCAAGTTCATCATGGAATTGACGAACTATGAAACCTAACTAAGTTAAAATATTAGTATTATCATCGAGTCTATTGTCATCTATACACAAGTAACGCTTTGCTGCATGCTTTCCACATACAAAGTTGCAACACATAGGCTAGGTCTATGACATTATCGATTTCAGCATCATCTAGCTCCGAGACATCATTACAATCAACAAACTCTTCATTATCATCATCACTATCATCATTTTCAATACATTGATATCAATTCTGGTATCAGTTTAGCTGCATTGGCTGCAGATAACCGTCGAAACCTCTTCAACACAAATAAATTATTAATAACAATGACCATTTTATGACGTCAGTCACGTGACCATGCATTCAATATAAAAATATTTAAAAATGTGGAATTAAGCAAAAATTATCTATGAACAGATACACAAAAGTGCATTGCAAAATTTCAAAGCAGTGAAAAAATTCAGGGCAAAATCTGACAGTGGGGTGAAAAAAACACCCCAGGTTAGCCTCCGAGGGTTAAACTGGCGTTGCATTGATGAACAATCCAACTCCGATTTAAGCAAAAGTATGTTTGTATGTGTTCAAAAATCTGATGTTAAGTATTTTTTGTCGAAATGTAATAAAACTTCCTTAATTGTTATATGGTATGGCAGTGAGTAGGCCTATAGTCAATGTGGTCACATGATGTACATGTAGTTAAGCTTTTGAATAATAATTGTTGCAATCGTATCTGGCATTCAATAAAATCAGAAAACTGCCGCTATATTAGAACATTAGCCGGGTACCCGGCAGGGCTTTTTTAACGTGCAGCTATACACAAAATGTGCATTTGTAATCGAATTTGTGCATTTGTAGAAGCACTTACGTACAGTTAAAACTAGCCAAAATATCATTGTCCTCCCTTTAGAAGTAATTTACCATTGGTTCGAATTGTTCATTATTGCAATTATAATAAAAAGGTGTCCCACTGCAAATGTGTGCCAACACTAAAGAAGGTGTGCAATTGCCAATTTTTGCCAACACTAAAGAAGGTGTGCTATGGCCAATTTTTGCCAACACTAAAGAAGGTGTGCTATGGCCAATTTTTGCCAACACTAAAGAAGGTGTGCTATGGCCAATTTTTGCCAACACTAAAGAAGGTGTGCAATTGCCAATTTTTGCCAACACTAAAGAAGGTGTGCTATGGCCAATTTTTGCCAACACTAAAGAAGGTGTGCAATTGCCAATTTTTGCCAACACTAAAGAAGGTGTGTAATTGCCAATTTTTGCGAAACCTAAACAAATCCAATGGTTCGAATTGTTCATTATTGCAATTATAATAAAAAGGTGTCCCACTGCAAATGTGTGCCAACACTAAAGAAGGTGTGCAATTGCACAACTTTTTTGTACAACAGCAGTGTGCTTTAAAGCATCATTATTTTACTTGCACACCTTTATATTACAATTGCAATAATGAACAATTCGAACCAATGGATTTGTTTAGGTTTCTAAAAAATTGGCAATTACACACCTTTTTTAGTGTTGGCAAAAATTGGCAATTGCACACCTTCTTTACTGTTGGCACACATTTGCAGTGGGACACCTTTATATCATAATTGCAATAATGAACAATTCGAACCAATGGATTTGTTTAGGTTTCTAAAAAATTGGCAATTACACACCTTTTTTTAAGTGTTGGCAAAAATTGGCATTTGCACACCTTCTTTAGTGTTGGCAGAAATTGGCCATAGCACACCTTCTTTAGTGTTGGCAGAAATTGGCAATTGCACACCTTCTTTACTGTTGGCACACATTTGCAGTGGGACACCTTTATATTACAATTGCAATAATGAACAATTCGAACCAATGGATTTGTTTAGGTTTCTAAAAAATTGGCAATTACACACCTTTTTAAGTGTTGGCAAAAATTGGCATTTGCACACCTTCTTTAGTGTTGGCAGAAATTGGCAATTGGACACCTTCTTTAGTGTTGGCAAAAATTGGCAATTGCACACCTTCTTTAGTGTTGGCAGACATTTGCAGTTGCACACCTTTTTATTATAATTGCAATTATGGACATTTCAAAACAATGGACATTTTAAAAGAACTGTCGCTTTTGTCTTTAATACACCATATTCATTGTTGTCACTAAAGTCTGTATTTCCTCGATCTATCGTGCTAAAATCTTATGTCATCTTAAAGTTCTTATTTCTATACTAAGCTAAATAGGCCCAGTCTTAGCGGGACTTTCTCTCTTTGGTGGGCCTGTTTTTTCAATCATTCGATGTGACATCCTCTGCTTTGATCGCTTGTACTTTATTAATCTGCTACCTCACATGTCTTATAATTTGTTATTAAATAAAGCATTTGTTTAAAAAATCCAGCTTCTATTTCACCGGCAAAAAAATCTCCTTTCAGCTTCAATTGTTAAAGCATTCGTCGGAACTCCCGCCGCTTTTTCGCATTTAAAAGACTCTTCATCGAGCTTACAAATCTCAAGCGTTCTTTTCTTGATCATATCTTCCATTTCTCATGCGTTCGCTTAATAAATCCAGCTCCAATTAAACCAGGAATATTTTCATCGATCCAGCCTCAATTAACGCAACAACAAGCCGTACATTCACTTTCTATTTCAGCAAGGATTTCGTCAATTTGTTTCACGCGTCGTATACACTGAACCGGAAATAGACTGCAAAACGCAAATGTTATAGCGCAATGGCGGCGCCAAAACTGCGGCGCCAAAACGGCGGCGCCAAAACGGCGGCGCCAAAGCGGCGGCGCCAAAACGGCGGCGTCAAAACGGCGGCGCCAAAACGGCGGCGCCAAAAAGTCACGTACCGGAAGTATTTTATTTATTCTAGTCTTAAAAAGTCATCAGTTTTTGGGATGCTAAATTGAACACCTTTTTTGAAACTTTCGCACGGGAGACTAAAAAGTCATCACTCCTTTCAGACGAAAAATTAAACACCTTTTTTAAGATTTCGCAGGGATGACTACAACAAGTCATCAGTTTTTTGGGATGCGAAATTAAACACCTTTTTTGATAATTTCGCACGGAAAAATAAAAAGTCATCACTCTTTTTAGACGAAAAATTAAACACCTTTTTTAAGATTTCGCACGGATGACTACAAAAAGTCATCAGTTTTTTAATTCTAAATTGAACACCTTTTTTTGAAAATTTCGCACGGGAGACTAAAAAGTCATCACTCCTTTTAGACGAAAAATTAAACACCTTTTTTAAGATTTCGCAGGGATTACCACAACAAGTCATCAGTTTTTTGGGATGCGAAATTAAACACCTTTTTTGAAAATTTCGCATGGATGAATAAAAAGTCATCACTCTTTTTAGACGAAAAATTAAACACCTTTTTTAAGATTTCGCACGGATGACCAAAAAATTTCATCAGTGTTTTGGGAAGGAAAATTGAACACCCTTTTTGAAGATTTCCAGCGGATTACTTAAAAAAGAACATCTAGTTTTCGGGAAAGAAGTTTTTAAGTAAAGTCTATATTTATTGAGACCTTATGGCACTCTTACAAGCACTGAAAAGTACAGCTAATTTGTTAAGATAACAGCTTAAAATGCTACCATTGCAATGTGAAAATTCAAAAAGTTTCTGGTGGGGAGGGGCATATCCCCTCCCCACACCCCTCCCCTACCACTATCGGCGCTGCGCGCCTCATGATTGTCTTCAGACGGTCAATTATCTACCCCTCCGAAAACCTCAATTCCCCCAGAGGTGGGGGCTAAATTACACTCTGGTTTCGGCCAAAAACCACTAAAAAAGTTCATCAGATTTTTCGGCGAAACATCAACGAAAAAATTTCCGACCCCAGCCCAAAAATTTTTTGGCCCCCCCCTTCGAAAATTCCTGGATCCGCCCTTGGCCCTGAGACGACGGTAGGGAAAGTAAGAGGAGCGTGTAAGGTTGGTTGCATGCATGTGTTGAGAATGTCAGTGAGCAGTCAAGACTCAAGAGTGACACCTAAGTCACGCAAAGAAATTGAAAATTTAGATTGAGGAGGAGGTCTCAGATAGAAGCAAAAAGTCAACTTTTAGAAGTCGCTGGGGAGTGCCAAGCCAGATGAATTGAATTTTTTGCTACAGTTAAGTGAAAGGCAACTAGAAGACATCCACAAGAGCAAATTGTGGAAAAGTGCCTCAATACGGAAAACTAAAATGAGTTGAGTAGACGGAGAACATAGGCCTGGACATTATCAGCAAAGAGGCGACTAGTGGCAGAGCGACTTGGAAAAAGAGAAGCAACATCAGCCGTTTACAGAATAAAATTAGGGATCCATGGACTGGTCCTTAAAAAAATACTGGCATACAATTAAATCTGGAATTACCAGATATATACATTGTACAACCATTATTTTGGGTGCGTACAGACATGGAAGATTGAAGCCAGAGGAGAGGGAAAGCTTTATATCAAAGGAGGAAACCTTAGCCTTATCAATTGATGCATAGATGTGATATGACCTGCAGGGCAGTTTCAGTTGAAAGAAAGACTCGAAAACCAGATTTTGGCGAGAGGGGAGAAGGTCTGATGATTTAAGGTATGGAATAATCTGTTAGTAAATAGTCATTGGTGGAAAATAACATTTAATAAATTTTATCTGTGCCGAATATGCTTATTAGAGGTGTTAAATTTTAACCTCGCTATAATTCCTCAGTAAAACTTTTTATCTTTGACAAGCAGTTTTCTTTAATTGTTCAATGCTGTTCCGACCAATTTGCTTTTTTTGAACAATACTGCGAAACGCAACTAAAATTGAAATAGTAGTCGTTGTTTCAGCAGAGACCGACAGTGTCACATTGCCTTCTATGTCCAGGTCGAAGATTTTCACTAGTTCAAGCATTGGAATGGATGGGTACAATTATATAAGTTTATAGGCATTGTTATTCCCATGTCTAAAGTCGTTTAAAGTCGTCTCATGACGTCAATGACCGATAATTAATTAAATATAACACAGACATTAATATTCATTATTCAACGCGATGAAAACAAGAAACTTGAAACTTATTGCATCCGAAAGACATCATCAAATGATGCGTAAACGTTGTGTATTTGCTGCTTTTAACGCCACTGTGTGGTAACAAAGATCATTAGCGACGCTCTCCTCCTTTATCCAGGCTTGTGACTGGCACTGGCAGAGTGCAACCAGTGGCGGAGCTATGAATCAGGGGAGTAATAGAATCTCTCTAAAACTATATTTTAACGATGCTAAAGAATTTTAATCTGAAACTGCCTATAAAAACAACTTTGATGAAAAATAAAGGTGTTTATCTGAGACCATGTGAAATTAACCACTTCTACCATTTATTATTATTGACATACTTGACGATCTTACTTCTTTTTTTCTCTATCCAACCGTCCAGGCCTACTTGCTCATAATCATATCTTTATTTAAACGGAGTAATAGGATCTCACTATAATATCTTAACTCTGCTAAAGAATATTAATCTATGGATTTCACGAGAGGCTATAAGTTCGTTCACCGTTTTAAAATGCGTTTTCTCAGTAACGGTTCCATACTTCTTTATAATATTTTGACGGTGTATAAAACAGTCAAATGAAAGATACTGGTACAAATTTGATTATGATCCGATCCGCTTTCGCCATTATTTATAAGAAAATGCAAAGACGACCAGTTTTTTGCGGAAAAAACTGCGTTTATCAAATTAACATAGTAAAGAAAATGTGTAGGCTTAACCTCGTACACAAGCTTGACAAGACACTGTTGCTTCTTAGATCTTAGTACATACAGAAATAGGCTGTGAGCGTACATTATCTCCTTCCTGCTTAATGGCAGCACTGACTCCATCCGGCATAGACTGGATCATCGTCTGAAGTGTCCCAACTGCTATCGATCTCCTCGCTCGTTGGAAGCGACGACTAAGTGGCTAAACTGGCCACCCAAATCTCCGGACCTCTCTCCTATTGAGAAATTATGGAATATTTTATCTCTCAGCGCTTAAAAAGATCCTGAGCCAAAGAACGCTGATCAGCTCAAACGTCAATTATTACACTCAAAAAGCCTTATTATTATTATTCCACAGTTTAACGCCAAATTATCATAACATCATTGACTCTAGAAGTTAAATGTAAGACTGCATACTCTAAAAGCCAAATGTATCTCGTGTTACTTATAGCATCAGTCTACTTTATTTAATAGGTGTCTAAAAGGGTACCCGACAAAAGAGCGCCGACATAAGCGCGACCCGTCGAAAGCGCGCTGGACAAATGCGCGCCGACATAAGTGCGCAGTCAACAAGATATTGACTAACATACACGGTCAAAAAATAAAAAAACTCAGGAACATATTCACGTGTAATTGTCTGATAAATAGCTCACATAGCTCTATGGTCGTCTGTCAATATGGCGGACGATCTTGCCTTTCTGTTGTTATGGCAGATTTTTACTTCTCTGGCGAAACTCGCTCGTTCTTTCTCGGATTGTCTGATGTTTACTGATGTCGAGTATCGAGTTACTGGCTTTTCTTCATCTGTGTCGTAAGCGTTTGGACGGTATTTGGATTGCAAATTTTGACATTCAACCCTCAACATGCGTCTCTCCTTTTTGGACTGGTCCATTACGCTCAACATCAAGGGTTCCAGGTTCGTCATTATTGGTTCGTCCTTATCGATAGCCGAACGAGTGCCCACATGAATGGGAAAAGAAAGGATCTTAATAACAACAACCGAAAACCGTCCCGTAGTAGTGCCACGTTTCCAGCGTTGTGCTGCCCGTCGCTGCTCTTCGCACTCATGCTTCTCGGCTCTGTAGACACTGAAAACGCTGGCAGTGACTATGTATTTCATTAATTTAAGTTTATTCGCTCGGCGGCTACTTTACTCAACTTTGTGATTGTATTAAAGGTGTCTATAATTTTTGTCCTACTTTTATTTCACTCTAGCTTCAAGGGTCGTAATATTTTCGTGAAAGACTGAACCCGGATTTTAATAGCGTTAGAAGGAAGGGGAGAGGATGAAGAGGATTTTAAAAAGTTCGCGGGACAAAATGAGAAGGGACCGGGGGAAGATACGGAAAATTTAATGTAGGGCAGTGGGAAGGAAAGGCTGATTTTAATTGGAGGTCAGTCATGCATTTCTTGTCTACATATCATACTCAGTGATTACATTTTATTTTTATTATCATTGTCAATTTATAATATTATAAATTCTTTATTGAATCACATTTTCTGCGCTCGGTTTACAAAGAATCTCCCAGGTTCTATATGAAATTAAGCATTTGCTTTAAATGTTTTCGTCTCCATCGTTTTACAAAAAGCAGCCGCTAAAGGCCATGGTATTAAAGCGCTGCACACAGACGAACATTCGCAGGAAGAGGTGAGTCATTTCTCTCGGTCTGTCTTTTGTCTGTCTGTCTTTTGTCTTTCTGTTGCCTGTCTGTCTGCCTGGTTGACTTGATGGGTAACACTTGCAAACTGTAACAAGCTTCAGCACTTAAATCTTTCTGTGTGTGTGTGGAGTTGAATGCAATCGATGATAGTGTTCCAAACTGCCAATGGATCAATTAATTCTGGCATGAAGGGAAAGAAGAGAAGAAGAATTGCAGTCAACCTAACCGTATCCACTGCACATCATCACTATTGTTTTTTAAGATATTCATTGAATTTTGTGGCATCCTCCTCTGTTCGAGCTTGTGACTGGCGCCCCCGGTGTTATCATAGTTTCCAGCTAAGCAGCAGTAGACTAAGTATACTATAGTATTTTCACTGGTCTTTGACTCTATCTTGAGGCCACTCGATAGTTCAAGTTAGTGTCAACTCTGCGTTATCGTTTTGAATAATTAACCGTGCTTATCGACAACTATTATTTTATAACTGGAATACTTTAAAAAGGTGTGTAAATGTCTTCTCGAGATTTATAGCGACATCTTGCGGTCGTTGACGTCGACAGATTATTATACACAATTTGTTACGTAGTTTCTGGTGTTTAGCTACATCCCTGGGCTGCCATGCGACAGGCGTTTTGGTTAACCGTTAGATATTATTATTGGTTAACGACGATGTTGTGCATTATTGGGATTGTCTCCACAAGAGATTATACATATCTTGGCGATTGTAAATTATCTTAAGAACACCTGGAGATAATTATCCTTACTAGCTATTTAGTACTAACAAAGATAACTAGCGTTGCCACCTCTGTCTCTAGGCTTTGATCTGGCAATGTCAATTGTGAGGCTTGGTGGTGTAGTGGTTATGTTCGTTGCCGTTACAGGTTCGAATCCACCTCAAGCCATCTTGACCAAATCATTCACTCGCAATTTCTTGAGCGTTTCAGCGTGAAACTCCGATACATGTGTCTCCGCTGTATTAGGGAGCGCCTCTAAGTAGAGAAAATGAAGGGTCGCTATATAAATGGATAAATAAATGAATAAATAAGCATAATATGCAGATTAGGTACGACAATATAATTATGCATGGATGGATCCAGAGTTCAACGACTGCTTGTGACATCAAAGGCCGATGCTGCCGACCAAAACTTGTTTGGCATAATTATAGCAGCATAATGCAGAAGTTGCTGCAGTTTAACGTCACTGTGCGACAAAAGAGATCATTATCGGTGCCCTCCTCATTAATCCACGCATTGGACTGGCACTGGCAGAGTGCAACCAGTGGCGGAGTTCACCACACAGCAGCATTGTAGTAATTTCATCTTAGACCATCTTTCGTTGTCCCTCTTTAACTGGGCGCTTTCTTCTGCACTCATTTACACTTCATGGTTTGTCAAATGTTCCGTCTAGCCGATTTCATGCCTACTTCTCCGTAACCACGCTTCGAATGTCTCCAGTCTCAATATATACATGTATATCCTCATTGCTGATGGTCCATGTGTTTGACCCGAACAGCATTGCACTCCATAATATCGGGTGTAGTGCTGTTCGGGTCAAACACACAACCGATATTATCAGTATCTCTATCATCCGTTTCCTCAGATTCCTATTTATTTGATTTTTCGCAATTTCTCTGCTCATTGAGAATGCCTCCTTCCCATTGTGCTTTTCTTCTTTTGATTCTCCCTCTGAAATTTGTCATCTGTTGCTATCACTTCGTAGTTTGCAGACTAATTATTATAATTCTCCTGTTCTACATCCTTTTCCCCAATACGTATCCTGCAACTGACAATGATACTTGACTTCACATACAATGCTGGTTGGATGGATCCGATTTGACCAGGGTCTATGACAACAGAGGCCGTTACCCTGGACAGAAATTTGCTCGGCATATTACAGCACTTAAGAGCAAGGTTTATCGTAAGTTTGACTTATATAGCTGTATATGACTCGTATTAAGGGTGTTTGATTCTCGGCTCGTGAAAGTCTAGACTCTATTTTCTACCATTTCTTCCTACAAAGCACAAATGGCAATTGCAGGCGCGATGATTATTGTGTCTATGATGCAACTCATTGAAGTTGTTTTATTGCGCTCTAAATTTACAAGCTGAGCATAATAATTATGTAAAAGACACAGGAGGCATTCAATATGACTTTCAATTTGTTCTTCTACGCACAAAGTAGAATTTCAAGACCAACGACACAATATTCATACGTCGACAACAGTTTGAAATAATATGATATGAGTGTGTTGATGACTGTGTTGAAACAGTCGCATATGATTATTCAAGCTGAGTAATGTACTCCCTTCATGGAAATTATTCTATTGATTATAATTTATTTGCATCAACAAGATGTTGCAATGTCTGTATGTTGCTGTCTTATTTCGTTCAGATAACGATTATTTTGGGTAAACGTACACATGTGATTATTCGTTGTTACTTTCCTTTTCGTCTTAAGATGTAGGTTTCTTTCTTCGTACATTAACTCATAGTGCAATTGAATTCGCTCTCAAGTGCTGTAATACGCCGTGCAAATTTCTGTCCAGGGTAACAGCCTCTGTTGCCAAAGACCCTGGTCAAATCGGATTCATCCATCCATATAAATTTTGCGTCGTACAGTACCCAGCAAGTTAAATGACATTACAACGATGAGTACGTAACCGATGGTTATTGTAGCATTATAGAAACGCAATTAAAGGTGTCTGTTATCACGTTTTTTCATTTAGCATATTATTTCGTGGTTTTGCATATTTCTTCTCACTGTCGACAAAGCCGATGACAGCAAAGTTTATGTAATTTTGCAGGCAGCAAAAAATCATCAAAGCATTATTCTAATGTTTAGCTACATGGCGTGGCTGTTAATGATTTGACTTCGAATTCCGTTTGCCTATGGTCTAGTAAAACGCCATTGGCATGATATATTACTGCAACGGATGCCAATGATTTAACGCCATCTTTTTTCATCAGAGTCGGTTGAAGAGGATGTGGAGATTTTTAGTAGACATACTGTGCTTACGCATAAGAAGATAACATTTTGACAACGGAACCATCGTTTGGTTAACGTCTGCTTAATTAACGAAATGATGTGTAAAATTATATTGGCAAATGCGGAATCATTACTAAAAGTCGGGTCAATCTATGAAATAACTTCGGTGAACCCCAAAGCATTTTATTACGATTTTCCGTTGTCATAGGTCTGGTGATGAACATACTAAAAGTTACAAGAAATCGGACCGCGGCAAGTGGTCTAATTTTGGCGGGAAAAAAGATGGCCGCCAATTGGACAAGGCATGGGATCTGGAAATGGCACTGTTAGAAGCAAATCATGTACTAATTTGCTAACATGCTTTTCTAGACTAATTTGACCCTCCTGAAAACGAAAACCGTGGTTAGAAAGCTTAATTTTTAGCGGTTGCATGGGAAAACAAGCTGGCGGCCAAAATGATGGCCTATAATTGCATCAAAAGATTGTATAGTCGTGTCAATCTACGAAATGATCCCCAAAATTGTAAGAAGGCATCTTATGATGATTTTCTGGTATCTTGGGTCTGGTGTTGAACATACTAAAAGTTACAAGAAATTGGATCACGGCAAGTGGTCTAATTTTGGCGGGAAAAAAGATGGCCGCCAATTGGACCAGTTTTGGAATCTGGAAGTGATGCTGTTAGAAGCACATCATGTAACAATTTGATAACATGCTTTCCTATACTAATTTGACCCTTATGAGAACGAAAATCGCGGGTAGCAAACTTGATTTATAGCGGTTGCATGGGGAAACAAGATGGCGGCCAAAATGGCGGTCTATTGCTTAAAAAAGCTGTAAGTCGGGTATTATGTGATATGAACACGATTTTGTAATTTTAAATTTATATGTTACGGTTCTAGACATGCAATGTAATCAAAGACACGTATGTAGCACTGAAAGAAAACCAAAATGGCGGGGAAATGGCGGCCAGAATGTTGAAATTGCTATAAGTGAAGTGATGTATATGCATTGGAAACATGAATTCGGACTCCAACTTAGCATTTTTGAGTTCACGGAAAGCAATGGAATCAACTTTGCAAATGTGACACTGCAAAAAAACTAAAATGGCAGCGATCGGAAGCGTTTCCGAGGAGTTCGTCAAGGGAACTTTGGGGTTCATGTCAAGCGGAAGTGTCTCGGAAATGGATGGATCTTGCGGAGGAGGAGGCGGTGGAGAAGCGATGGACTGGCATCGCGGGCACACACACCTGTTAAACGCGGATCGTGACAGGATACTTTGGACAATTAACACTCTATTCTTGTAGCAAACCGTCGCGAGGCGACGAAGGCGTTTTGACATGGAGGACACCTTTTAAACGGAGTGAGCAGTCTCTTAAGAGAGTAACGTTTCAGTTGAATTAGCTGATAATTTCCTACTATAATAAAATGTCAACGGCCATTGATGTCATAATATGACGACGTTATATCGGAATAAAAAAAAGATAATGGATAGTTTAACAATGGCGTGTGACAATAGAGGCAATTTCTGTACATTTATTTTTTACAATGATCGTTAGCAATATGAAATATCATTCGTCACATTTCATATTAAGCCCTCATAAGATCGTCGAATTGGGCCGAATCTCAATAGATAGCGCAACTTTGTCAATGCCCGCGCTTATTCGCACCGTGTAAAGCCAGGTAGGCCAAAGATAATTACTATAGTCTATTGTTATAGAAGAGAAGGTATGCGATCTTGTTAGACGCTTATGAAACGTGGACAATAAACGCTAGATAAGAATTATAGACGAGGTTCAAAACTCCGCCACTGTTCGCACTCTGGCAGTGCAAGTCTCAAGTCTGGGTCAAGGAGGAGGGCGACATTAATCATCTTTGTTATCACACAGTGACGTTAGACAACAAGTGAACCACAGAAAATAATGGTATTGATGATTAACTTGCACAATGCTATCTGCATTGGATATCGAAACGTGAAAAAATATGGATGCTCGTAATTGTAGAATTAATGTACTACATAATAAAGGTGTTTAATTCCACTGCAAAACGTACATTCGCCAGTGTTTAGCGAGAGACGCCACATAAAATAATCCAGACGGCAGAAAATATTTAAATAGCTTTTTAATTTCCTAGCGACATCTTGTGGTTTTAATGGCCGATGACGTCGACATTACATAATAAAATCATGTTAAGCGTCATTTATAGAATTCATTACTGAACCAGTTTTCAATAGTTGATTGACATCTTATGGCATTATATGACATCAAAGACGAAAGGGCAGAAAATAAATTCCTAAACAGTTTTGAAACGCAGATCGATAATTCAGTGGTTACAGGATGTGATTGTCGATAAAAAAGGTCGTGGGTTCAAATTCTCTCCAAGGCGAAAATTTGGTTAAAGGTTTTTCTGATGCTCCTTTGTCCCAAGACAACTCAGCTATAATAAGTGCAATGGCCTACACTGTCGGTGATAGGATGAGACGGCTAGGGAGAGGACTGACCATTAGCACTCGCATCTTGAGGCTAATCATATATAGTCGCTAATGTTTCATACTAATGGCTGCTTTAGTGCTTTCTTAATGAAGTGACTTTTCTTCTTCATAGACTTCTTACACGTATACCGCACAATATTTAAACGTCTGGAATTTTGTTTGGCTATTTGAGTTTAACGGCGATGTATCTAAACAAAGATGACTAGGCTCAATAGTAGAGTGAGAGTCGCCTACCCAATCTCCCTTGGTACTGACACATGGATAGATTATGCAAATCTACGATATGCCAATTACACGGACTTTTGTTAGAATTTAGAAAATATCCGTAGTTTAATTTTTATAGCTCCAGATACCTCTTATTCAAGGTGTTTAATTGCGGCCCTTAATTGCTTAATTCTTCTTTCAAAGTTTGATATGTCTGGTTTATCTAGGAAGCCCAAAGGGACGAGTTTCCGACTAGTTACCACAAGATTTCTTATGAACTGCTTATTGCAATGAAAGCAATTAATTTCCTCTGTCTCTAGGTTTTATCAATAAAATGCAAAATTATTCTTAGTTACCCACTAAAAATATCCACGTCATCATCATTGTTCACAATGTTATTTAATCGGAAAATGGACTTTCAACATCGTGAAAAAAACTAACTTTTCTAATGTCAGAAAATTGTTCGAACAAGCCAGAAGTTAATCTGCGAAATATTTGACTATTGATCGGTTACTAAATCGTTAAAATCCGAGGCCCTAACTACCGTTCGCTTCCAGTTGTAGAACTCTTTAGTTATTCAATTGCAATGTTAGCGGAGATTATTTGCATTGATGAGCTTCATGTGAAGGCATCTTTAAGCAATGCATAGTATACATGTAAGTAAACTGTTTATTGCCACATGACCAAATTCAATGAGAAAAAAAACATTTTAAGAATGCTTTATGATGCTTACTTTCATGTGGACAAAAATGCGGTTTTGCAGTTAGACTAATAAAGAATACACATATTTACTTACTTACCTACACCGATATTTTCAAGAATCAACGTCATAACATTATGAAGCCGCAAACAAATTTAAATTATTATTATTATTGCAGTTGTCAGATGTTCTCCGTTTTTGGAGACTGTCACCCTTGGCCATTTAGCGACATTTGTTAAAACTGTCCACATGTTGCTCTCTTATTTTACTCTGATTACGAATTTACGATTACCTTGGATATCATACACGTGTTATTACAAGATTTTTTCTTTTCTGTCATTCAAAATGTCATGTAAGTTTCTTTTTACTCCGGCAATAAATTCTTTCAGTGCCAAAACGATGCTGTTCGGATTTCCATAACTTATGCCTAATATATCAAAATGGTGCAGTCTGTGAAAGGTGTTTAGTTTTTGGTTCAAGTCAACATGCCATTTTCATACTTTGACGATATCTCGCCATCGACAGGTCCGATGTCGTGCTGTTTGTAGTGAAGAAACCTGCACAACTGTACATCGTTTCAGTGACAGGATGCGATCATTCTGTCAACGGCGTTCTTCAATATACGAAAAATTATATTTCGATCTCTTGTTTTAGCAATTATTCATTTAGTTTGAATAACGTGATCATAATTCGTTGCCTTCCTGTATCGTTCTTCGTGCAATAGCTTTTTGTACAGCATCACTTCTACACTTCTCCTTCATAGAATCCCGTAGCCTAGGGTGGTGGCTATACGTGTTGATGTTATATATATATATATATATATATATATATATATATATATATATACTAGCTGTACCCGGCCACGCGTTGCTGTGGCTGAAAAGACTGGACAACCCACCCTTTCTAGGTCCCCTCCCCTTACCCCATCCCTTCTCCCTTCCCCCTCCCGTTCCCCCTCCCCTTCCTTCCCTCCCCTTCCCTCCCTCCGTCCCTACCTATCTCCCTCCGTCTATCCCTCCCTCCGTCTCTCCCTCCCTCTCTCCCTCACTGCATCCCTCTCTCCCGTTTCATCCCCTCCCCTACGTCCCTCCTCTTCCTCCATCCCCCAAAAATATGCGCTTTAGAAAAACGCGCGGAAAACAGCCGCAAATGGAGGATTTTGTAGAAACCGACAGTTACATATAAATATGCGCTAGAGAAAGACTCCATCGACGTATATATAGACTGTCCAACCCACCCTTCCTAGGTCCACTCTCCTTACCCCTCCTCTTCTCCTCCCCTCCCGTTCCCCCTCCCCTTCCTACCCCCCTTCGTCCCCTCCCCTCCCTCCGTCCCTTCTTCTCTCCCTCCGTCTCTCCCTCCGTCTCTCTCTCCCTCCCTGCATCCCTCTCTCCCGTTTCATCCCCTCCCTCCCCTCCGTCCCTCCCCTTCCTCCATCCCTTGAAATATGCGCTTTAGAAAGACGCGCGGAAAACAACCGCAAATGGAGGATTTTGTAGAAACCGACAGGTATACATATAAATATGCGCTAGAGAAAGACAAACCTTTTAAAACGCGCCCGAAAAAAATGGGCAGACGCCACCGGACGGATGAGTCAAAGTTCAAATGGATATGGCTGGACTCCATCGACGTATATCGAATGGAATTAAAAGTTGTGTTTTTGGGGTCGTAAAGATTGCGCTTTTCCCAAAAAGGCATTATACAAACCCGCTTATGTTCGAATGGAACGTTTTGCGAAAATTTTGAAAACAATCGGTCAAGAACTTTCCGAGATCCTTCATGTCGAACGGTAACGTTTTACATTTTTATTTATATAGATATATATTATGTGGCAGTTCCCAGATAGCATAAAACAGGCGAACTTAATAATTATAAAAGCAAGCAACGTTGCGGATGATAATATTATAAACTATTTTGCGAAATTACAGATAATGACGTAGATGATGATGAATGCTTGATCCTTCTTAACAACACTTAGTCATACCAAGGATGATTAGCCTAAGTGGGGCGCAATGGTATATTGGTATATTGCAGCCGGAGGGTTGCTAGTTCAAATCCACTTCAAGCCACCGCGTAGGTACCTTGATCAAGTCCTCGGGTGCTGTGCTCGCACTGTTACAGTAGTCTGGAGCGCTTCTGAGTATAGTAGAATTTGAAAGTTCTCTATGGAAATCGATAAATAAACGAAATGAATAAAAAAAATAGTGTCGTCCTCGCTCTTCGGAGTGCATTGGAGGAGAATGGTTTGGCTGATTAGTCACTGCTTAACGACACTGTGCGATCTTGAGCGATGCCCTCCTCCTTCATCCAGGTTTGGGACTGGCACCGTCAGAAAGCGAGCAAAAGGTCGTGATCTGGTAGTTTAACATGACACGTATAATGGCATTGAGGTTATTATTAGACGTGTCTTATTATATTAGAGTCTTTGGCAATCATCTTCATTAAACAATTCTTTTGCGCAAAGAAAGATCAATTTAAAAATTCAAATATTATTTCGTTTATATATATGCAAGGTGTTCTGCGTATAAAAGGTGTTTAATTTCGCTAATTAATTAACGACATATTGCGGTCGACAGAACCGATTACTTCGAAGTTACATTGCACTCACGCACAGCAAATAGTCATCAAAGTTTGTTGCCTTTCAACAGATTGTGTCTGCCAACTAGACTTATTTAACTAACCTTGCATGCCAGGCTTAACACCATTATGCTGTTTTGGAATATTGCAGCTGGCTGAGATGATTGCAATTTTAGATGACAGTAATGGATTAAACGCATAGAAAGATAATCAATATTCTGAAGTTATAAACTATATGGGTTTTCGAGACTTCTTATCAAAGGTAATCGTAATCGTAATTGAAATTTTCGAATCTCTAGAGCGCCACTCGAAGGCAAAACGCAGAGCGCCAGCTTATTCACGAGCGCTTTGCTTCTTTGGCCTTCAGTTGATTTATTCCAGCCTTGCGATAGTCCATCAATTTACTTCTGACATGATTTCTTTCTGTTTAGAACAATTATTGATTTTTTTCGCTTCTTTGACCTATACATGCCATCCATTACAGGTGTGAAGAGAAATAACATGTTAAAACTATCGTGTGTTACAATTGATGAGCGACTTACTATCTTTGAATGCATCGCCAAAACTCTGTATGCTTATCTTATGTTCCTTCGTTCTCTACCCTTTGCTCGAGCTGCGTGCCAACAAAATGCCTGCAACGACCTTGAATATCATAACACGTGGACAACAATGCATGAGTAGGCCTACTTGTCAAAACGCTCCTTCAAGACTGCTCAGGTTTGCTTCAGACTACAGCACGCAAAATGAATCGGAGTTTCATGGTGAGTCGCACGAGCAATTGCTAGCGAAGAACTTGTTCAGGGTCCATAATCGGCGGCTTGAGGCGGATTCGAACCCGCAACCGACCGTCTCCAAGGTGCTGAACCCACCGCTGTATCACCGTGCACGACAACTATCGCACGTCCGCTGTACGACTCTGCATCCTGGTGGGACCTGCTGAGCGCTGGTGAGGTCGGTCGCATTGAAAGGTTCCTGGGACGCGTCACACGAGTTGGACTCCTCGCCTTCGATTCTCCGATAGCGAACAGAATGGACTAAGCCGCCGATGCTGCCCACGTCGCAGCTGTAGGTAAGGACGATGATCACGTTCTCCGTAAGATCTTCTCTGATAGGCAAACTGGCAAGTACACAGTTTGCACCCCAGGTTTGTTCATTTTAATTTATCAGTAAGAATAGTAAGGAAATCCTAATTTCAAATGTTGCTCAGAAACGTTTACTAAGCTTCAACTAGACAGTGTCGCTTGTTAACTGCCGCGATATGTCGACCGGATATATTCTCAATAAAGCGAATTGTACATGTGCCATCATATATTTTGCTCAAAGCCCAAAGCCTGATTTAATTATACAGTAATAGTTAATTTTATTACAGGTGTTTTTTTTATTGCACTTTAAAATTTATTTGAAACTGCATTGTACCAGATACAAACGATAAACTGACCCACAGTTTATTCCCACACAGCGATTAATACATGATATACTGGTCCATTTTATGTTTTCTTTGACCTCCACGTTTTTGACTTATGGAACTGGTCCTACTATTATTGAATTTGCACCCAGTTCGGTCTTATTATAGCTAAGCAATATTTCCTGATACGTATATAATATTATAGTAATTTCGGCAGTTCAATGCTGCCTTCCCCTCCTCTGCCTCGTAATAATAGCTTGTGTTAGCGTTGATAGTTCCAGAAAGTTCTATCACATCAGAGGTTCTCGTGATTAACAACATCCTAAAAGTCCATTGAAACCGCCTTTCTCGCTTCCCAGGATTTTTTTCGGAACAACGACTATAGTGGCAGATATAATGCAGATAACCTATATAAATAAAGTGAAGATTTTATATGTCTGTCTGTATGTATGTATGTATGTATGTATGTATGTATGTATGTATGTATGTATGTATGTATGTATGTATGTATGTATGTATGTATGTCTGTCTGTAGCGGGTCGAATCCTAAATTTCCCGGGCAACGCCGGGTACCCCGGCTATTATAATTTATATTATAAGAGCTCATAGGTCCAAAGAACGAACTTGACAATGACACCGGACATTTATATCGCTGATACTGCTTAAAACCTAAAATTCCTTACATAACTGTTATTGCAGAAGAAGACTCTTTATTAAAGGTGTCTTATTCGAGCTTGTGCCAAAATTTGATAGCTTTGAATATCCTACGGTCATCAGCGCGCTCATAAATCATAATAATGTCACGGTTTAGAAAATGCTGGCAGTTGGATATAATTTCCGCCATTTGTTGCCCTCTGTCAGTGCCAGTCCCAAGCCTGGATAGAAGAGGAGGGCGTCGTCACTAATAAATATTTATAATCGCTTATTGACGTTACACTGCAACTAGCTTCCTACTACTACTAGCAATTCCTATAGAGTTGTTAGACCAGCGGTTCTCAACCTTTTTGGTACGGCGACCCCTTGGTGACATCTCCTAAGTTGCGGCGACCCCAACAGCAAAAGTGATTTTTGTTTCCATTGTCGATTTTATGCAATTCCCATCATAATTTGAAAACTGCCTTTTGCAATAGTGCGAGGTTTGCTGGATCTTGCGATTCTGAGAGCTACCTATTCGGTAGCTTGAATTCGACATTTCCATAAGCCTGTTCAGCAGGAGATGGATCAAAAAAATTAATGGATTATTAATTTGTGAGTAGGGCCTAACCATGGCATCAAATTTTGGCAAAGGGAATAAACTCCCTTCCCATTGTCCAATTTAAAAAAAAATTCACACTGCAATGTTAACATTTTAAGCTGCCATTGCTTTTACCAAATTTCTCATCATTTATCAGTGCGGATAGTCGTGGTTTAAGACTTTAAAAGTGTCCCCTCACATTGTTTAAAATTTCGCTGATTTCCACACAGCTGCAGTGGTCGCATATTTAGCTGTCATCTCCGAAAAATGCCTCATAATTTCAGTGATGAAAGACACAGCTAAAGACTTCAATAAATGTCCCCTCCCCATGGTGTTCAAACTTTTCATTTCTACACTCTAATTACGGCATTTAACGCTGTTATCTTAATAGTATCGCCTGCAAATTGTTTAATTTGTTTGGATTTGCGCCCTGCCACTGTTACACTTTAAGATTCAATCTTAACAAAGTTACCCATGATTTTGGTGCTCCAAGATGTCTTGCAAGACTTCAGTAAATGTCTCTCCCCATTGCTTAAATTATTTGAACTTTGCACGCTATCATGGTGGCATGTTAAGCTGACGTCTTAAGTTCTTAACAAACCTGCTCATTAAGGATAAACAGACCATACAACACTATTGAAATTTATTCTGATATTCAGGAAATATTTATGAAATATTAAGGAATATAAGCAGCATTGATCCACCACAAATTTCGACGGTTCGTTCCTCTGTCACCACAAGTCTCCGCCCATGTATAGGCATCATTAGCTGACAGCGTATTATATATGCATGTATATTCTTTTTGCAAACCGAATATTGCATCAATTTTTGGAAGAATGGTAAAAGTGGAAATTATTTTTGAAAACTAGAGTGACAACAAATTAAGTTAGTAGCTGCAATCTAACGAATGAACCATAGCAAAAGTATAAGTAAAAATTTATTTAAAGTTGCTATGATAATTATAATAGCGTTTAAGTTGCTATTACATCTTTTACAAATTTCTCAAGGGTCCAGGCGACCCCTGGCAAATCGTCAGGCGACCCCCGTGGGGGTCGCGACCCACAGGTTGAGAACCGCTGTGTTAGACGCAGATAGATCGTTCAGTTGTTTTGGAATTGACTTTTAATCGAGAGGTCGGGGCTTGAAATTTCCTCAAGGCAGATATTCGGTTAAAGGTTTTCTGATGCACCTTTGACCCATGACAACTCAGCTGTAATGAGTACATTGGCCTACACTGTCGGTGGTAGGATAAGACGGGTAGGGAGAGGACTGGCCACTAGCACTCGTATGTTGAATCTAATCAAATATAGTGGCTAATGTTTCATGCTTTTATTCCGGCAATTCAATTTAACGTTCCGGTTGCAAGTCGACCTAATCTCTTCAAGTTTGGAAAATGCACTGCCGAATTTTTCATGGTATTTCTGTGGTCTTCTCCTCACTTGACATGCCTTCGCTGTGCTATTGACGTTTCGTTCTGGTGTCAGGTCAAAATCCGGAAAGGTCAAGTCGAGCAAACAGCGTGGTACTACGGCGTACTTTGTCGGTGACAGTAGTATTTTGGCAGTGGAACTTGATTAGAACCGGGATACGACAGCTTGATGAGTTCGGTTTTCAGTCGTGAATGGAAAGCAGCAAAGGGGAGTGATGGGGGCCTTATACAATATGATCCGACCTCTTCAGTCAATTGGGGTTAAGCATAATTACAATCCAGGTCTTGGCATTTTCTTTTTCTTCTTCTTCCTCTTCCTCCTCCTCCTCCTCTTCCTCTTCCGCTTCTTCTTCTTCTTCTCCTCCTCCTCCTTCTCCTTCTCCTCCTCCTCCTTCTCCTCCTCCTCCTCCTCCTCCTCTTTCTTCTTCTTCTTCTTCGTCTTCTTCTTCTGTTTCCTGCATATTGGTTATAATATTTGGGTATCTATTTGCTGTTAGAAGCCCGAATTAAACACCTCTGTTAAGAAGAGTCATTACATCATGATAATCCTTGACCCAAATTGATGCATAATTATTAAGTCTAAATTGCTAACGTCGAGCAAAATAGCCGCAAATTTGCTATATTTTAAGTGCAATGAAAAATTATTGTTTGAAATTTCATAATTATAAATTTAAAATGTTTCAGATTGTATGCTACGTCTGCGCTCCCTTTACAACTCAACTGAAACGAGTTAAATGTCCCACACTGTCGGTGGCAGGACGAGACGGCGAGGTAGAGCATATTATTAGGTAGCATTCAACTTTTGCCAACATCTTATGGTTGTTTGTTTGTTTTTATGCGCACTTGTTATAGCGCCTCTTCCAGCCCTCAACCGCTACTCAGAGCAGAGGCTCCCGACTACAGCGCCGACACTGCATCGGAGTTTCACACTGAAGCGATGAGAAATTGTGTATGAAGGACTTGCCCAAGGTCTCTACGCCGCGACTTGAGGTGGATTCGAACCTCGAGCCTTCCGGCTTCAAGACAACGACGGCACCACTACATCACCGCGCCCCAGTGTCCGCGCTTTAGTCAGGAGCGCCTCTGAGTAGTAGGGCTTCAAAGGGCGCTATAGCAAGTGAGCATACAAACAAATAATTACAATTATAATGGTAGAAAGACGTTTGAAACTGCTGAAAAATCTGCGAAAAGCCAGTTAACACATACACACACTAAGCACGATTGCAATTCATTATGTTGCATTGAATCTATAAATTTATAAATAGCGTCTTTCGCAGAATGACTTTTTAGAAGCATACGGAAGCCCCAGGTGAAGAAGCGTCGATTATTGCTTTTGAGCTGTTTAAACATTTTATCGCTGATGTCAACTCGTAATGTAGGTGTCTATTTCAAGCATTTTATTACGTAGCATCCAACGTTTGTCAACATCTTATGTTCAGTTGAGCTAGTGACTTCGACTAGTTCAGCGACTTTTATAACTTTCGCAGCCGTGTTCATTAAAATTATTCCAACAAATACTAAAAGATGATAAGAATTGCATATCATGAATTTTTAGAAGCATTCTGAAACCTCGTGCAAAGAAGAATAAATTATTATTTTTGAGCTGTTCAAACATTTTATAGCTGATGTCAGCTCGTAATGTAGGTGTCTAATTCGTGCATATTATTACGTACATGTGGCGTCGTCGCCTTGAAGCCGGAAGGTTCGAGGTTCGAATCCACCTCAAGTCGCCGTGTAAGGACCTTGGGCAAGTCCTTCACTCGCAACTGCTCATCGCTTCGGCGTGAAACTCCGATGCAGTGTCCACTCTGCAGTCGGGAGCGCCTCTGAGTAGGGTGCTTGAAGAAGCGCTATAACAAGTGCGCATACAAACAAACACACAAAACATGTAGCAAAAAACGTTCGTTAACATCTTATGGTCAGTTTAGCTAGTGACTTTGTCCAGCGAGATTATAACTTCCGCCGTCGTATTCATTAAAACTATTCCAAATTATACTAAAAGATAATAGGAATTGCATATCCTACCATGGGTCATGAATAAATTAATTTCTCTTTTATCAAAAAAACTTGCAAATAACTTAATTAATTATCTTTCCGAGCGTTCATTCTTACTGCCATTTAGAAACTGTTGAACAGCACCTAAAGCATAACGATTTCAAAGTTTAGAAAATGCCGCTTAATCATCACAATTATTGTTCTTGTTTCAGTAATTGTAATTGTAATTGTAATTGTAATTGTAATCGTACATTTATATAGCGCCACTTCAAGAGAACTCCTCAGAGGCGCTCCCGACCTGACACCTAACCACAATCAAAGAGAATGGTTTTCAAACGTTTGCGGAAAAGGGGCAAAGAAATACAAAGAAGTTCATTGCGGAGACTAATAGGTAACTTATTCCAAAAAGACGGACCAACCATAGCAAAGCTACTATGAAGGACTGTGGAAGATCGAGCCCTAGGGACAACCAGGTCACCATGCGTAGCAGAGCGAAGGAACCTACGGCCTGGGATGGACAGCACAGGTACACAGAGTTCCATAAGATAGATCGGAGCTTGGCCTGCTAGGCAATTGCGCATGAACATTAAAATCTTAAACTCAATACGTTTTTGCATTGGCAACCAGTGCAGTTCTTCCCGTATAAAACTTGATATATGCCCAAACTTTGGTATACCACCAATCAGTAGTACATAGCATCCGTCATAATAAGGTAACATGGTAACCTGGCAATATTATTTGTTCGACAAGTCAATCGGTTCTTATAAAAAATTGCAGCCACCCTAATAAAGGTGCTTAATTCCAGCTTAATATTTCACGTGTAGGGGAGACCGGGGTTGGTTGCAACATGTGTTGATTTCAACACCATTGAAATTTCGGCGCTACATAATAGCAATTCAAAATTAAGCAAGCTATTTTGTAAAAAATACATTTTGGCCAGTGTATCCTAATTTCCTAGCAAGTATTTGATAGTAACTATCGAAAAAAATCATTTTTGGCAATCCAAAAGTACATTTTTCGTTTTTTTCGCAATATAGCCGAATGTTTTGAAGAAATATTTTTTGGTTTGGTTCTATAAGTTGGACCAGTAATTAAGCTTCAAAATGCATTTAGTCATTTTATTCATAATGAGCGCCGTCGAAATTTTTCCAGCTTTCTCTCTGCTCAATTCCCATCTATGACTTTTCCTTCGTTGGTGCGTGACCTCGGTTTGCTCCTGGACTCTGCACTCACTCTTGCAACTCATATAGATCAGGTGTGACGCAGCTGCTTGTAGCAGCTGCGATAGACTTGAGTCATTGCTCGCTCTCTGACTTATAAACACATTTTCCAGTGGTATTGGACTTGGGTTCTGGAGTGCATCTGAATCAATGATTGGAACTTCATGAATTTTCAATTACGATTGTTACGAAGATCTATGAATAATTAGCGTTTTCCAGTTTTATACGCTCTTGTCATTAGCAGAGATAATGTGAATCAAGTTATATGGAGGTCATGGACGCAGATAAAAATTCAAAGTTTGACAATTTATAGCTGTTGAGATCTCTTATTAGAGGTGTTTTATTCTAGCTTTGTGACATCTCATGACTTCAAGAGCCGCTCAGGTAGATCGATAGATATACGCTCACACAATTTACACAAAAGCTCTATAGTTCAGTGGTTCGCGTGCTAGTCTGTCAACAGAGATGTGGGGATTAGAATCCCCGCATGGGCAGATAATTACTTGGTTTGGCATATCTGTTCCACTGGTATTCCGTATACTATAGTTCAGTGGTTCGCGTGCTAGTCTGTCAACAGAGATGTGGGGATTAGAATCCCCGCATGGGCAGATAATTACTTGGTTTGGCATATCTGTTCCACTGGTATTCCGTATACGAAATAGCCAACTCAGTATAGTGATTAGTCTGACCCTATCACATAATATTTCGTTCGTAGGACGAAACGTGTTACAATTGTGAGGAAACGGGATAAATGTTGTAATAACCCGGAATTTTAGCATTTTAATTATTATTAGATGTTGAAACGTCTTATTAGAGGTGTTTAATTTTAGGTTCATGATTTTCCCAGTTAACTGTTTGTCTTACAACCGTTGTTTTCTTTATACGCTCAATACAACTTTGGACAATATACTTCTTTGTACAATACTCTAGAGTGCAATACGGAAATTCGGGCAAGATTGTACAAAAGCAAAGGAATCACGATAACATCGAAAAAATATGAATGACAATAAAAGTAAGACTTTGATGGCATTGATATTGTGAGTCGCAACTTATGGTTGTGAAGAATGGACCATCATGAAATCTGATGAGATAAGGACAAATGGATTTCAAATGAAAGTACTGAGACAGATACTAGGAATTTCATAGATTGCAAAGAAACCAGTGAATATGCACTGGAACAAACTGGCACAGAACGTCAGTTTTTAAGCAACATTAAAACAAAGAAAATGAAATACATTAGTCATAATTATCACGCAAAAAAGAGGAAACTGTTTGGAAAGAGAAAGAGAGAGAATGTAGGTTACAACAGCTGGATCGAGAGCACGTGGAAGACCACGAACAGCCTGGATTTTGAACATTATGTCTTGGAAAGGCTTGCGCAATAAAAAACTGTTTTACTCATTTACAATTGCGACATTTTGTCCGCGACGTTTTGTCGGCGACTTTTTGTCGTGCGACATTTTGTCATGGAACCTATTTATTGCGTGGCAAGTTGGTGTCGGAGTATGTTTAATGCCATGTAGCCGGAAGGTTGCGCGATCAAATCCACTTCAAGCTGCCTCGTGGGGACAGTGGCGTATGCAAGGGGGGGGTTTCGGGGGTTAAAACCCCCCATTGGCTCCGAACAAAAATTTTTAAAGGTTATTTTTCCATTCAAGCAAGAAAAAATAGCAAAAAACAGGGTTTCCGGCCATAAACCCCCCCCATGAAAAATTCCTGGCTACGCCACTGCGTGGGGACTTGGAGCAAATTCTTCACCCGCGATTTCACATTCACTTCGGGGTGAAACTCTGTTTCAGTGCTTGGGAGTTGGGGAAAACTATGCGAAGGGCGTAATGATTGATCATCTCTGGATCCGTTTGACTATAAGTGACTGCCGTGATCTCTTTTTACAGGTGTTTTATTCTCGTCTTGATGTTTATCATCATCAGTTTCATCGTCATCGTCGTCGTCGTAGTCGTCATCATCATCATTAAGTTTGTATGCTTATAAGTGCACTTGTTATAGCGCCCTTCGCTCCCGACAACAGAGCGGACAGTGCATTGGAGTTTCACACCGAAGCGCTGAGCAATTGCGAGTTAAGGACTTGCCCAAGGTCCCTACGCGGCGACTTGAGGTGGATTCGAACCTGGAACCCTTCGGTTTCGGTTGCAAGGCGACGAACATACCCACTACACCACCACACCCCATGACCTGCTCTCGAATAAATTGTGGAAATATTTCCATATCACTTTGTGTTTTACGTCATCATCATCATTATCATCATCATCATCCATCATCATCATCATCATCATCATCATCATCATCATCATCATCATCATCATCATCATCATCATCACTATCATCATCATCGTCGTCGTCGTCGTCATCATCATCATCATCATCATCACCATCATCATCATCATCATCATCATCATCATCATCACTTTCATCATCATCGTCGTCGTCGTCGTCGTCATCATCATTATCATCATCATCTTCTGCATCTATTTGCTCTGATTTTCACAAGATTTATTCTGCGGTCTATGAAATTTTAAGGTATACGGTGACGTCAACTGTATAATTTATTGGCCTACGGATGTCACTTGAAGTTGAAATTCTAAGAGCCGTTATGTGGGTGAAATAAACACCTTTGTTAATAAATATTACTGCACTATGATAAACCATGACCGCGTAATTTTACTATGCTGAATAGATTCGAAACATAAATTTCATGGTGACTGGATTGCTTGAAAATTGTTGAGGATTTTAAATTGCAAATAATTACAATGATTGCAATTATTTCAAATTCAAATGTTGTGTGACAGACTCAAGATGGTTAGATGCGTTCTGCTCCACCTGAATCCTCTATCTGGAATTAGTGCAATGACCTACACCGTCGGTGGTAGGACGAGACGGCGAGGTAGAGGTCTTGCAACTCGCTTCTGCATGCAGAGGCTCAGCAAATGAAGTCCCTGAGGTTTCATACGATTGCTTCAGGGGTATAATTATTGCTTCTCTTAATCTGCCTACATCGTATCACAGAATATTTGAACGACTGGACTTTTTGGAAAATTGTTGTCTAACAACCATGTATCATAAGCAAGAATGATGTTGTGTGATTATAGTAATGATGGTGGAGGATCTGAAAAGGATCGGAACTCAGGAGGCAGTTCATTCCATAGGCACGGTGCTGAGTTGGACATGGCTCGGTTGGAGAACTTGCGATGACTAATTAATTTTATGGTGACTGGATTGGTTGAAAATTGTTGAGGATTTTAATTTGCGAATAATTGTATTGTTTGAAATTATTTCAAATTCAAGTTCTTGTGACCGGCGGTCGAGAGAGTGTAAGGCAGGCGGATGATTAAGTCCGTTTACCGGTACTTCACACGATCTCATTTCTCTTATATTTCATGGATCTTGTCCGTTGCTCTTTCGAGGTCAGCTATGAACACTGTGGTTGATGTCGGATCCTTTGTCTTATTCCATGTTGGTTTTAAACCATTGTCCTATTCCCCGCCTACTTTCAACGCCGCTTATGATGTGTTCCATTGATATCTCTAAACAGGTCGGTTAGTTTGGCATCTACTCCGTAGTATTTTAGAGTGGCCCACGGGTATTTCCTGGTCTTCGCTGTCGAAAACCTTTTTAAAGTCCGCAAAGCAGTTGTAGATCTGTTTGTTTTACGCCTCCTGTCTCTGCTATGAGTCTCAGCAAGAGGATTTTTGTTGTGTTGTCCTCCTTTTCTCTAATTCCCTCTTGTTCGTCTGATATAAGCGCCATTGTTTGAATTTAAAACTCAAACGTCTTCCACTAACTTAAGCATAGCTTATGGTATCAAAGGCTGTTGACGTCAATTGAAAGAATTTCTCAAATAGTTTACACCGTAGACCGACAATTAAATCGAACTGCGTGCTTTCCGGGCAATCCCAGCGATGGACAGATAATTTTATTTGGTTCTAGATATCTGCCCCACTTGAAGTTCTAAGTCAACTGAGCAATGATGAGTACACTGAACTACACTGTCTGTGGGAGGCGAGTGAGAAGACTGCTCTCATATCCCGAGGATGTGAGAATAAAGTCTTTGACGCTTCATAATATTCATGGCACCCTCTTGCAGTGGCGGCGCCAGGATTTCCGTTTTTGGGGGGGCTAAAGGGGGTTAATCGTCATTTTTTTAAATTTTTACATGTGGAAAAAAATGGATGGCCTTTTTTAGGGGGCTTAGCCCCCTAACGCCGCCACTGTCCTCTTGGCCATCCTAATGGACTGGTCCCGCTCCCTACACTAGAGCTAATAACATCACCCTCAAGCTCAAGACACGCCGTGGGAATGACACTCTAATAGAATACGCAGACCAAGATATACAAATAATTATACAAATGTATTGTAGTTTTAGGTTACATAGATGATGTGAACCCTTATTCAAGGTGTTTAATTGTATCGTTTGGTTCAGAGGTTCTCAAACGGCGGTGTATCGCGTAAAACAGATGTGTCATTGGTGTGTCGCGAAGAATTGGTGTGTCGCGAATTCTCACAGCATACACCCGTCGTTCTTGCATTACACTGACTTGTTTACTTGGCAGTTTATCGGACGTATGTATACTGTGATAATTTGTAGCAATATATATATATATATATATATATATATATATATATATATATATATATATATATATATATATATATATATATATATATATATATATATATATATATACATACCATTTCATCGCAATCTGGAGCGGCAATTTTTCTTTGGACAATATCCAGAAACAATGCCCTTATTTTGCAGTCTAATTCTACTCTGGTGTCAATTATTTTGAAAAACTGTGATTTTTCGTTGTTATTCTTTCTTCAGACAATAACTTTTGTACAATGACAATTATTACTCCTTCGTCCACGAGCAATACCTCACAACGAACACGACGCTCAATTATGTTTACGTTTGTCCAGAGGTTTATTGACATCATGTGGTAACACAGACCGTCGACGTCATTAAGTGGTTTTGTTCTTTTCTTGTTGCTGTTTCGTTCTTTTTGTTTATATCCTTGTTCTTTTCCTTTTTCTCCGCTGTTTCTTCTTTGGTTCTCTTGTGTATTTGTCGCCAAAACGGCTTCCTCCAGAGCCACCCCCTTTTTTTATTTTTTTTATTTCCGGTATTACAATTTCAAATACTGTGGCATTAGTTAATTCCTCTTTTTGGCCTCTCTCGGCTCTTTTTTGGCCTTCTTTTGCTATTTTTTGGCCTCTTTCGGCTCTTTTTTGGCCTCTCTTGGCTCTTTTTTGGCCTTTCTCGGCTCTTTTTTGGCCTTCTTTGGCTCTTTTTTGGCCTTCTTTGGCTCTTTTTTGGCCTTCTTGGGCTTTTAAATTCACATTCAATACACATAGTTACATTTACTTATAAGTTTACATGTATACATGTTTCCTGTATATATCAATTTTAGCCTCAGGCGGCCATATTAATAGTGTCTATATTCAAGCAAGCACACCATTCACTCCTTTCATTCATCAACAATTTATGTGCAATTTGCAGATTCTTCTCAACCAATCAGCGCAAGCTGTGTCCGAAATATTATCTGTATTCGCTGCAGTAGACTGCTCAATCAAACCACAGTAAAGTTTGCTCAACAAGCACTTCATTAAACATAATATTACAGTATTATCTATAGTATTTTCCCTTTATTAATAGTTGTGACAAGATTATACACTGTATTTTGAATACACCCCAGATCAAGTATATTCCTTAAATTAAAGTCTGACTTGTACATGGTACATATGTTTTTTAATATATTTGATATGTTGGCTTTTTTACATTCTAAAAGTAAATGGTCTATGCTATCAGTCACCTGACAAGTGTCGCATAGTCCAGTGTCATGTCTTTTCATTTTAAATAACCTACTATTAGTATTTGCTACGCCTAATCTTAATCGGCTAATCTGAACTTCTTTGGATCTCAATTGATCTAAAAACTTAATATTAGTATTAACTAGAGGACAGATATTTTTATAAAAGTGTCCTTTATTACTACTATCGTAAAGTGCTTGCCATTTATTTGTTACATAAAGTTTTATTAAGCTATTAATTTCATCTAGTTCTAAATAAGCCGTTGAGATGATAGTGTCTAAATTTAAAGCTTGTTTTGCCAGCTCATCTGCTCTTTCATTACCCATTACTTCCACATGGCTTGGTATCCAGATAATCGTTATTGTGTTTTGTTTTAGTTTATTTAATTGTTCTAGAAAGTCGTTAAAAAGATTGGGTCGGGATTTACATGAATTCTTTTTAATGGAGGTTAACACACTTAGTGAATCACTAAAAATGGCATATTTGGCGTTGTCCTGTTCTTCTGTATTAATCCATATTATTGACTCTTTCAGTGCTGTTAATTCTGCCGCATATACACTGGCATTATTACATAGTCTAAACTTCCTATCTATATTTAGGCTGGGTACTGTGAAAGCAGCAGCTGTCACAGTATCTGCCTTAGAGCCATCAGTATAAATATGTATACAATTTTCATAAGTTGCAATTAGTCTAAGTGCCATTAATTTCAAATATTCTGGATTATCAACTTGTTTATTTATTTGCTTTTTTAGGCTAGTGTCAATAACAATTTTGTTTTGATTAGTCCAGGGTGGGGTTGAAGGAAATGAAGGTCCAATGACGGGTGATTCAAATGTCTGAAGGAAATCATTTATGCGATATTTTAGTGACTGATTTTTATATTGCGTGGTTTTGAAGGTGTCAGTCCAGTGATTTTGGATGACTGTTTTACAAGTATGATTTTTATGACCTTTTATCTTTATTCCCATTTTGATGGAGTTATAAGATTGTCTAATGGGAAGAGGCATTTCCCCACACTCATTTTGAAGTGCTGTTGCAGCTGTTCCTTTGGGGGCTCCGCAACACAGTCTTAATGCTTCCGTTTGTATTGAATTAATTTTATTTAAATAGGATTTGCATGCGGACGCATAGGCCACATCTCCGTAATCTAAAACTGATCGTATTAATGATTTATAAATTGCTAATAAGGCTTTTTTTGAGGCACCCCAAGAGTATCCAGAGACAGCTCTCATTAGGTTCAATCTCTTTTTACATTTGTTGGTTATATAGTCTATATGCGATTTCCAATTTAAATGCCTATCAAATACCATTCCTAGAAATTTTGCTTTATTTTCCATTTTAATGCTGTCTTTGCCAATTTTAATATTCATGGTAGGGATATGTGTTTTGTTAGTAAATAGAACACCAACTGTTTTAGCTAATGAAATCTTAAAACCGTTTTCATTGCACCATTGATTTATTAGTTCAACTGTTTGCTGAATACTGTCTAATAAAACTTTCATCTTTCTGTGACCTACATATACTGCGCTGTCATCAGCAAAGAGTGATAGATTTACTCCGTTGGGACCTGATGGGATATCATTTATCATCAAAAGAAACAATAAGGGTGAAATTACCGACCCTTGAGGGGTTCCGTTTTGCTGAATTAATTTAATAGACAATTCCTCACCAACTTTTACTTGAAATGTTCTATTCGTTAAGAAACTCTCTATCCAATTAGCTGTGTTTCCTTTTATTCCTAATTTTTGTAATTTTCGGAGGAGAGTTGGCACATGCAACATGTCAAATGCACGTTCAAAGTCAATGAATATAGATAATACCTGTTCTTTATTTTTAAGTTTTTTTAATATATAATCCTGTAATTTCAGTATTTGGTCGACTGTACTTCTATATTTACGAAAACCTGATTGGTTTTTTGTAATTAAATTATTTTTTTCCAAAAACCATTGGAGTCGATTCGTAACCATTTTTTCCATTATTTTACATAAGGTGTTTGTTAAAGAGATTGGTCTATATGATTCTGGCATTTGAGCATTTTTATTAGGCTTTAATAAAGGCAAAATTATAGCATGGTGCCAATAATGTGGTAGGTTTCCCTCGGACCATACAGAATTATAAAATTTCAACAAAATTTTTATTGCATTTTTGTGTAGATTTTTAAATAATTCATAGGGTAGTCTATCCTCTCCTGGTGATTTATTATTATTGGCTGATTTTATTGCTTGTTTAAGTTCATGCAAATTAAATATTTCATTCATTGCATCTATTTCAACATTAGTGTTCTTACTATCTTCTATCTTATTGGGGTATTCTTCCAGTTTATTATCTTTTAAATAATTTAAAAAATTTGGATTATAATTTTCCGAACTGCTAGTACTTGCATAACTAGCAGCTAATAAATTTGCTTTATCGAAGTTTGATTCTGCAATGATATCATTACTTTTAAGTGTTGGAATAGTCGAGTATGTGGCAACACCATTCATCCTTCTCGCCCAACTCCACACTGAGCCCAGTTTAGTTTGATCAGTTAGCTCTGAACAGTACCTTTCCCAACTTGATTTGGATTCTGTTTTAAGCGTTCTCTTTAAAATTGCCTCCTGCTTTTTATAATCCAGATAATCAGATAAATTTTTTGATTTCTTCATTTTATTCCGACTTTTATTTTTTTATATACTGCTTCACTACATTTATCGTTCCAGTAAGGAAGAGGTTTAAACTTCCTTTTATTTTTATTTTTTGCCTTCATGTTTTTACTTGGTATTATGTTGTTAGCCAAATTGGTTATACATTCAACGATATCATTATACTTATCATCAACATTTGTTTTTATTAATATTTCATCAGTAAAGGCTAGGTTACTAGCTTCTTTATATGCTTTCCAGTTAGCCTTATTTAGTTTCCATAAATGCATACTAAGGTTATTCTCAATTATAATTTCCTTGTCAATGTTCCACAATCACTGACGATTTCTCCAGTCTCTTCTTACTGTTCTGTAGCGCAGCCTAGCCCTAACCTATTCCCTGTATGACGGTATCTAAGGCTAGTGTATAAGTTTCTAAAGTTCTTAACTTGTTCACTTACAACCAAGATCTGTTTCTAGTATTTTCTTCTCCGTTTTAATATTCGCAAATAACACAACAATGCATCAACGACGACAAGCGATTCAATTCTGTGACAGCAACGCAACCTTAATATCTTACTGCTCTCTAAAGTTTTCAACACACACTCCACTGTTCTCTAAAACGTCTTACCCTACTAGCACTCCTTCAACAACTTATCTCACTGTCTGTAGCTTGGATACGACTATCCCAACGTTCGTTGCTTGACTTCGCAATTTACCGTTCGTAAACCTGGATACAATATCCCGACGTCCGTTGCTTGACTTCGTATTCCACCGTCCGTTGCCTGAACTCGATATCCCAACGTCCGTTGCTTGACTTCGCTATCCCACCGTCCGTTGCCTGAACTCGAGATCCCACCGCTGCCACCAAATGTCAATGTTCCACAATCACTGACGATTTCTCCAGTCTCTTCTTACTGTTCTGTAGCGCAGCCTAGCCCTAACCTATTCCCTGTATGACGGTATCTAAGGCTAGTGTATAAGTTTCTAAAGTTCTTAACTTGTTCACTTACAACCAAGATCTGTTTCTAGTATTTTCTTCTCCGTTTTAATATTCGCAAATAACACAACAATGCATCAACGACGACAAGCGATTCAATTCTGTGACAGCAACGCAACCTTAATATCTTACTGCTCTCTAAAGTTTTCAACACACACTCCACTGTTCTCTAAAACGTCTTACCCTACTAGCACTCCTTCAACAACTTATCTCACTGTCTGAGCGTACACTCTTCCCCCTGCCGCTCTGTCCTTCTCTCTGCCTCTCTCCGTCTGTCTGTCTGTCTGTCTGTCTGTCTGTTTCTCTCTCTCGCGCTCTCCGGCGACGGTCGGCCGAGCCGCGCCAACTTTCCCGCCAGTCTGCCACCTGCAAGTCTGTCTGTCCGTACGCTTAACAATTAGCTGACCTTGAGCTGGTCTATTCGTACGCTCACCCCTTAGCTGACCACATACACTATACAAAATTAGCTCACATTACTCATTAAGTGTTGTTATAGTGGCAAAATGATCTGATCCCATATTACTATTTGAAACAGTATGCCGAGCATTCAAAGCCAGATCTTGAGTACTAATGCTCAGATCTAATATCGAGTTATTTGTGGATTGATTTGAATTAATATGTGTTGATTGACCTGTATTCAATAATACAAGATTATTTTCCAATATTATTGTTTCCATTAGTCTTCCTCTTGAATTAATATTAGTACTTCCCCAGGAATAATTATGGGCATTGAAAGCACCAACAAATAAAGCTCTTTTTTGGTCAAAAACTTTTAGCAGGTCTTCCTTGGATATTTCATATGCTGGTGGTAAATAAACATTAAAAATTTTTATATGACCATTTTTGGTTGAAATTTCAACCCCCATTATTTCTGCATGAACAATTTCTTCCTGGTCTAGGATATTAAAATTAATGCCTATTTTTATAAATATAGCCAACCCACCCCTTGCATTAGATATACAGTCTTTTCGGATTAGATTATAGCCTTCTAATTCAAGTTCTGAAGAACGGACTTTTAAGTAAGTTTCTTCTAGGCAAATTATATCTGGAGGAATGGCAGTATTACATAAGAAATGTTTCAGTTGATCTTTATTGCTTCTCCAGCTATGAGCATTCCATTGAAGAATAGTCAGCGCCATTGATTAAGAGAACATTAAAGTATTTTTAAATTAAATATTGATTATTTTTAGGAATTTATAATGTTGGGCATTCAAATGCTAGTGCCTTATCAAACATTAATTCAGATGCCACTGTGCAAATTATACTTTTGGCTTGGTTTTTAGATGTGGCCTTATCTATGGTGGCTAGGATACCAAGAATGAATTCCACTCTATGGTCAGCAAATGTAAAATAATCGTTGTTGCAGTTGTTTACAACCTTATATCGTTCCCTTTCATAAGACATGAACGACATAACCACGTTTTGGATTTCCGTGTCTGTTTCAATTTCGAGTTCTGAGATAATTTCAGTTTCTTTATTTATATTATTACTCGTTAAATTCTGATTTATCCATTGTTCCTGATGGGCAGCTCTACCCCTTACTTTATCGGCATAAGAGGGGATGGCTGGACTTTTTTCTTTAAGAGGATTAGTCTGGACTTTGTTATTATCCCCATTTTGGTGGTGAGGAGGTTGGGTATCGCCTACTGGAGTAATTTCTTTGGTTTTTTTAATAGCCTCTGCTAATGGAATATTCTCTTTTGATCTAATTGTTAGTGCTTGTTGAATTTCAATAAATTTTGGGCACATTTGGTATGCCGCGCTGTGCGCCTGCCCACAATTAGCACATTTATGGATATTTTTATTAGGGCAGTCCCTAAATAAATGTTTCCCACTGCATCGACTGCAGATGGGCTCTTTATTGCATCCAAATTTCAAATGTCCAAAATTTTGGCATTGATCACATCTTCTGGGCTTTGGGATGAAAGGATGAACTTTAAAGAACCTGCCATTTATATTGATTGAGGATGGTAGAGTTGATTTATTATCATAAGCTAGAACGGTAGTTCGGCTAGTGTTTGGATCTCCGAGTCTAGACATAGATTTAGCTCCAATTTCGATGGCTATTTCATCAAGGTTTGTTTGGTTCTCCATAAGCCCGTAGATCACCCCTTTTATCAGATAATCACTCCTTGGCTTGGGTGTCGTAGGATTCATTTTCTCTTTGTTTACAGGTTGCAAACATTTATTATTAGTTCTCGTCAGGGCAAAAGGCAGACTAGTTTGAATAGGTCTGTTATTCAAATACATCAATTTCATCAAACGGTTTCTTTGAGTCTCATCTGTTGTCAGTATTCTGAGGGCTCCATTTTTTGTTATATGAACTTTTTGAACCTGCCCCCCTGCCTGCTCTACGATCTCTTTATCCAGCTGTCTCGGTTTATGCTTGAATATATTAGGGAGGTCTTGACCTTCTCCCGTAACAAAAACGGTTCGAGAGTTCAAATCCCGTAATATCTTAATCCTGTCTTCGGTTAGTTTTTGTTGCGCTACATAAATCTTCTGTTTGGCATTTTTAGACATATTACACTGTGTAGTATAATCATTGTTAATTTCACTCAAATTCACATTAAGATCACTAGCATCATGCATCACTTCATTCAGCACTTGGGCATTCTTACTGGTATCATGACCATTTTCTTCTATATTTTTATAATTTGTCTTAGGGTCATTTCTGTCATGCACAACCGTATCATTTTCTTTTGTATTGTTATCTTTTACATTGTAATTATTCACTGCATTCATATCACGCATATCATCAGCTGTCACACCTTCATTCATCAACCCACTATCATCCTGCACACCCATACAGTTATACTTAACTGAGGTTTCATCTTTTTTCTTCATTGTTGATTTTGGTTGATTTCTGTAGGCCTCCGTTGATGTCGGTTGATTCTGACTGTCCCTGTTTGCCTCGATTGGTTTTCTTTGATTTTGGTTATCTCTGGATTTTGGCTGATTTACATTGGGTTTTAAGTTGTTTCTGTTTGTTTCATGCAATTTCATTTGTTCCGTGTTTGCTTTCATTCCATCGTCCTTTTTCTTTGCTTCAAAGCATTGTTTTCGTTTTTCCAGTCTGGAATAGTACTTTTCTGCCATTTGATTGGCTTTTTTAGGATTTTCAGAAGAGCTGTATGTGAAGTGACTTATGTCGTCTGATGAATCGGTTAGTGAATCTGACGAGTCTGTGATCTCGCCTTCTTCTAAGGATGAGTAGTGTGACACCAAGTTTTTCTGTGGGAATGGTGAATCATCATTGTTGTTTGTTGTGTTTAAACTGGATGAAGTCTCGAGTTTTCTCTTCTGACTTCCTCTTTTATAATCATTTTTTTTTTTTTATTTTTTTTTTTTTTTCTTATTTTCTTTTTGATTGCCTCAGTAGCTCCGGTCTTTTTTGCGGTCGTTGCTTTCTTCGGCTGCTGCTTCTTTGCTGGACTCTTTGGCGCGGCGGCCGGCTGGTGGTCGGTGGCGCCCGAAGCGTCTGCGAGTGGTCCTGCTGATGCTGCGTCTGACATTGTTGCAGAGCTGGTGAATCCTTTACATGAGACATTTTCATAAGTAGGACTCTTATATAAACTAGATTTTATTCTTTTCTTGGGGTGCGCAAGGTAATCTTTGCATTCACTCTGATTTTCAATCCTCCGTGGTGATTTGTTCACGTCTTCCCTTGCCGAATTCCCTGTTTTAATGGTTAGAGAAGAGGTCTGTCTGTCATTTCTCTGTCCTGGCCAGCATTCGAGCGATTGTGATCGTCTTCTCGCCAGTGATTCAAAATAGGACTCGAAATGCTCTCCCGTGACATTATTAGCACTGCATGGATTGTCAGAGATATGCGGTAAATTTGACGCATCGTATTCAGAAAAAGATATAGAGTTACCTTCAAACAGACCATGCTGCGTGTCAGTTGTTGTTGTTTCGCAGTTCGTCGTTTTGTTTTCTTCCATGATTTTTGGATTTTCATCGTTGGCGTCCAACTTCCGGTTGACACTCGACTCCTCGTCATCGATGGTTGTTTTGCTCAACGAAACTTCGCTCAAAATCATTGATGAATTATTGGAAGACGTGTTAAGCGATCGCTTTTGTTTATTCTTCCCCATATGGTTCATTTCGTATAATTGAAATCAGAAAGTTTCGTCCTTATTAGTCCTTGGCCTGCCATGAGGTCCAGTATGCACTTTGGTGTTGGGGGAGTTTCTCACTTCCAATCAGTCAGTGGGTCCCTGGACATGAAAAATCACCGAGGTGCTTGTCCACCATGACGTCACGAATGGCGCAATTGCAAAATCCAATATGGCCGCCACCGGCCATATTGGAAAATTAGTCTTTATTATTTCTTGCACGATATGCAAGTGTAATAACTCTAATATTACTAATTCAGGTATGTAGAATTCATTTCTGATATTTAATTTGTCATACGGGGTCATCTGAAGGTCATACGGGCATTTTCAAGGTCATTTAATACATTTTTTTCATTTATCACAGCATATGCACGTGTAATACCTCAAATAATACTGATTCTAACATGCAGAATTCATTTATGATATTGTTTTTGTCATCCGGGGTCATCTGAAGGTCATAGGGTCAACTTCAAGGTCATTCTTTAATTTCTTCATTACTCACATCATGTGCACGTGTAATACCTGAAATGTTACCCATTCAGATATGTCGAATTCATTTAGGCTATGATACTGTTTTTGTCATCCCGGGTCATCTGAAGGCTATAAGGTCATTGTCAAGGTCATTGTGTTGCATCAATGATGCGGATTATAACTTGAATGAATGCAACAGTATAAAGGTGTTATAACTTTAATCAAGCAACTTTAGTCAGCTAATTATGTCATGTTATAAGTCGATGCTGCCTTATGTCATTTTTCAGTGTTTTTACAGGAAGAGTTCTTTGTCTTCCCATGACAATATATCACGCAGAAATTTGAGGCAGCGCGACAACCACAGCGTAGAGTGTTACACTTTCCAGCACACTTGCATATTGTGAGCAGACTTCGCGGTAAAGGAAGCAGACATTTCGATGGAAGCAGTGCACCAAAGTGTTCCTTCCATCCGTGATGTAATGGCTCTAGTTCTGCACCGCGTTCATTGTTTGTTGCAAGTAGTTGGCATGCTCTGTGCACCAGGAAGGCCCCTCGCTGGATGTGGCCTCTGATCTCGCTGCTTGTAGGAGGAAGAGCGTCAATTCCGACTGTGGATGTGATATAGTTTCCTAGTCTCAGCTGGTCGAACGTCTCACATGTTGTATTTGACCTTGCTCCTGCCCAGACACGTACCAAGTACTTCTCTGCTAATTCTGCATCTTGTTCTAACAGCGTGTCTGTCTCTCCAAAGTTTGTCAGATACTGTACTGGGTCGCAGGCTAAAGCTGCATGTTTCGATCCCACCTTACTCATGCAGTCGTCTCCTGTCAACACATGTGCCTTGATGACTGCTTTGGCCAGGGATGCTCCAAGTTCAGATACCGCTTGATGAAGTGGAAGCATTCGCCGATGTTCACCAGTGCCATACTGCTGCCACATCTCCTGCAACCCCAGGTCAATGAAGTATGGTGTGTAGTGTAGCAATACTGCGAAAGTGTCCGTGTCGTTTGAGACTACGACAAGTCTCTTGCACCGTTGCACACGAACAGCCCAGTCTACGTGCACCACCAGCCTGGCATCCGCCTCCTCGATCCAGTTCAACAGGTCTGGGATCTCTTCTCCGCCAGTCGACATTGCGGGAAGTGCTTCATCTTCAGAAACAAGAGAGCTAGCAATGACTGTTACATTGCCATATTCTCGATTGCTAGCAATATCTCTCACCAGAAGCTGCAGGTTTCGCTTGTTTTCCATCGATGCCCAGAACTTTTCCAGTTGATGAGGAATTGGCGTGTCTCTGTTCATGCCGATAATTGCGATGCCTGATGTTGAGTCAGCACGCCGCATGCGCTCCCCTTCCTTAAGAGACATCTCAATGTAAGAGTCGAGTACCAGATGGACATACTTCACGTTTTGGCAGAGGGTTGAAGCAGAGCTTATGACGGCGTCGATGATCCTACCAATGTTTGGAAATTGTGTGAGCGGCAACTGCCGAATCCTAGACATAAAATCTACCACAACATGAGTATCAAGATTAGACTCCTGGCACCATTTGGTGAGGTCAAGTTTAGGCTCAATCTCTCCCACAAGTAGCGACTTGTTGGTGTGAGCTGGAATATCGCCATCAAATAATGGAGACGCTGAGACCAAGTTGTGTGAAAGTATCTGCCTGATGTCCATACCCCGTTCTTTAGCAATGTCCATGTTCCTATGTGCCTCTGATATGTCCTTGGATGACAGTTCATTCTTCTCCGTTTCCATTGTTGATGCTGTCTTCTGAGGCTGGTCGGTGAATCGTGGCAGTTTCGACTTCGATATGGTCATGCTAATTTTCTTTGTCTTTTCTACTAAGCGATCCCGTCTGTACGAGCGGTAGGCATCCTTGCCATCCTCTAGAAAGTTGAGCAGACGCTTTGCGACTGCTCGGTCAGCAGCTACTTTTGTCAGCAGATTGTGTAACGGAACGGTGGATACATTGATTGTCACCAAGTATGGATTCTGCCGCTCTAGCACGAAGTCTAAGAGCTTCGACACGTTGTGGTTGAATGTGAGACGGCGAGTTGTGCTCAATGCATGCTGTAGATGGCACTCTGTATGACTCATGGATTGGTTCGAAGTTAGAATGTTCAGGAGGCTAGTGATAGACCCAATCTCGTGGAACAAAGAAAATTAGCATGACACGGACACTTTCGCAGTATTGCTACACTACACACCATACTTCATTGACCTGGGGTTGCAGGAGATGTGGCAGCAGTATGGCACTGGTGAACATCGGCGAATGCTTCCACTTCATCAAGCGGTATCTGAACTTGGAGCATCCCTGGCCAAAGCAGTCATCAAGGCACATGTGTTGACAGGAGACGACTGCATGAGTAAGGTGGGATCGAAACATGCAGCTTTAGCCTGCGACCCAGTACAGTATCTGACAAACTTTGGAGAGACAGACACGCTGTTAGAACAAGATGCAGAATTAGCAGAGAAGTACTTGGTACGTGTCTGGGCAGGAGCAAGGTCAAATACAACATGTGAGACGTTCGACCAGCTGAGACTAGAAAACTATATCACATCCACAGTCGGAATTGACGCTCTTCCTCCTACAAGCAGCGAGATCAGAGGCCACATCCAGCGAGGGGCCTTCCTGGTGCACAGAGCATGCCAACTACTTGCAACAAACAATGAACGCGGTGCAGAACTAGAGCCATTACATCACGGATGGAAGGAACACTTTGGTGCACTGCTTCCATCGAAATGTCTGCTTCCTTTACCGCGAAGTCTGCTCACAATATGCAAGTGTGCTGGAAAGTGTAACACTCTACGCTGTGGTTGTCGCGCTGCCTCAAATTTCTGCGTGATATATTGTCATGGGAAGACAAAGAACTCTTCCTGTAAAAACACTGAAAAATGACATAAGGCAGCATCGACTTATAACATGACATAATTAGCTGACTAAAGTTGCTTGATTAAAGTTATAACACCTTTATACTGTTGCATTCATTCAAGTTATAATCCGCATCATTGATGCAACACAATGACCTTGACAATGACCTTATAGCCTTCAGATGACCCGGGATGACAAAAACAGTATCATAGCCTAAATGAATTCGACATATCTGAATGGGTAACATTTCAGGTATTACACGTGCACATGATGTGAGTAATGAAGAAATTAAAGAATGACCTTGAAGTTGACCCTATGACCTTCAGATGACCCCGGATGACAAAAACAATATCATAAATGAATTCTGCATGTTAGAATCAGTATTATTTGAGGTATTACACGTGCATATGCTGTGATAAATGAAAAAAATGTATTAAATGACCTTGAAAATGCCCGTATGACCTTCAGATGACCCCGTATGACAAATTAAATATCAGAAATGAATTCTACATACCTGAATTAGTAATATTAGAGTTATTACACTTGCATATCGTGCAAGAAATAATAAAGACTAATTTTCCAATATGGCCGGTGGCGGCCATATTGGATTTTGCAATTGCGCCATTCGTGACGTCATGGTGGACAAGCACCTCGGTGATTTTTCATGTCCAGGGACCCACTGACTGATTGGAAGTGAGAAACTCCCCCAACACCAAAGTGCATACTGGACCTCATGGCAGGCCATGGATCATATCGCACTTTTCGAATAATTTTAAATTCCCGCCAAACAGGCGCGAAAACTAACTTCTCGTAAATACAGATTACGATTTCAGTTACTTCTCCGTATTTTCTACTCAGTTTCTTCTCATGTAATTTCCATCCAGCGATCATGAATCCATGAAAAATCCGTAAAACGATATAGTTCGCAAAGTTCACTCTCCAGAATCAACGATTTACGACTTTAAAAGACTTCTTAAAACTACGACCACGCGATCATGACCGACGCGACGCCATTTTTCTCTCCTTATTGTGGCCTCCCTGTCTAGATCTTCGTTCTGAAGCAAATGATTACTTTGACAATTGGCTGACAAAAATTACTGTAAACATTTTGTACTACTTGATGCGGTGAACAAATTTATCCCGCTGATCGATTTCCTTATTTATTTGACCTAGATTATTAACAGCTATTGTTTCATTACTGTCTGTTATGCCCATTAAATTATATTTTTTATGCCTTCCTATCTGGATCCACCTTCTGAGATATATGTTTACATTGGCATTTGGCTGTTAACATTCATTGTTAAACATCTTCTTAGACACCTGTGAAACTGGATAACCAGAGCCTATATAAAGTACACCGGAGGCGTTAATTTTAATATCTCTCCATGCCAATCATCATTGAAATTGACTAAATTCATGTTATAATGCACACAGTCCAGCAGTTTCTTCATCGTAATAATTTTTTTATGTATTAGTTATTATAACTGTTAGCTATGCTTCATTGCTATCTGTGTTGTTCAAAATTATATTGTGACCTCCCTGTCTAGATCTTCGTTCTGAAGCAAATGATTACTTTGACAATTTGCTGCTAAAAATTACTGTAAACATTTTGTACATGTACTACTTGATGTGGTGAACAAATTTATCCCGCTTATCGATTTCCTTATTTATGTGACCTAGGTTATTAACAGCTATTGTTTCATTACTGTCTGTTATGCACATTAAATTTAATTTTTTATGCCTTCCTATCTGGATCCACCCTCTGAGATATGTTTACATTGTGGGGCGCGGTGGTGTAGTGGTGGCGTCGTTGCCTTGAAGCCGGAAGGTCCTTGGTTCGAATCCACCTCGCCGCGTAAGGACCTTGGGCAAGTCCTTCACCCACAATTGCTCAGCGCTTCGGCGTGAAACTCCAATGCAGTGCCCGCTCTGCATTCGGGAGCGCCTCTGAGTAGCGAGAGCTTGAAGGGGCGCTAAAACAAGTGCACATACAAACAAATTGGCATTTGACTCTTAACAATTATTGTTAAACATTTTGTACTACTTGTTGCGGTGGACATACTTAGCCTACAATAAATAACCCACTTCATTTGTAATTCGAACAGCCTTTCATCTGTCTTAGTCTTAAGAATGTACACAAAACCTCAAAACTTTTGCCTTGACTCTCTGCTTATGACTTGTCTTGGGCCTATGTTGTTGTTATTGCAGTTTAACGTCACTGTGTGGTAACAAAGACCATTAGCGACGCCCTCCTCCTCCTTTATCCAGGCTTGGGACTGGCACTGGGCCTAGCTCTATTTTTTTCTCCTAGCTCATAACGTGAGACTAAAACTATAACGCCGTTTGACAGATGATTATTATAATAAAGTGAAACTTCTTATTAAAGGTGTATAATTCAGTCTTACACTTTACGTTGTTACCAGCGATAAACGACATCTTGCGGTCGATGGTTTCGTTGGCGTCGATCCACGATGCATCACCGTAAGTAACAACCCCATTAATTTTGATATCCATCCCATCAAGGTAAGTAACAACTCAACTAATAATCAGCAATCCATCCAATGCTCCTCTGGATAGATGAGTGACGATATGTAAAAAGTTCAACTACAATGACGATTTTATTTCTAATGTTCAACGACATTCAGTAACCGCTTTGGCCTTTGACGTCATTTTGAGTTTTAGATCACTGGCCAATCAAGACGCTTTGCTCGTGTTGGATCCTCTATGACTGAATCTATATTCGTGAGAGGCTTCAGCTCTTCAGTCGTCTTTATCCCTAGTCTAAAACTGTTAGGGTGAGGGCGAGAATTTGTTTTGTTTTATTTTATTTCATTTTAACCGTTTTATTTGCTAAGAGATCACCTAATCTCCTGTGTCGCTAAATTCCCGTTCGTTGCTTCATAAATCCTAATTGCCATTACAATTACAAATACGATAATGGGAGATAAGCAAATGCTGATTAAATTAGATCCTGATTTAAACCTTCTTTGTGTTGCAGCCAACTTCATCATCATCATCATCATCATCATCATCATCATCATCATCATCATCACCATCATCATCATCATCATCATCATCATCATCACATCACCATCACCATCACCACCACCACCATCATCATCATCATCATCATCATCATCATCATCATCATCATCATCATCATCATCATCATCATCAATAACCTTGGGCTCAACGCTCATAGGAATCCGACGCCACTCTCTGTCTGAGTCTGTCTCGTGTCACGTTACCGAACTTCATCCGGTTCGGTCTGCTCCATAGCATTGACATCTTGAAGCAGCTGGACCACCTTGCCTGATTGAAGACAATATTGGGAGAGAGGCATGAAGGACAACCTAACTTGGATAATGCAAATCCAATTGACGATAATGTTTAACTGATTGAGAGTGACTGTTTTCTACTTAATCTAAAAGTTTCGCATTTTTTCACTTTTATAGATTTGGATACTTCTTTTTTAGAGGTGCTTAATTTTAACCTGGTCATTATTCCAAGTTAACTTTTTGTCTTTCAACAATTTTTTTCTTTCTTCGTTCAAAACAATTTTCAACGATTTACTTCTTTGTACAATAATATTATAGGCCTACTCCATAAGGCAACTATTAACTATGTCAATAGTGGTCGTAGTTTTCGTTTAACGACACTGTAATAAGAAAGACCAACAGGATCCATTCATCCAGGTTTGGGACTTGCAACGTCAGAGTCCATGCGTTGACGGGTTATTTACAGTTTAACAACATTTTGTGACAGCAAAGACCAGCAGTGTCGCCCTCCATGTTGGCTGGTTAATAGTCTTGTTTGACTATGATGATTAACAGAATTCTTGACCACAACCGTAAGGCGTCAAATAGTTTAACGATATCTTAATATGACAACAGAGGTCGTTGCAAAATTTGTTTGACATAATAATTATTATAACACAGTTTATCAGCAGAGGGCAGAAGTTGATTTGTACGTTACTGCAGCTTAACATTAATAGCATCATAGCGAACTTTATTAAAGGTGTTCAATTACACTTTTAAGTTAGCGTTTCTTCTGCATCGACACAGCCGAAGACATCAATGCTGATTTTATTTTACACTCAGCGAATAATCCTTGATTTTTCTGTTGCTTATCGACATCTTGTGACAGTCAGTGAAGTTAATTTCGTCCTTTCTTAACCTATTCTAGCAAACTGTCTTTGGTAGTATCTTATATAGATGGATTAATTATCCGTAGGAACTGCACCTTCTCCTCCTCAGCTTTCGATATAATTTTCTCTGTTTTGGGAACGCATAAGGACTGTCTTATTTCTTCAGTAACAGAACTAACCTGGGTCGAGAGCAATTCTGAGTCTATGAGTGGCGTTGGGTAAATGTTTAATTAGGCTACAAATGCATTTACAGATTTTACGATAAGAAGATGAATTATTGACGCCACGCTTCTGCTTTTACAACCTCTTGGTAATTAAATTGGCCAGGACAAGCGATTTCTATGTAACAGTATAATGTTTTATTATTGAAAGTACATCTTTTATAGATTTTATTGCATTCTTATTATGGTGTGAAATGAGATATGGTCTCGTTGTGGTTCTCCTTTGGTCGGGAGAATTTCACATAAATGTCGAGGTGCCGTCCTGCCCTGCTGCAGGATCTGCCTCTAAAGTCCAGCTGCACTCCTCCGCGTGGAACCCACGGGCAACGTTCGTAACGAGCAGCTGAGGGCAGAAGTGGGTGATTGCGAATTGTTGTCGCATTAACCATTCAGACTACGTTGCTCTTAGGTCAAGGATTGAAGACGGACATCAGATCATGGTGACGCTGGGTTGATCAACCCACTGCTACTTGATCTTACCACGACGGAGTCGCGAACCGGCTGGGACATGTAAGCCTAATGAATGATGAGTCGAAACACATTATCCATGTCGCATCGCACGTCGCGCGGATAACCCCATACATTTATTTATACACTGCAGCAACATGGTTAAAACCAGTTATTTTGAGTATCGAGGTAAAGTAAAATTATGACGTTGAGACCAATTTGAAAGTATGCTATAATAGTTGTTTTAAATATTCTCTGTTCATGGAGATTGTTCCCTCGGTCATTTTGTGCATAATTCAGAAAACAATTATTTATGTTGTGCCTTATTTTATTCTGGTAACGATTATTTTGGGATAAAGTGCACTTGTGATTCTTCGTTGTTTTTCCTTTTTTTTACAGATACGTTTCTTTCGTTGTGCAATTACTTTTGCGCAATTATACCTTTCTGCTTCGTGCAGTGCAAAAACAACAAGAAGATGTCCTTAAAAGGCAATGAACGAGACGGCGAATTGCATTACTGATGCATATTATGGCGTTATAACAGGTTTTGTTAAAGGTGTCTAATTGCTCTCTTATATTATATTAATTATATTGGTAAATACTGTTCGCTTGATATACGGTTCAATACTCTTATATTCACAAGAAATGCAAAGGAAAAATGGATATTTGCTGCTATATTTTGCTTAGTGTTGTAGGATTGGAGTGCTGTAGAGAGATAGAGTATAGGATGAGTCATTTAGGGTTGGAGTGGGCCTTGCGCGGCTAAGCAGGGTTCAGTTTAAGAGTGAGGAATTGATATTTTAATAATTGGAGGGGAGGGTGCCGAGAAGTGGAAGACAATGCAGCTGTCATGATGCCATGGGGCGCCTCCGATGAGTCATTTCCGGTCGGAGTGGGGCTTGTGCTACTAATTATGGTGCAATAATTGCTATAATTAATAAATTATAATTATTATTAATTAATTTAATATAATTGTTAGGACCTAATTAAACGGCATCGAGCATTGGTCCCTCGGTTGTTGATGATGATGACCTAATTAATTTAGCTAATTAGCGTGACCCAATTAATGTGACCTAATTAATATGACCTAATTAATATGCCCTGAATAGTGTGACCTAACAACGATGGCCTTGAGCTTGGCCGTGACCTTGACCTTTTTCCTTGTACTTTGGTCCATTTATTCGTACACATACACGCCAGATAATCCAAATAAAGCTAGTAGAACTGTCGTTTCCCCACTACTAACTGCTGCTTTAGCTCCTCAATCTCCTACTCCTCCCATGTATTGGGAACGTCTTAAGACTGTCATAGTCTGTGAAGTGACAGCACTGACTTGTGTTAAGAGTCTCTCGAGAACCCTCTGACTATACGAGCGCCCCTCTGTAGGCTATAATTTTTTAATTAATTACCATTGTCATTGGAATCATGAAGAAAAAGATAACTAGTTCACACATCGACGACAATTTAAAAGCATATGATTTTATTTCTTCAATGTTCTCTGTTTTGTAGAACGTTCTCTTTTGTGATTCATGCATAATTCAGAAACCAATGTCCTTATGTTGCTGTCTTATTTTACTCTGACAACGACTTTTTGTGGACAGCGTACATTATGTGATATTTCGTGGTTTTTTGTCCGTCATTTATAGTAATTTTCTTTTATCGTAAATTTGCGCTTTGAACAATGCCTCCAAAATCTGGGATGCGACTATGATACCTTCCACACCTGATGCCTTTTTTTAAGTAATGATGAACGATGTAAAAGGTGTTTAATTTAGCCAACACAACCATGATGAGGACACTGCCTACGGCCCTACACTGTCGGTGAGAGGTGAGTGAGATGACTGGTCACCTGCATGCCATCCTACGCCGAGGTTAAGAGAACGACATATCTGGCGCTTCATATCTATGGCACCTCAGTGATCAGAAGATGCGCTTCTTACTCCGGAGAATAGAGCGTTTGAATGAATTGAATTATTATTGGTTGGTTGGTTAACAATGCTATTTAACGATTATAACCTATATCATTAACAAATATGACTGATTAAAGTTGCCCCCCTGTTTTGTAAACTCTAGAGACTGGCATCACGAGATTACATATTATAGTCGCCGTTTCGAGCACTGCAGAATCAGTTCTTCTGACGACATCTTACGTTTGCACCAACCTTTTGTCAATTACAAATACCAATTCCATCTACCTAGCAATCAAAATAATGCAGTCTGGGTTTATTATAGCATTATAATAACACTCAGCAAAGGTGTTTAATTCACGCTTTTTATTTCAGGCTCAGTTCCAGCGACAAACTAGTATCAGGATGATGACATAAACTTTGGAATATAGCATGGAAGATAATTATCACTGGCGGATCATCCTACTCATTAGGGCTTGGACCATACCCTTTTCGTTTTATCCAGCATACCTCATCGTACAGGATCTGCATGTAGCAGACGTGACAGGGTCTATGACAACTGAGGCCGTTACCCTGGACAGAAATTTGCTCGGCATATTACAGTACTTAAGAGCTTTCCTTTCTTTTTGGTCCAGTTCATTTCTATCATAGTTATACATCATTTCCTAATAAGGGAGTTTAATTGTCCGGCATTTTAACTTCAATGAGTCTGACAAGGATCTAAGGAAATTCGATTTGAAGACATTTTCATGAAAGGACGTCAACAGCCAGACTCATCTGTCGCACAGTTTTGACTCAGTCTAATGTGTGAGAATTTGATGTAAGCTTAGATAATTATCATCAGCGAAGATTTGGTTCAGTCGAGAACAGAGATCAGTCGTATGGAGAAAATAATAAAGGACTGAGCATGGAACAAAATACTACTACTCCAAAATAGGAACCTCTACGAACTTAGAGGATCCAACAATCACATTTTTTACTTGCAAACGCGCAATGTGACGTAAAACATCGTTATAATACATGAAATCAAATCAATTTAATCAAATCAAATTAATTGCAATCGATTCATATCCGAGGCTAAGAAGAAGAGTACTTGACGAGTCATGGCAAACTCAAGGGACCGCTCATCTTCCTACATACAGAGAGTTTGAATGAATTGTGTATGTAGGTAAGTATTCTCTTTATTACTCCACTTGCGAACGTCATGGACCTCGTCGTCATCTGTGACTCCATCTGTGTGAGAATAGATCGACCCTTGAAGCGCTCACACGATCACAACTGTCACACAGGAACAGCTGTACGGTGTATACCCGCCATTTGTTGTGGCTGCATCCGGTTAACTGCGCCATAACAACCTTGCGTAAGCATATACGTCGCTTGTCCATCATCCGCTTTTCAAACCCTGTCCCTCACAGACCCATCCGATTCTGTCCAGCACATCGGCCTCAAACTGCGCACTCCTTTCTTAGACCGCAAACTGCGAAATGCATCTTCAGTTCGTCCTTGTTTCTCTTGTTTGGCGCACCATTGGATCGCGATCCATCCGCGAGCTGACCATAGAAAACTTGCAAGCGTACAATGGCACATAAAAACATTACAATAATTCATCAAGGTAATAAATTTGTAATAGAATGTACAAATTAAATCACAAGATGAATGAAGTTAATGCTAAGACTCTACAGTCAAGCAAATGATATACTGTACAGAATTCTGGTGATAAATCCATTTCCAATCAACGAATTACTGCGTGGCATATCTAGATTATGTGAAGGAGACCTATGTTAATATCCAGTTATTGGTTCTGGAGAGAGAAGATCATGGAGGCCATGCTCAGGATCCGGAAATCTTAATACGATGGCCTATAATCCTATAATATTATTCATGTAATAGGACGATAAATATTAGTTATTATTATTATTGTTTTGCGTCGGAGTCCACGCTCAGAGTTACTGAGTTTGTATATTGATTGGTTAGTTCAAATTCAGATGATTATGGTGTCCCATTAAGAAAGACGACGAATGTGAGTAGCTTTCCTACTTCATAAATATTATTATTACAATTATACTCTTGCGGCTGTGTATTTGCAGTGTCAATCACACAAAGAAGTTGTATCGAAATATTGCTGTTTGCTTCAATGGCAATGTCAGAAGACGTCAACGGTCATTGCCACCAGAAGATGTCTATACACTTTTGGAGAAGAAGAAACAATATCAGCAGTTACGGTACCTCGACCCGGACCACCATGGACTACTCTTACGGACAACCCTTTTGACTCAACGCATCTGATCCTGATCCTATGGTAACTCGACCCGGACCACCACGGACTACTCTCACGGACAACCCTCCTAACACAACGCAGCGCTCGTGAATAAGCCGGTGCCCCGCGCTTGGCTTTCCAGTGGCGCTTTAGAAATTAGGAGATTACGATTACGATTACGATTACAAATGACACATATCGTCGACTGAGGTCTGTGCATATTATGGCGTTACTAAATGACTTAACAAAGGTGTTAAACTCACTTTTTTATATTAGGTTCGGTTTCCAACATTCAGCTACAACTTCAGTCATTCATTTTGAGAATTTACATAGAACCTCTTCAAAAAATCGACTCAGAAGCGCTTTTGGTCTAACTGCAGATTATGTCGCATTGCGTTGCAAATAAAGGCCTTTAAGATTCGTTAAACTATCGAAATTATCGATGCTTTACATGGCGATTACGGCCATGTAGCCTAATGTCGACAACGTCATAATAAATTATATGCCACGACAATCACAAATGTCGCTAATTGAAAGCGAATATTAGTATCCTTCGTGTGGAAATTTAATGTTTCGACGACTACGATCGTATCTGTAGACCGTTAGATGTCGCTAAACAGCGGAGGCAGTAGGCTACGTTAAATTTGAGAGTGAAATTAGACACCTTTAATAGATTGCACTATTATTCTACAATTTAAAGCAATTAGTGACATCAATTTACTAACATTAATGGTGGCTCTAGTGCTGTAATATGTCAATAATTACATTAGTGCTGTAATATGCCAATTTTTTGTCAAGATCAATGGCCTCTGTTGTCATAGGTTGTCGTCAAATCTGTATCCATCCATCCACATCAATGCGTTTTTTGTAGATAGAGCATGCGTTGCAGTAAATGTGTTTGCTCAAGTTACTGCAGTTCAAGATTATAATCTAAAAAAATATGAAATAAACGACACGACGTGGAGCCATTATACTCTGAAAGAGTCTATGATAATTAAGCTCTATTTGCCTACACTTTTAGGGTAGTTTTAGAGAATAGGAATTACAGGATTTAGAATTTTGATTAGATATAAAAGATTATAATTATTGTGGAAGTGCCATAAAACACTTAGCCCCATAACTATGACAGTCGCAATCATGCAAACCAGTAGAAGGGAGTCGACGACAACCCTCATACAGACGCACAGTGAGAGACAGGCAGACATACATACATGTATGTCCATAAACGACTCCGGTATAACAGATAGGCAGGCAGACATAGACAGGCAAACAGACAGACAGATGCACATTCATAGACCGACTGATACACAGAATGACAGACAGACAGAAGCACGCTGATATATAGACTCAGTTACAGGCTGATCGAGGGAAACAGACAGACAGACAGACGGACACACACCGTGTCACACACGGGAAGACCGTCTCACCCAGAGATGTGTAACCATAGTCATCTACATGCATGTCGTCCAATTCCCGAATCGTCCGTCTGTTTGTCGACCGCGATGATCTCATGGATTTTTTTCTCGTCATAGATTTTATTGTTTCGCTTCAAGAAGGCAAACGAGACAAATACTCAAAAACAACGATTCAAAACTCAAAAGTAATATTATTAAGAAATATGAACTACAACCAAGCGACCGTATTCGTCAAGCCCTCCATGTCTCGTCCAAACCCTCAACGTAAACACCGTTTCTTATTTCTTAGCCCCACTGTTCTGTAGAAATCATACGCAAATATCGACATTGTCATTCCAAAGGAACGAGGTTTCTTGATAACGAAGTTGCTCGCGGCGACAATCGAATGACGTCACGTTCAATATCAAATGGCGTATAATTATAGCAATAATAGATTGCTGTTTTAGGTGTTTACGATTAACGACACTTTGTAATAGCAGTGATTTTCAACGTCGACACCCTGCTTCAGCAAGAATCCGTACGCCAGTGATACAACGCAAAATGTTCCTTGTTCCATGCTTATGTAGGGTCGGATCACAATGTACCAGAGGTGTCTAAATGAACGCTTTGACTAATCACTTGGTTGGTCAGTAACGTATAAGTTCCCGCTGTTTCGTAATAAAGATGACTGGCATCGCCCTCCTCATTTATTTAGACTTATCACTGGCACTGACACATAATATCATCATCATCATCATCATCAAAATCCATGGGCCAAATACCCGTAGGTGTCCGACGCCACTCTCTGTCTGAGTCTGTCTCGCGTCATGCTGCCCAGCTTCAACCGGTCCGGTCAGCAGGTCCATACCATTAACATCTTGGAGCAGCTTGACCACTTTGTCTGATTGAAGAGAATATTGGGAGAGAGGCACGAAGGACAACCTGGGTCAATGCCCGTATGTGTCCCACGCTCTCTCCCCTGACTCTCTCCACTGGTCTGTCCTGACCGGCCTGTGCATGTCAGCTCCACATCATGACACCTTGAAGCATCTGGGTCGCTATGTCACTTGTGCCTTGGTTTTTGGGGATTTCTATGGTCTTGGTCTTTTACTGCCAGCGTATCTCCAACCATCTGGCAAACCTTCCTCATTTTATCCGGGCTTAGGACCGGCACAGGGAAGTTGTTGGTTCCCTGTGGCAGAGGATGGATGCAGTTTAACGTCGTGCCCAGGACCACACATAATATAGGGTATACTTATTGAATTGAAGATGAATGAATGGAGAGTTTAGCGACATCTTACGGCAACAAAGTCTGCTGACGTCGGCAGATAACATAGACGAGAAGCATTTTGCATTTTTATCCAAGAAATTTATGACGAGCAATGTATGCTTTAAAACTATTTAAATTAGAGTGTAATACATTATCATCCAATAAAATAGTTCGAACGGTGATTCACCATTCACATGGCACATTGCAACACAAATGAATTTTATCGGATCTTCTACTTGTCTATAGTTGCAGTGTCACATTTTTTATAGTACAAGAGCGATATTCTTAAAAGGTGTCTAAATTAGAGCGATCTGTGTGCGCGTTAGTTTTTTAAAGGTATAGTTAAGTAGCATCGCCGCATGTCTCTCTGGCGCCACCTATCTCTTTGTCTGACTATGCACACTTGCAAAAATATCGACTCATGCATACACACATGAAACAGAACCACGCGCGTTGACGTGCTTGAAAACAACAAACGACCAATATATGAATTACTCCAGCGAAGTGATCCTATAGACATAAAATATCATATCCAACATCATCTATCAATGAACACTTAACATTCCCGCTGCTCAAAAATGACACCGAAAAGTACACACACGCCAAGAGCCATTGCATTTCGCGGTGGATGGATGGATCCAGATTTGACGACATAGGCCGTTGCCCTCGACAGAAATTTATTTGGCATTATTATTACAGCATAATTCCACAAGATCCAAACGTCAGTTTACATGCAATGAAAGTTATCTCAACGATAAAGCTTGTGTACTTTTTAATATTATCGGGAAAACATTTCTAGCCTATAGCGTATCATTCAACGTTCAAGTCTCTCTATCGTGTTGACATTCGTTACGCAACCCTCCGGCAATATATATATATATATATATATATATATATATATATATATATATATATATGTATATATAACCTAATTGGTTGTAACACGGACGCATCATATTGGTTATGCAGCACTGTATGTCCAAGAGTCGGATTCAGTGACTTTTCTAAGCATAGGATCTCGTTAATTATTTAGATCAGCTCATGCGAGTTTCATAAAGGAATTAATAACAATTATTATGACGTAAGGTGACACAAACTGCAGTTAGACCGCAAGTTATCGCTGAAAGGTGGACACTGCGCCTGAAATAAAAACGCGTGAATTAAACACCTTTCGAACTGGCTCGTTTGGCTACACCGGTAAAAAAGAAATGGCAGTGTCGTTAAACATGTTACAATCAAAACACCTTTCTTACGTTTTAATTTATCGCCATAATAGAAACAGAATGCACACGGTTAATAAATGGTATTCCTCAAATACTGTCATTCATTCATTCATTCCAAAACATTTTTAAGCATAGGATCTCATTAATAATGATTTAGATCAGCTCCTGAGGGCTTTATAAATTAAAAAAAAAAATATTATTATGACGTAAGGTGACATAAACTGCAGTTAGACCCAAGTTGTCGCTGAATGGTGGACACTGCGCCTGAAATAAAACGCGTGAATTAAACACCTTTCTTACATTATATTTTAGCGTCATAATAGAAACAGACCGCACGTAGTTGCTATAATGTCTTTGTCTTTGTCTTCAGCCGAAGTTGGGCCTCAGCATGAACTGTCTGTTACCAAATACATTTGTCTTCGGCTGCCCTCATCAGTTGACACATGATTGGACTAGTCCAAAACCTTATATTTTCCATACAATTGGCCCCCGGTCTTCCACGCGCACGTGCTCCTCCTGTTGTTCCTTGCTAAATGGTATCCACTGAAATGACTAAAATAATGCTGTCTTCAAATCCCATTGCACTTAACCACGTCTTTCTGGTGCATCGTCGTTTGACATCAATTAATCGTCCAATATACAATTCGTTTTTAAAACGCCATGCCGATTGGCGGTAAAGAGCTCAGATATGTTTTTATGTAAATAATGATGATTATAATATAATAATAATAATATTCTCTTTATTCAACAATCCGGTTGACAGAACGCAACCGGTTACAGTGTACAATTATGGAAATTAAACAATTCACAAGAACGGATATCACAGAATACAGAAATCTTAACTACGCTAACAGAGCAGACAGCCTGCAATACAATAAAGCCACCAGCGTCGGTTACAATAATTATTTGTACGAGTTATCTAGATTTGAATGAAGACAGCTCTATTGAGTAGGCCTACTCTTTCATGCACTGTCGGTGTTAGGAATAGAGTTGGAATGACGGCATTGGTCTCATTTGCCGAATCTAAGAAAGTTTCTGAAGCCTCCAATTATCCATGACACGCTCAGGACCAGTTCAATGAAATGCTCCTCATCTTTGCACTGTGGCCGGTGACACGAAACGGAGTATCCCCCCTGAAAGCTATCGGGGGGATGAATTAATCTATCCCCCGGATGGAATTAACCGGTCTATACTATACGGGGGGATAAACCATTCTATCCCCTTTTTTGAAAAATGCGCATAATACAAATATTTATGCTGTAATCAAAATTTAAAGTGGCTCTAATTGTTTTAAGTGTCCTAAGCAATGCTCAGATAAAGGCAACTCGAATTTATTTTGTGACTCTGAGTGTTCTTAAGTGTTTTAAATGTTTTAAGTGCTCTAAAAACATGGCAAAACAAATTATCTAGTAGGATTAACCCTCTGGCTACCAGGGGGGTGGTTGCCACCCCCTAGGTTTTTTGCAAATCAAAACGCGTTCCGTCTGGAATAAAATTTTGAAAAAATTGGTAGCTGTAGAGGGTTCATTGGGACACATTTTGAGCCAAATATTTTTATGATGCCCCCTACCGTTCAAAAGTTACACCCGATATACCCAAGGTACCTAGGGGGGGGGTGGATCCCCCCCTAGAATAACGTCTGTAACTTTTCCGCCCTTTAATATTAAGAGACATAAATTATACCATTCTATAGAGGGAATGTGGGGCTACATTTCCATGCTCATTGAGTTGTCTTTTGACAACCGGAAGTGCTCAAAATAAATTGAAATATATATAAAGGTGTTTTATTTTCATAAAAGTTTCATGTTTTTTCTATTATAACTTGCACATAATTTATTTTTCAATAGAAATAAAATTATGCCATTCTGTAGAGGGCATTCAGGGATATTTTATGATACTGAATAATTTGTCTTTTGATGACCGGAAGTGCTCAAAATAAATTAAAATGTGTGAAAATGTTGGAGTTTTTTTACAACGCAAGCCGATATGTCTGCGTAAACGTTTTTCAGCGGCTAAAACATGTTTTTTTGTTTTGATTTAACATGAAACAGACTTATTACTAGTTTCTATAGTTGAACATTGGACTTTATTACATGTAAACTATTTGTTATATATAAATCATGTTTAAAACACACAGAATCTAATATATTCCCAGTTCCCTATGCGTAAGTATACGTTTTGTGGAATCGACGGGTATCCATGGTAAAAAATTCATAATTTCTGGGTCCATTCATATTTTATAAACCTAAATATACAATTTTGTGCAGAAATGAATGCTGAATCCAATGGTGTATTACAAGTTATGATATCTCAAACCAAACCCAAAATCCAGGGGGGCAACCACCCCCCCCCCTTTGGTAGTCAGTGTTACAAAAAAAGCTTGGTAGCCTGAGGGTTAAACCTACCTGTTAGTGTCATTGTTAAAAACAAAGAGGATGAAAATTAATTTTCCCCAAAAAAATACACGCTGAAGCGATTTTTTCGACTTTTTTTATTTGGGGGATACAATTAATACGGGGGATACTCTGTTTCGTGACACCGGCAACATTAGGACGACTTGTTGGCTTATTTTGATTGAATAATTGCTGGTTTTTGACGATTATAGCATACTACTGATTAGTACCTACCTTAAACAATCATTGTACTGGCACAGTCCATTGAGAAGCAATAAGGAAGAACAAAGAAAGGTTTAAGCGGGATATTGAATTATAGTTATCCTATATTATGGAATACATCAGAATAAACAGAAGCGGCCAATCTCCAGTGTCGTTTGCTCTGTCCGTTTTACAACTGTCTGAATGATTATAACTGTCTGTCGCTCTATCTCCCTGCTCGCCATTTTGTCTATTCGCTTGCCTCTGTCAATGAGTCTGTCCGTGTCTCTATCTGTCCATGCCTCTGTCACACCTCCCTTGTTTCTTTAAAATAATCATGAAGCTGCCACTAGCTGAAATATGATAATTATAAATCTGACAATAATTTATTTATTGTGAGGACGACATAATAAAATTAATTATAATTGATTTTATCGTTATACAGCAACTGACCCCCCAGACTTTTAAATATTAAATATTTAAACGTCTGGAGGTTCAGTTGCTGTATAACGATAAAATCAATTATAATATTATTTATAACCTTCGTTGAGAATTTATAGCATTTATAAATTTTATAATTGCTATAAACTCTCAACGAAGGTGTCTAGTAGAAGCCTTTTAAAATACGTAGTTCTCTACATCTTGCGGTCATCAAATCTGTCGACGTCTCGCTCTTCTTTTATGCATATAATTGCGACTCGCAATACCCTGGGTTGCAGACTGTCTGGCTTACTGTCCAATGAAGTTAGTTACTGTTTAAAGACATTTTCAAAACATAAGAATTTTGATATTCGATCGAGTAGCATGTGCCCTGCTATTCAAATTTAATGTAGGAAAATAGTGCATACAATTATAAAGCGCACTTTCAGAGTCAATGAAAATAGCTAAGCATGTTTTTTATTGCTTAATTATTTTAGAAATATGAAGTCTAGAGTTTTGAGTAATGGTATTTAGAAGTCGACGCTACCCAAACGGCAAAATCTATTCATGATTATATTTGTAGAACACTGGGGCTACTTAATAAAGGTGTTTAATCTAGCAATAAAAACCGCATAGCCTCCGATGTTTAGCGACATTTAGCGGTCAACAGAGACGTCAAAATCGACGCCACATTAAATATCCATCGCACGAATAATAATGAGATTAGCTTTCAATTGCTTTTCATCTTCTTACACCGTAATATGAAAAAAAATTAATGATTGACTGTATATCTGTATACCTGTTTGGATAATTGTTGTTTGATTATATATATATATATATATATATATATATATATATATATATATATATATATATATATTGTAGAGATCTAGTCTCTATGGCCCTTCTTGCTCACCTTACTTAATCTGACTTTGGGGGCACGTGCGTGTCTTAGAGGATTGTCTTCTTAAGTGAACTTGCCCTTGTCTATAAAAGCTGAGAGGAATAGGCGGAAGGTCTCTCTTGTTGGTGAGGTGTGTGCTTGGTGGAGGTCTCTCGTTGAGCGTATCCACGCTTGTGGTTTTCCCTCTCTGTCATGAGAGTTAGACGGTGCTGTCTTCTACGACGTTCTGCTCTTCACCCTGTTGGTGGGTTCGTGTTTGCGGCACTGCATTTTGACGTCTTTCGGGCTCCGTTAGCCTCTTCTACCGTCATCACGTCTGAGTACGGTATGTTTGTACAATCCTTCTATTATTATAATTATGTTGTCGTCGTTTCCTCGCTTTTACATCTTGTGATTAGCGCTCAATCAGACTTTTAGATTTCCAGTAGCTTACGACATTTAGCCGATGCATCTTCAAGTATTGACTCGAGCCAGCTCGTCCTTATTGTAGTTTAATAATATTTTATAATAAAGGTGTTTAATTAGTTCTATAAGGTTATACTTTCTCACGTAGCTGCTTACTGAATTCCGGTAGTTTTATTTCACGTTCAAGCTGCTCTGCTTGATCAAATCTGGTGCTGACGTTGACCTTGATCCTCAAATCTAGAAAGAGGTAAAAGTATAAAAGAGAGAAAACTGATAACACTGTCGTTGAGTGGATGATACGGAGAGGACTTGACTATCAGGCGTCGTATACCGAGGCTGAGAAAGTGACGTCGCTTACAGTGCATGCACGTGACAGCCTCTGCACGGTTAGCTTAGGAGATTACTCTTCGAAGCAGACAATATTTAAACGGTTTTTTGTCCGGTGGATGATTATTTTCTGTTTAATTAACGGTGAAGTATCTAAAGAAATATGACGGTTTAGAGTCGCCCTTCCATTTGATATACTTTTAGGACTGGCACAATCAACGATCGGATAGTTGCAGTTCGAGCGCAACAAAAATGGTTCTTAGAGTCTGACATCTTACGACCAATAAGGCTGTTGGTGTAAACCTTGTTTCAAAAGAAATTGTAATAAGGCCAGGATAGCCACAATCTACGCATCAATCGCAATCTAGGTTTATTTATAACATAATGACACTTCTTAACAAAGGTGTTTATACACGCTTCTTTTTTTATTTGATATTTCAAAAACGTAGTTGAAGTCATCGGACTGTGCGATAATGTCAATTGCTGCAATGTCTTTTCTAGTGTTCTACAAAATCCAACGGATGCCGTTTAGTATTTGATGTTTGTTAATTTATCGTAATTATACCAAACGTCAATTTTTGAACTGAATTTGTAAGTAGGTCAGTATGTTCTTCAACGCTCGACACTGTACATCGTCTAACTTAATACATTTAAACCAAAATAATAGGCAGAATATCATCGGCCTACACAAGCTAAGATCCGAATGAGACTAGTTGCTGCATCTATGAGTATGAATATGATAATTATACTGCTTCTTGTTTACAGTGTCTATCGTTGGCGGCATCATTGACGATCATAGTCGTGAAGTTAAGAAAACAGAGTCGCATTGTATATTTCTCACCCAAGACTCTCTTTCAGAGTTGAAGTTGTAGATGCAGTTTAACCCTTTTCTGACTTATAGAGTATAGGATATCCCATACCATTTACTACACTTTTGTTTGTATGTGCACTTGTTATAGCGCCCCTTCAAGCTCTCTCTACTCAGAGGCGCTCCCGAATGCAGAGCGGACACTGCATCGGAGTTTCACGCCGAAGCGCTGAGCAATTGCGAGTGAAGGACTTGCCCAAGGTCCCTCCTACGCGGCGAGGTGGATTCGAACCTCGAACCTTCCGGCTTCAAGGCAACGACGCCACCACTGCACCACCGCGCCCCACAACTTGGTTGGTAAAGGGTTAAGGTCACTGTGTGAAAACAAAGATCATTAGCAACGCCCTCCTCCTTCATCCAGTCCTGTGCCTGGCACTGGCAGAGTATACAACCAGTGTCAGAGCTTGAGTGAAATGACTACGCTTATTTCTTTCGATCCTCCTGTAGGCTATCCCAGGGCCATTATGTAACTGTGGCAATTGTTTTTTTCACCCGGTTGGTGCTTTCTTATTAAACATGGGTGACTCTATTAAAGGTGTTTATAAGTCATACTTACGTTTCATTCTGAACAGTTGAATTATTGCAAACGAACGGCGATAAATGTTAAAAATAATGGCCAATGTCCAAATACACTGCAAACCTGGAAAAAGTCGCAGAGAAGGTGACCCGGGAAGTTCTCGTTGACAAGCTACAGGAACAAAATCATCGCATATTCACGTTTGAAACGGAAATTTATTCCTACGTTACAACAATCTAAACATTGTCATTCATAATTCTGGGCACCCTCTTATCTGTGTGAGCTTTGCCTCCCTCTTTCCACGTGCATGGGCCGCCGCGTACTGCGCTCTGCTGTGCATGGGGACTTAATGGTGCCTTTCACTCGCTCTGCAACAATGCAGAGGCGCTCGTTCTCTGTGGTTGGTCCAACAACCTGGAATTGACTTCCCTTGACTATGCGACACCTCCCAATCTCTTCCCAATTTCACAAACTGTTGAAGACTGTTTGTTTCGCTTGATCTCGGCCGGGAGCGCCCCTGCGTAGGTACCTTGAAGGGGCGCTATATAAATTACGATTGAGATTTCGACCAAGTGACGAAAAAAGTCGTCAGAAATTTTGGCGAATGAAAATGGAGAATTTCCTCCGCGAGGATTCAGCCTTACCCAAAAATGAAATCCTCGGGCCACCACTGTTCATCTGACACTGTCTACGATACACACACCGTGACAACAAGATTTTGATGCATATTATGAAACAATTATAGTTGTTCTACTATTTACAGCAATGATCCCATACAAGAAATTTTAAAGTAAAAAAGAGCAAATCACAGCTGCAAACATTCAGTGCATCTAATTATAATTGAACATTTTTTTATAGCATCTATTACTCGTTCCATTTTAAAATTTGAAACCAATTATTTATTAATCTTTCGCTTAACGATATTTTGCGTAGTTTCGATTATTAAGCACGATGCGTCATTGCAACAGCAGCGTTAACCAGAAAAAATTGGGTTTAAAGACAATTAACGCTTATTAACGCTTATTATATAGAAACATGTAACATCTTATTAGAGGTGTATGCATTACAGATTTATATACATACGAGTATAATCTTAAAAACGGTGTTTTATGCAATAATAATAATAATATTTGTTTATTCAAATTCAATCTGACACAACGCAGAACGATTACATGTACAAGTTATACGAAATACGGCCAGCTTCGCACGACACGCAGGTCGGCTACAACAGGTTCGGTAACTTAACACCTAAGAATGCTTAACACTAATGGCCTAAGTGTTGGAACGCTCCTGATTGGCCAAGCCAGGAGTGGGAGGGGCTATCTTTATTTTTAGCAGAACCCGAGTCAAGCAACACAACAGCAAAGCGCCACGGCAGCTAACAGAAAATTCAAATAAATTTTTTGCCCTGAACGAGGCTTGAACCCGGGTCGCGATAATGACTCTCAGTCTATCGGCCAACGCTCTCTCCACTGAGCTACGGACCCCCCCCCCCGTACTAATTAATTCAACCCGCAATGGAATGACGAATCGCTCTTACTTGTTTCGTCCATAGAAATGGAACTATCACCACGATGAGGCCGTGGTCTGAGATGGTTGGTCGCTCTTTAAAATAATCATGAAGCTGCCACTAGCTGAAATATGATAATTACAAATCTGACTATAGTTTATCTATTGTGAGGACGACATTATAAATTAAAACTGACCTTGATAATGGTTATTCAGCAACTGATCCTCCAGACTTTTAAATATTTATAATTGCTATAAACTCTCGACGAAGGTGTCTAGTAGAAGTCTTTTTTAATACGTAGTTCTTCATGACATCTTGCGATCATCAGATCTCTCGACGTTTCGCTTCTCTTTTATGCATAATTGCGACTGGCAATACCCTGGGTTGCAGACTGTCTGGCTTACTGTCCAATGAAGTTAGTTACTGTTTAAAGACATTTTCAAAACATAAGAATTTTTATTATCGACCGAATATCATGCGCCCCGTTATTCCAATTGAATGCAAGAAAATAGAGCATACACTTATAACAAGCACTTTCACAGTCAATGAAAATGGCTAAGCATGTCCATTAATGCTTAATTATTTTAGAAATAACTCTGAAGTCTAGTATCTTGAGTAATGGTATTCCGCAGCTGCTCCTGAAACTACAGAAAATCTATTATTGCTAATACTTGTATAACAATGGTCCAACATAATAAAGGTGTTTAATCCAACACTAAATTTAACGCATAGTCTCCGATGTTTAGCGACAATTAACGGTTAACAGAGACGTCGAAATCGACGCCACATAAAATATCCATCTCACGAATAAATAATGTAGCGCTGACCAGCTTATAAGCACAGTAGTAGTTTTTCCATTGATTAAGTTGAGGAAACGAATGTAGTTTCACATTGCGTCTTATTTTTATTTAACCAAAGTTTCACGTCGTCGTTTGACATCAAAGGCCGTTGACGACAATTTACAGCTTATACAGTTACGTCTTATGATGGATGGATCCGATTTGACCAGGGTCTATGACAACAGAGGCCATTACCCTGGACATAAATTTGCTCGGCGTATTACAGCACTTAAGAGCTTTTGCTCAGCCGATTATTATTATTGCGTATTAAATTCTCTCTAAAAAGGTGTGTTAATGACGCTTGAATTCTTGCGTCAGATTTCTACTTTCAGCGACTTCTTGTGGCGTTGAGAGTTCATAACGTAGTTTTCGGTGTTTAGCTACATCAAAGGTTGACAGGAAACCTGCCAATTGGTCAGTTAATTACTTACTTATTCATTCATTCATTTCGATAATTTATATATCGCCTCTTCAAAGAACCTACTAAGAAGCACTTCCAGCCCAGCCACTGCTAAAAAGTAGGATTTGAGCGGCTTATAAAAGGCAGGTGAATTTAGTCTAGGCATAAATCGCAAGGTTAGTGGCTGACCATTCCAGATAGCGGGATCCACAACAGAAAAGGCTGGGCGCTGTCTGATAGAAGTGTGAGCTCGCGGAACCAAAAGCTCCCCCTGTTGCCGCAGAGCTGGAGTGCTCGAACGGGAGCCGGGTTCATGGCGGCCCAGGAAACCGATGAAGATGGACTAGAGACGCCTCGGGTCTTTCGCGTTACGGGCGATCTTTGCTTCCCAATACTCACGCTCTCTTTCTTGTAGCGCGCTTGCATCGGACGAATAAACCGGATCCAGTGTTCCCTCTCAAGCGAGAACTTTGTTCAGCGACCGGCTTTGCACGTCAACCCAGGGAAGGAGGTGCTTCGACGTTCTTTGAAAGCGAGAGATGGGATAACATATGAAATTAGATCACCCGTGGTCTGCTGATAGAATTCCAAAAACTCGGTAACCGTCATTGTGACCGAAGAGTCCGGTACGAGCATAGTTTAAAGAGCATCTCCGAAGGTGTTCCTGTCCAAGTCGCGCCACGCTCTGGCATGACGAATCGCTCTTACTTGTTTCGCCCAGAGAAACGGAACTGACAACTGTCACCACGGTGAGTCCATGGTCTGAGATGGTACAACCTCTAGGTTGATCGGAGAAGTGTTGTCACAGGTCACGATGACATCAAGCCATCCTCCGTGCTGTTGGGTCGGTTCTGCCACGTGCTGGACCAGACAGAATTATTGCTGCAGCACCGCTCAGAGGTCACGTGTTTCCGGTCGAGTCGGATCTTCAAAGGAAACTGCTACAGCATCGTCGTGAGTTCGGTGAAGAAAGCCTGTGATGATGGTGGTGTTGAACCTGGGCGATAAATCGTCAGCAGTGTCACAGGAACAGACGGGAACGGAACCAAGACAGACAACACTTCGAATGTTTCCGAGTCTGAGTGTAGTTCGGTTTTTCCGACCCGTAGAGTTGCTCGGTGGTAGACAACGATGCCGCCTCCCCGGTCTACTCTCGGTCTGTCTAGGAAAGAGTTGCCCGGCGGGGCTGAGCGAAATTGTTCATGCTTGTTATGAATTAGAAAGAAACTTTTCCATGATGACGAAACCAATTATAACTTTGCACACCTTTAAATTGTTTGACCTCCCCGTATATAAGTATGTCGCGCCAATGGTCAATAAATCAATAACATAATAATTATGTTATTGATTTATGGTCACTTATATGTGTTGCCATACTTATATGTGTTGCCATACCGTGTTGCCATATTATGGCAACACGACTTTTTAATGCTGCACTATAATGACAAAAACCAAAAACATAATAATTATTATAGCATAGTTTACAATCAATATCTATAATAAAGTAAGAAGTGTGCGCGCGAACGCGTGTGCGTTCGTGCGTTGTGTGCGTGTGTGTGCGTGTGTGTGTGCGCGCGCGCGCGCGCGCGCGCGTGTGTGTGTGTGTGTGTGTGTGTGTGTGTGTGTGTGTGTGTGTGTGTGTGTGTGTGTGTGTGTGTGTGTGTGTGTGTGTGCGTGCGTGCGTGTGTGTGTGTGTGTGTGCGTGTGTTTGTGTCCGCAGTTTCAAAATTACTGACACTGGTCTATGTTTGCAGCACAGACTTTGAAATTCTATGCGTCACAGTCATGCTTCGAAACGCAGTGCTTACAACGGACATGTCTGTTGCCGTCTATGCAGGGCTTAAAGTGTGGCTGGACGGCCATGGACAGCGTCCATGCACTTATTTTAAAATCCTAATGCCGTCCAGCCACTTATTGGCCATAAATGACTGGAAAGGTAAGGGGCGTCTATGCACTTCTTTTGGGAAGGTAATGGGCGTCCAGGCACTTGATTTTCCACACTTTAAGTCTATGCAGTATGCAAACTGCATGTTGCAAACGTTCTGTTAAGGTTTCGCGGACAAAATGTCACAGCGTTTCTTCTTAGTCGGTGGTTGTGGTGTAAGCTTAGACGACAGCGGCATACTATTCATATTAGTCGCGCATTGCAAGTGACAATGACACTACGCTGTGGTAAAGCCGTTTGCGCATCCCGTTTTCCGCATTTATTTGAATATTGCCTCTGTCAATCGTGTCATGGTGCTATCAGGTCAGGAACCCCTCTGAGAAGTTTCTCTTGCAGCTTCCTTCGGTAAATTACGCAATCAAGCATAGAATATATATCACCAGATTTTGATATTAGTATTTTTATTTAGGTGTCGCTATTGTAAAATAAGATTATATCGGTCGATTGCAAATTTATTTGGGATTGTATAGAGCTAAATTCTGCTTCAATATTCCAATCCTTTCTCAATGAATTATCATGAAAATTCTGGTGGTAACACAAGAGTGAAATAAGATTGAATCGTCATTCCATTGAACATAAAATTTGTAGTTACCTATTTATAATTTCAAAGATCTCTTACTATAGGTGTTTAACTGTCGCCTTTTATGACTTAAATCAACCACTCTGTTTCTTCCGTCTTGCCTCTTTCATCTTCTGGCACAGTACATTCGAAGCGACAAGAGATGAATTTTGAGTTAGTAGTAACTTCTTTCTTTATTTGTGCAGAAAACATCAGTCGCTTATTGAAATGAAAGTAATTAATATTGTTCCCTCTGATTTTCCGTCAGCATTTACATAATAAATGATGAAAAATTATTTCTTAGTTTCATACTCAAAACTCTTTCATCATCATTGCTCATTGAGTCGTTAATCCGGACGACGTCGTGTAAAACAACTTTAAAAAATAATAGCATACATTCAACAGCAAAAAATATAATCAACAGAACAGGCAAAAAATTATCAATTACAATTTTTTTACGATTTATCGATAAAAATAATCAACATAATACGAAGTTTGTGTGTCGTGAGATTATCCTGTCTCGCCAAAGCTATTGAGAATTATTGTACAATAACTCTATAACCTATTAAAGGTGTTTAATTCAACTCTAAATTTAACGAATGCCTGCAGGCTTACATCCAAGCACTAATACAATATATTATTAATATCTTCCAACTATGGTTGACCATGCTCGAAATGGGCTTTCCATCTCGTCTAGTCCAGGTATTAAGGAACATGTACAGGCAGCAACAGGTGAATGTCAGGATGGATGGCCACACTTCGAAATGGTTCAAGGTTTAAAGAGGAGTTCGACAAGGATGCAACCTCTCCCTCATGCTTGTTTAACATTCTATAGCAGAACAAGTAATGCGCAAAGCACTAGCGGGATTTGCCGGTGAATTTAGAATATTATTGGTGAAAAAACCATCAACAATCTCAAATACGCTGACGTTAATTATTGTCCTTATGGCCACAACATCGGAAGTACCACAAGAACTGGTGAAACGTGTTAAGAGTGCTGCGTAAGAATATGACATGTCAATCAACGGGACAAAGACGAAAGTCATGACTACTGAGGAGGTGTTCGAGGTTTTAGTGAATGCCGAAAGACTGCAGAAAGTAAATTCTTTTGTCTATCTAGGGAGTAGAGTTACCAAAGATGCAAATTGTAGGAGTGACGTTAAATCAAGATTGGCAATGGGGGATGACGGTTAGGTCCATCAGTAACAACACCAAATTGCGGTTGATGAAGGCTTTGGCGCGGTCAGTGGCGACGTACGGGTGCTTTGAAGAAGGAGGAAGAAAATCGCATTCAGGCATTTGAAAACAAATGCATCCGAAAACTATTAAGAATCCCGTGGACAAAAATTATAACAAATGAACAGGCGTACAAATCAGCAGGGGCCAGAAAGGCATTATTGGCTCAAACCAAAGCGAGAAAATTGCGACACTTTGGCCACATCATTAGACAGTCGCACGATAACATCGAGAGCAGTCTGACGACGGGTCTCGTGGAGGGAGTCCGACGACGAGGCAGACCCAGGATTGCATGGCTGGACAACATCTCGCAATGCACGGGCCTCGTGGGCAGACACCTGTTAAACGCGGCTCGTGACAGGAGACCGGACAATTACACTCCATTTTTGTTGTCAAACCGTCGCGAGGCGACGAAGGCGTTTTGACATGACATGAATTCTGAATGACTATTGTCACCTGATTATAAATAATAATTTCCGTTTGATGACGGTGATTCAGAAGTTCGGTCGGCATTTTACTTATTTATTGGCGCTAAACATCTTAATAGAGGTGTTTAAGTTTAACCTCATAATTTAAATAACTAGTCATAATTACTGTAGTTGGTGTCGGTTAGGTTCAGGTTATAGGCATCGTGAGGATCGGTTTGTCTAAGGTTAAGCGTCGTGAGAATCGGTTATGTTTATCATCATCATCATCAACATCCTTAGGCTCAGCGCCCGTAGGAGTCCGACGCCACTCTCTGTCTGAGTCTGTCTCGCATCATGCTGCCCAGCTTTAACCGGTCCGGTCAGCAGGTCTGCTCCATACCATTAACATCTTGGAGCAGCTATAGACCACCTTGTCTGAATGGAGAGAGTATTGGGAGAGAGGTATGAAGGACAACCTGGGTCAATGCCAGTATGTGTCCCACGCTCTCTCCTCCGAGCCTCTCCACCGATCTGTCCTGACCGGCCTGTGCATGTCTGCTTCACATCATGACACCTTGAAGCATCTGGGTCGCTAAGTCACTTGTGCCGTGGTTTTTGCGGATTTCAATCGTCTTATTCTTTTACTGCCAGCGTATCGCCACCCATCTGGCAAACCTTCCTCCTTTTGTCCGGGTTTAGGACCGGCGCAGGAACATTGTTGGTTCCCTGTGGCGGAGGATGGATGCAGTTTAACGTCGTGCCCAGGACACGTTATGTTTATGCTTAGGGCTAGTGTCCATTTCAGATACCGCGCCCAAGATAGGTCTACTAAAAGGCCTATTATCGAGGCCGTAGCTAAAGAGAGGTATTTGGATGTTTGAACACCCCCGAAATGTAAAATGTAAAAATAATGGAATGCATTCACTAGCACATAATGAAAAAACATGAAATTAGGCGAAAATGGTAAGAAAGCTTCCGATGACTAAAAAAAGGTCGTCAGAAGTTTTTACGTCTAAAAAAAACGGTAGTCAGAAATTCTCCGCCGAAGAAACACCCCCGAAATCAACTCTTGGCTACGGCCTTGCTAGGCTATTATGCTTCATACCCCGATACTGCAGTTATCCAGAAACTATCGCCATACATGTACATCCTCAGAATGTTTGGCAACGAAGGCGTGCGGATATCTTCAACAGTTATTCGTAAAATCCATTTTAATAATTCGTAATCAGTTTCATTGTGGCTTGTTTAATCCATGAAAACTTTGTCTTTTCGAATAAACGAACAGTGATTTATTTACATTTTTTTATATAAATATATTTATTTATTTTTTCACTTGTTTATATATTATTTATTTATTTATTTATTTATTTATTTATTTATTTATTTATTTATTTATTTAGTTTATTGAACCAGTTGGACATTATGATTAAAACATTAGACAAGAATTAAACTTGCATCTTGGCCTGCATTATGACAACAACAATAATATCATTATAAAACAGATATTAACTAATTAAAATGTCTAGTTTTATACGTGACGTTTTGACGCCGCCGTTTTGACGCGGCCGTTTGGCATCGCCAAACTGTTCGGCGCCAAAACGTCCTGCTCCGAGAACAGTCTAAGCTAATTAACTTATTTTATTATAGTTTTTGTGACGTCAACAAAAGACCGGTAATTAATATCGCGGGCTTCACGATGACGTAAATAGAGAGAATAGCCTAACTAATTCAATTGTCTGTGTTATAAATTCAATAGTAGGCTAGGAGAAGAATGCTTCTCTCTTTATGACGTCATAAGGTCACGTTTAATTTACTTACTAGTCTATGATCATTATGGCGTCAACAAAACGCCAGGTTTATAGATCAGTCTGTTCTATTGCGTCATTCTTAAACCACGCCTTAACTGTATATTAGTTTGCATTGTGACGTCAACATAAAGGTTTTACTTATATTCATATTGTTGCAAGTATGACGATGTCAGTAATAGGCCAGGCATAACTTATCGAGGTGTACGGACATTTGAACGGTGGTCATTTGAACGGACGACACTTGACCGGCGACACTTTAACCGGCGATATTAGAACGGGCCGACAATAGAACAGGCGACACTTAACCGAAACGTCACATTACCGGACCGACTAATGAACAACAATTCTCAAGGTGCGGCGTTGTAAGCTCTTCACGTTGGCCTACTTTGAGTTTTGACTGAATGTTGGTGACGCTGAATATTAGAGAAAGTTATAGAAAGTTTTATTGTCACATGTGCGACAAACTGTCAATTTTACATGTGACAAAAGTCACAAAGTTTTATTTTTTCACGTCTTTTGTGCATTTTCAGTTTTAAAAAATAAATTTGTATGTAAAAAGTTTAAAAAACCGCCGTGAGAAAAAAAGGCTAGATCCTGACCAAAAAAACCTAGAAACCTAGACAAGACCGACAATACCTAGATATAGGTGGAAAAAGCTATGAGTGGCATCCCTCGATTTTAATGTTTTTTCTTCAATCTCTTTATAGTTATTACATTTTAGTGCGTGCCTCTTCTTCAGGAGGATTATCGCCGAGAGAGAATGGAAAAATTTATGACTGAATTCTACTATTAATGAAGGTGTGTAATGCAAGCATTTTATTACGTTGTAGTAATATTATATTCGTTTAATTTCATAGTAAGACAATCAGGGTGAAATAACGCACCAAGTTACAGGTCGGAGATGTAGCCTAAACTGATAAAAAAAAATTGACAGTTGATGTTGAATTACTGTCATTGAATGAGGATAAGCCCAAAACTACTCGTCAGTTATTGTCTTGTCTTGTCTTGTCGTCAACCATCCTCGATCCGAGGGTTGGTCGCATCATGGACGAGCTTCTTCCATCTCTTCCTGTCCCTTGTGTCCACCAGAGTCTGCCCGAGAGTTGATCCCATCCATGTTCCGATCAGTTATTAGCAGCTGTAATCAGCGCTACTGACACTCGCTTCACGAAGGTGTGTGTTAGAAGAATCGCTAGTTCATTATTAAGTCTAGCCGATGCTACAAAGTCTATCCATTCGAAGTATACACTATACAGTGCCCGATAAGATAGAATTCGTGACTTAGCGGAATTGTTGTTATAGTCTTAATAATAATCCATTCCTTAGGGCTTGCGGGAGAAGCGCGTGGAAATTCGGATCCGGACAATTCGCTTTTAGTTGTTACAGAGCACGTGGTGCACATGGCGGCTACCGTGCGGAGATGATCGTGGATGGTATTAAATCGTCGAAGTCAAAATATTCCACGCGAAAGTCCAGACAAACATCACAGAAGTCTAGACTCGGACGCTTTATACACTCAAATAGACGAGACATTTGCAATCACACGGCTAAAAATCCAAATAAACCGGCACATTCTTTCCGAGCGAAAATCTACATACACATGTACGTTAACCGGATGTTCTGCAAGCGAGTTTTCGAACGTGCTTAACGAAATATTTCGGCTATCAGGGTTTTCGTCGACTCCTATTACTGGTTTGCATTATTGCGACTCTCAATTCATTCATTCATTCAAGAATTTATAAAGCGCTTCTTCAAGGGGACTACTCAGAAGCGCTCCCGCCTCTAGCACGGCAAAAAAGGAGAGTTTTGAGTCTATTAAAAAAAATTCAGTAATAACCCCAGGAAGTAGACGTAGCTCCTGTGGAAGCCCATTCCAGACAACTGGGCTGATCACAGAGAATGCTGTATGCTGCATTGTTGCAGTTCGTGCAAAAGGGACCAATAGCAATCCCTTCTGTGCAGAACAATAATACCCAGTTCGCTGAGTTACGGTGTAAGTGCTTTATGACACTTCCACCATAGAAGAATTTTTATATCAAATCAAACAATTATATATGTTTTTAATTTGGGGCGCAGTGGAATAGTGGGTTCGTTGCCCTGCAGCCGGAAGGTTGGCAAGGTTGCAGATTCGAATCCACCTCAAGTCGCCGCGTTGGGATCTTTGACAAGTCCTTCACTCGCAATTGCTCAGCGCTTCAGGGTGAAACTCCGATGCTGTGTCCGCGCTGTATATAGTCGAGAACGCCTCTGAGTGGATAACTTAAAGGGGCGCTATTACATTCATTCATTCATTCATTCATTCATTCGGACATTTATATAGCGCTCCTTCAAGAAAAAACTACTCAGAGGCGCTCCCAACTCCAGCGCGCACAAAAAGAACAGTTTTAAGTTTAGTAAGGAAGGATCCTGGTAGAGTCCCAGGGTGTAGGCGTAGCTCAAAAGGAAGGCCATTCCAGACCACTGGTCCAACCACAGAAAAGGCTCGATTCTTCATGGTAGTAGTACGAGCAAAAGGAACTAAGAGGACTCCCCTATCAGCAGAGCGTAGCTGATGACGTCCTTGGATACCCAATGTAAAGCTGCAAAGCTCACGGAGGTAAGTTGGGGCAAGGCCCTGACAACATCGCCATACCAATGCAGCTACCCTGAACTCGATACGCTGGCGAATAGGGAGCCAGTGAAGTACCTCAAGCATGTAGTTTGAGACATGATCATATTTAGGGATTTGCCCAATTAGGCGTGCAGCAGAGCGCAAGACCCGGTCAAGACAAGTCAAGCTGCTGGATGGGAGGCCAATGTAGAGTGAAGAGCAATAGTCGATGCGAGATGTAACGAAAGAATGCACTAAAGTAAGAGTAGCAGCAGACGTAAGAGAACGGATGACAGTGCGAAGCTGGCGCAGCTGATAATAGCAGTCTCGAGCAAGACGGTGAAGTTGAGGAGCAAAAGTTAGTTCTTGGTCAAGTTGGATACCGAGGTCATGAACCGTGGTTGCAAAGACAAAGCCAGGAAATTCAGATGCAAGAGAAAATAGATCAAGCTTGGCAAGCTGCTGTCGTGTGCCCAACCAAATAAATTTTGTCTTAGATGGGTTCAAGCGTAGTCTATTGGATGACATCCATGCCTCTAGAGCATCCAAAGTCCCGCTCATTATCCGAACCGAATTGACAGCATTAGAAGGGGGGCAATGGGTGTAAGCCTGGACGTCGTCAGCATACTGCTGACTCAAAACCGAATGAGCTGTTAGTAGAGTGGCAAGACCCGAGGTGTAAATAATATAAAGTATGGGACCAAGGACTGAACCCTGGGGTAGACCATATTGTGCAGGCACCCATGAGGACCTAGAAGAGCCATGGACCACACAGAGAGAACGCTCCTGAAGAAAGGAATCTATTACAAGTGCACATACAAACAAACAAACAAAAAATTGTCTATCATGTAATTCCAAAATCTCTAAAATGCAGCTAAGAGTGTAAGCAAATAAAGCATAGTTATCATTGACGCTTCAGAGTGTAATGGCTACACGTATCGCGTCGTTATTTCATAATTTCTTAGATTATGATCTATCTTGAACTCCAGTAACTTGGGCAAACACATTAAATTTTGTGCAACGCATGTTTTATCTGCAGCATGTACATATCGATGCGGGTAAATTGCTCGCAATTGTAGAATAACAGTGCAATCTATTAAAGGTGTTTAATCTCACACTAAATATTTAACGTACTGTAACAGCCTCCGTTGTTTAGCGACATCTAACGTTCTACAGATACGACATAGTCGACGATGCTTTAAATTTCCACACGAAGGATAATAAATTATTTGATTCAATTTCAAATACTTTGCGACATTTTGAGATGTTCGTAGCATAATTATGACGTCGACATTACGGTGTAACTTGTAAGGTCCATTGGTCATATGATGATTGGTCATGAGGTCTATAATAAATTGGTCGTAGGACCTTTTGGTCATATGGACCATTGGCTATATTGGTTGGTTAATTGCTGTTTAACGATGGTGTATCATTAATAAAGATGACTAATTGAAGTTTCATGAATGCTAGCGACTGGCTTTACGAGAGCTCGTATTGTGTAGAGCAATGTATGCCTACACTGATAAATATTCATCGTTACATCACACTTTGGCTGGATGGGTCCAAATCGACAGTGTACTACATTACAGGACATGGCATTACATTACGTTTTCATTATATCAAGGATCATGAATGACGTATGCCTTACCTCAACCATAGCACACCATCATTATAGTTATTGATAATAGTCATTTATTGTTTTGCGCCGCCATTCCTTAACAAGGATCACCATTATAATTTATTATTTATATTATATTTTATTTTCTAGGAAACGATATGGCGTCTCGTCTCTACAGGCAACTCAAGAACCACCCAGACTACACCACAGGTAACTATAGGACGGTTTTGAAGTTCTTAACTGGGCAATTATTATAAGCGCAGTGGGACATGATACTATCCAATGTTGTAGTTACAGATACCGAGAACGATCGGAGGAGCTGTCGAATAGCCGTCCGCGAACGGGGATAAAAAGATTATATACGTCGCCCCTCTTTTGTCCATGGTTTGGACTGGCACAACCACTGTTATCAGAGTGAGTGAGTCTGAACTGCATGCTCTCCATCGATTATTCCCTCTGCCTCACCCTTCCTGGTTATGGCCGACCTCATGACTTCTATCTTCCGGAAAATAGACAATATTGCAACTTTATCTCTAGAGTGCTTTTTTAAAACACCTTTTTAACCTGGCAAATCCAACAACATAATCACGTCAATTATTTATTATTCATTCAGACCCAGTATTGATCGTTGTTGTCTATTCCCTCCCCCTCCACAGGGATGCCACTCTGGATTTTGAAAAAAGGTCAGATCCGGTCGAAAAAAAGGCTAGAAAAGGCTAGATTGACGATTTTTCTGTAAAATACATGGGTTTTTCCAATTTTCCAGTTTGAAACTTCTGACGACCTTTTTTTAGTCGTCCGATGATTAAAATTTGCTCTCTTTTTCTCCCCGAAAAAATTTCTGATTACCTACTTTTTTAGTCTTTCGTTCCAAAATTTCCAATTTTTTGTCCAAATTATAAAAAAAATCGATTTTTTCACGTCTTTTGTGCATTTTCACTTAAAAAATTCTAATTTTGTATGTAAAAGTCGAAAAAACCGTCGTGAGAAAAAAGGCTAGATCCTGACAAAAAAACCTAGAAACCTAGACAAGACCGAAAAAACCTAGATCTAGGTGGAAAAAGCTATGAGTGGCATCCCTGTCCCTCCACATAAAACATGTGAAAAATTTGTTATTCGAGAACTGTAGTATGCACAACAAATTTTTTCGAGGACTCTGTTGTCATAAGCCCTCGTCATAGGCCTATTATCTGGATCCATCCACCCAGTGATACGTGACAGGCTGCGTTCTGCAAGCCTGAAGTCTTGATTAAAATAATGAATTCAATTGATCACAATGTTTCGATGTTATTCTGAGGGTCGTTTGAATTTCACGTGTATTAGCGTAAAAGATCAATACATGTTAAAGGTGTCTTATTAAAGTTATTGGCGAAATCATAACAACGTTGAATATCTTAGGCCGTCAGCCTACTCGTATGCCAAGGCTGAGAACATGGAGATGCTGAGTCAGATGCCTCTCAGCTAATTTACTATTTATATTACTACTTCTTCTCCTCTATCTCATCATCATCATCATCATCATCATCATCATCGTCATCATCATCATCATCATCATCATCCTTAACATTATATAGCATTAACATCATCATTTGGGGGTCCGTAGCTCTGTTGAGAGAGCGCTGGTCGTTAAACTGTCATCCACGCAACCCGGGTTCGAGCCTCACACAGGGCATTAATTTATTAAAGTTTCTGTTAGCTACCATTGGTGTTTTTATGTTGTGTTGACTGACTCGGGTTCTGCACAAAATAGGATAGCCCCTCCCACTTCTGGCTTGGCCTAACCAGGAGTGATCCAGCACTTAGGCCATTAGTGTTAAGTATCGAACCCACGGCTGTAAAGCCGACCTGTGTATCGTGCTATAGTGAGCCGTATTTCGTATAACCTGTACCTGTAATCATTCTGCGGTTTGTCAGATTGAGTCATTAAACGAAGATTATTATTATCATCATTATTTCTTCCTCGTCTTTTTCTTCTTCACCTCCTCCACCTCCTCCTGTTCCCTTTCCCTTCCTCTTCTATTTCCTCCTCCTCCTGACTCCCACAGGATTTATGCTTTGATCTCTTAAATTCTCTTAAATTTTGGTGACATCAACAGTACTGTCAATTGGCTGTGAGATGTCACCGAGCGTAGGAAATTGTCTGTGCAATAAATGCGTGACTTAAGCACCTTTGTTAAGAAGTGTGATTGCATTATAACCATCCTTGACTCGACACAATATTGTAGTAAAATGGATGAACGTTCTTGATGATTAGTAAGTCTATAAAAACGTTTCAATTTCCAAAATCATAATTATGTTTTAGGAATGATTCAATGTGGTTTTAGGTTTGCTGCTCCGACTTCGCCACGTCGACAACTCAGTTAGAATGAGTACATTGACCTACGTTGTCGGTGGTAGGACGAGAGGATTTGCCACTCGCCATCGCAAGTCGATGCTAAGGAAGTAAAACCTCTATTGCTTCGTAATCTTATTCATCTCCTTACACCACAGCACAGAATATTTGGCTAATTACTGTTTAACGAAGATTTATCATTAAAAGGCCACAAATGTCGTCACCACCCTACTTAACGCACTCTTGGGACTGGCATTCGAATAGATAATGTATAATCATGTACATTTTTTATCTTTTAATCAATGTGCAATGCTTATTAATAATCTACAACAATAAATAGGAAGCGAAAAGCGACGAGTTTTGAGTTCGTTGGCGCACACCTTGTGCAGAAAACCTCGAAAGGGCTTTGTTTATTGCACTGAAGTCAATTAATTTTTGTCTTATCCGATTTTTACGTCAGCATTTACATCAATTATTATGCAAAATGATTTCTTAGTCTCATATTCAAAAGATTCGCTCTATCATTGTTCATTATGTTGCTTATTCCCGCACAACATCATGAAAAACAACTTTTAAAATAATAATAGCATGATTTTGGAAAACAAATTGTATTTTAACCGAACAAGGACAAAAATTTATCAACTGCAATATTTTGTCTATTTACCGATTAACTAATCGCTAAAATTTGCAGCACATGCTTCATGAAATTATACGACTTAAGCTATTGATCGTTATTGTAGATTAACTGTAACACCTATTAAAGGTTTTTCATCTCACACTGTATTTTAACGTAAGCCTAGAGACTTCAGCAGATGTTTAGCGACATCTAACGATCGACAGTGATGGCACCACGATATATCAACATCAAAGACGCCACGAGTGATTTGAACGCTGCGGCAATTGCATTCTAACAGTTGCAGATTGTGGATGTTGTGTTCTATCGTTATATTATTATGCCTGTTTTTATTGTATCAGTATGTTCTTAATAAAATGTGTTTCTTCGTGCCATCAACTTTTTTATGTACGATTTATCGGAAAACGCGCCATATAGCGAGTAATTGACGCCGCTGTTTTTCTTGATACATTCTTGGTATTTCAACTAGCTAGGATGAAGCGAATCCATGTTTCGATAAAAATTAATCAATTGATCAACATGGATAGAATAATGGGGATCGGATATTTCAGGAAATTTATGAAATTCTCAATTTATTGAAATCGAGAAATACAAATTGAGGTTTTCTATGAGCAAGTTTTTGTAATTAGAATGATCTATTTATTTCTCTTATTTGCTATATCCTTTGCGATACCCTTCAAGATCGCTACACAAGGGCGATCCCTACTAACGCGCGGACACTGCATCGGAGTTTCTCGCCGAATCGCAGTAGGCTAGCAATTGCAAGTGAAAGACTTGCGCAAGGTCCCCACGCATTGGTGATTGGATTCGATTATTAAATTTTGATGTTTCAGATTATTATTGCACAATGAGGCTTCATATTAAAGGTGTCTAAATCGATCTATTGGTAGGAAATTGACAGCGATGAATACCTTACGGCAATGAGCATGTTCGAGTGCCAATGGTGAGAAAATGAGAACTCCAGGAATTAGATGCCTCTCAAGGGATAATTTATATTCGCTATCCTATACTATTTTTTTCCAACACCTCGTCCTCGTTCTCCTCGTCGTCCTCCTCCTCCTCCTCATCGTCATCATCATCTTCTTCTTTGTTTTCTATCTTCTTCTCCTTCTTTTCCTGATCCTGATTTCCACAGGATTTATTCTTTGGTTAATTGCTGTTTATCGATGGTGTATCATTAATTATGATGGTTAACTGAACTTTCATGAATGCTAGCGACAGGTTTTACGAGAGCTCGTATTGTGTTGAGCAAGGTATGCCTACACTGCAAATATTCATCGTTACAGTACACTTTGGCTGGATGGATCTAGATTTGACGAGGGCCTATGACAGCAGAGGTAGTTTCCCTCGAAACAAATGTGTTTTTCATATTACAGCACTTTATTGAATAATGCAGTTCTTTATTTTTATCTCTACACTTTGGCTCGACACAAATTGTCGGGGTTATAGCAGCCGAATACTTTTTTTTATACTAGGTGTCTAATAAATTCACGCTTCAATTTCATTTACTTCGCACAAGCCATTGCGACATCTCACAGCCGATAAAACCGTTCATATCGACCGTGTACTACATTACAGGACATGGTATTACATTACGGTTTCACTATATCAAAGATCATGATTGACGTACTATGCCTTTCCTCATCCATAGCGCACCGTCCATACAAGGGCGGATCCAGGGGGGGGCCAATCCGGCCATGGCCCCCCCCATTTCAAATCACCATGGGACGTGGCCCCCCCATCCATGGTGGAGCAAAAAAAATTCAGGGTGTCAGTCATGCACAGGAGAATTAATGTATAAATGTAATTAAAACCTATAATAAAAATACTGTGTAAATGTAATTAAAATCCAATCTAAGTCTCTCACGCAATTGCATTGTCTTTATATAAAGCATCGAAATGAAACAATCTTTCAACAGTATCCAACTATGATTTATGGCATGGAATGTATGTTATTCGCGAAGCAGGACGTTTTGGCGCCGCCGTTTTGGCGCCGGACTTTTTGGCGCCGCCGTTTTGGCACCGCCGTTTTGGCGCCGGACGTTTTGGCGCCGGAATTTTTTTCTCCCTCATTCTAAAGTATAAAAATTATCAAATTGTAGGTAATTTTAGGCGGTTCATTTACGCACATTTTGAGTTAAATTTTGTGATGATATTCCACGCCGTTCAAAAGTTATGCCCGAAATAGCTCAGAATGTATGTTCGACGTACACTCCTCACTTGATCTGAAAGGGTCAAAGCTGGTTTTTACTCGTATTAGGTAATACCACAATTAAATTTCATTGGAGCTGGATTGCTGAAAATGTTCTTCCTTAACCCTCGGAGGCTAACCTATGAAAAAATCACATATTGGATAACCTGGGGTATATTTTTCACCCCATGCCATATGAGGCCTATGATATAAAATTAGACTATATTTGATCAAAAATGACAACTAATTCAAGTTCATCATGGAATTGACGAACTATGAAACCTAACTAAGTTAAAATATTAGTATTATCATCGAGTCTATTGTCATCTATACACAAGTAACGCTTTGCTGCATGCTTTCCACATACAAAGTTGCAACACATAGGCTAGGTCTATGACATTATCGATTTCAGCATCATCTAGCTCCGAGACATCATTACAATCAACAAACTCTTCATTATCATCATCACTATCATCATTTTCAATACATTGATATCAATTCTGGTATCAGTTTAGCTGCATTGGCTGCAGATAACCGTCGAAACCTCTTCAACACAAATAAATTATTAATAACAATGACCATTTTATGACGTCAGTCACGTGACCATGCATTCAATATAAAAATATTTAAAAATGTGGAATTAAGCAAAAATTATCTATGAACAGATACACAAAAGTGCATTGCAAAATTTCAAAGCAGTGAAAAAATTCAGGGCAAAATCTGACAGTGGGGTGAAAAAAACACCCCAGGTTAGCCTCCGAGGGTTAAACTGGCGTTGCATTGATGAACAATCCAACTCCGATTTAAGCAAAAGTATGTTTGTATGTGTTCAAAAATCTGATGTTAAGTATTTTTTGTCGAAATGTAATAAAACTTCCTTAATTGTTATATGGTATGGCAGTGAGTAGGCCTATAGTCAATGTGGTCACATGATGTACATGTAGTTAAGCTTTTGAATAATAATTGTTGCAATCGTATCTGGCATTCAATAAAATCAGAAAACTGCCGCTATATTAGAACATTAGCCGGGTACCCGGCAGGGCTTTTTTAACGTGCAGCTATACACAAAATGTGCATTTGTAATCGAATTTGTGCATTTGTAGAAGCACTTACGTACAGTTAAAACTAGCCAAAATATCATTGTCCTCCCTTTAGAAGTAATTTACCATTGGTTCGAATTGTTCATTATTGCAATTATAATAAAAAGGTGTCCCACTGCAAATGTGTGCCAACACTAAAGAAGGTGTGCAATTGCCAATTTTTGCCAACACTAAAGAAGGTGTGCTATGGCCAATTTTTGCCAACACTAAAGAAGGTGTGCTATGGCCAATTTTTGCCAACACTAAAGAAGGTGTGCTATGGCCAATTTTTGCCAACACTAAAGAAGGTGTGCAATTGCCAATTTTTGCCAACACTAAAGAAGGTGTGCTATGGCCAATTTTTGCCAACACTAAAGAAGGTGTGCAATTGCCAATTTTTGCCAACACTAAAGAAGGTGTGTAATTGCCAATTTTTGCGAAACCTAAACAAATCCAATGGTTCGAATTGTTCATTATTGCAATTATAATAAAAAGGTGTCCCACTGCAAATGTGTGCCAACACTAAAGAAGGTGTGCAATTGCACAACTTTTTTGTACAACAGCAGTGTGCTTTAAAGCATCATTATTTTACTTGCACACCTTTATATTACAATTGCAATAATGAACAATTCGAACCAATGGATTTGTTTAGGTTTCTAAAAAATTGGCAATTACACACCTTTTTTAGTGTTGGCAAAAATTGGCAATTGCACACCTTCTTTACTGTTGGCACACATTTGCAGTGGGACACCTTTATATCATAATTGCAATAATGAACAATTCGAACCAATGGATTTGTTTAGGTTTCTAAAAAATTGGCAATTACACACCTTTTTTTAAGTGTTGGCAAAAATTGGCATTTGCACACCTTCTTTAGTGTTGGCAGAAATTGGCCATAGCACACCTTCTTTAGTGTTGGCAGAAATTGGCAATTGCACACCTTCTTTACTGTTGGCACACATTTGCAGTGGGACACCTTTATATTACAATTGCAATAATGAACAATTCGAACCAATGGATTTGTTTAGGTTTCTAAAAAATTGGCAATTACACACCTTTTTAAGTGTTGGCAAAAATTGGCATTTGCACACCTTCTTTAGTGTTGGCAGAAATTGGCAATTGGACACCTTCTTTAGTGTTGGCAAAAATTGGCAATTGCACACCTTCTTTAGTGTTGGCAGACATTTGCAGTTGCACACCTTTTTATTATAATTGCAATTATGGACATTTCAAAACAATGGACATTTTAAAAGAACTGTCGCTTTTGTCTTTAATACACCATATTCATTGTTGTCACTAAAGTCTGTATTTCCTCGATCTATCGTGCTAAAATCTTATGTCATCTTAAAGTTCTTATTTCTATACTAAGCTAAATAGGCCCAGTCTTAGCGGGACTTTCTCTCTTTGGTGGGCCTGTTTTTTCAATCATTCGATGTGACATCCTCTGCTTTGATCGCTTGTACTTTATTAATCTGCTACCTCACATGTCTTATAATTTGTTATTAAATAAAGCATTTGTTTAAAAAATCCAGCTTCTATTTCACCGGCAAAAAAATCTCCTTTCAGCTTCAATTGTTAAAGCATTCGTCGGAACTCCCGCCGCTTTTTCGCATTTAAAAGACTCTTCATCGAGCTTACAAATCTCAAGCGTTCTTTTCTTGATCATATCTTCCATTTCTCATGCGTTCGCTTAATAAATCCAGCTCCAATTAAACCAGGAATATTTTCATCGATCCAGCCTCAATTAACGCAACAACAAGCCGTACATTCACTTTCTATTTCAGCAAGGATTTCGTCAATTTGTTTCACGCGTCGTATACACTGAACCGGAAATAGACTGCAAAACGCAAATGTTATAGCGCAATGGCGGCGCCAAAACTGCGGCGCCAAAACGGCGGCGCCAAAACGGCGGCGCCAAAGCGGCGGCGCCAAAACGGCGGCGTCAAAACGGCGGCGCCAAAACGGCGGCGCCAAAAAGTCACGTACCGGAAGTATTTTATTTATTCTAGTCTTAAAAAGTCATCAGTTTTTGGGATGCTAAATTGAACACCTTTTTTGAAACTTTCGCACGGGAGACTAAAAAGTCATCACTCCTTTCAGACGAAAAATTAAACACCTTTTTTAAGATTTCGCAGGGATGACTACAACAAGTCATCAGTTTTTTGGGATGCGAAATTAAACACCTTTTTTGATAATTTCGCACGGAAAAATAAAAAGTCATCACTCTTTTTAGACGAAAAATTAAACACCTTTTTTAAGATTTCGCACGGATGACTACAAAAAGTCATCAGTTTTTTAATTCTAAATTGAACACCTTTTTTTGAAAATTTCGCACGGGAGACTAAAAAGTCATCACTCCTTTTAGACGAAAAATTAAACACCTTTTTTAAGATTTCGCAGGGATTACCACAACAAGTCATCAGTTTTTTGGGATGCGAAATTAAACACCTTTTTTGAAAATTTCGCATGGATGAATAAAAAGTCATCACTCTTTTTAGACGAAAAATTAAACACCTTTTTTAAGATTTCGCACGGATGACCAAAAAATTTCATCAGTGTTTTGGGAAGGAAAATTGAACACCCTTTTTGAAGATTTCCAGCGGATTACTTAAAAAAGAACATCTAGTTTTCGGGAAAGAAGTTTTTAAGTAAAGTCTATATTTATTGAGACCTTATGGCACTCTTACAAGCACTGAAAAGTACAGCTAATTTGTTAAGATAACAGCTTAAAATGCTACCATTGCAATGTGAAAATTCAAAAAGTTTCTGGTGGGGAGGGGCATATCCCCTCCCCACACCCCTCCCCTACCACTATCGGCGCTGCGCGCCTCATGATTGTCTTCAGACGGTCAATTATCTACCCCTCCGAAAACCTCAATTCCCCCAGAGGTGGGGGCTAAATTACACTCTGGTTTCGGCCAAAAACCACTAAAAAAGTTCATCAGATTTTTCGGCGAAACATCAACGAAAAAATTTCCGACCCCAGCCCAAAAATTTTTTGGCCCCCCCCTTCGAAAATTCCTGGATCCGCCCTTGCGTCCATATATGGTTATTAATGTACTCGTTTACTGTTTTGCACCGCCCTCCCTTAACAAGGATCAACATTATAATTTATTATCTAAGATACGATATGGCGTCTCGTCTGTACAGCCAACGCAGGAATCCTCCAGACTACACCACGGCTAACCAGGACGGTTTTGATGTTCTTAAAGGAAGAAGTGGAGTACCATCTGGGCAATAAGCGCGGTGTGACAGGAGACCATCCCATGTTGTAGCTACAGAGACTGAGAACGAATAGCCTTCCGCGAACGAGGATAATAAGATTATATACGTCGTCCCTCTTTTGTCCGTGGTTTGGACTGGCACAACCACTGTTATCAGAGTAGGTGAGTCTCGAACCGAGCCGTATAGTAATTTCAATTGCCTGCGAGTATTAGTGAATTGGTGGATTGATCCAGTACGGCACTATAATACACTGTGTCCGGAAAAATTCCAAGGCTTTATGGTAAATATGAAAATAATTAGTAAACATTAATAGATTTTTAAAATTCCAAAAACAGTTTAATCCTGAAATATTATGGAACTATAATTTATGTTCAAAATGTCCGCCATTGGCTTCAACACAAGCTTCGAGACGTACACGCCACTGACTAACAGCAGCATCGACGACCAGTTAGTTGATCAAGTTCATCCCAAGCATTAACAATTCAATTCAATTCAATTCATTTATTGTAACCAACCATCAACATACACAATAGACATAGTATAACATGCTTCACATAATCGGATGGCAACAAGGAAGGCCCTAAGGGATGAATATCCCGCTAACAGGGACACCTAATTACATATGCAATTTTAACAGATGGCTAGACGGTTGACATAATGAATTGAACAATAGGCTAAAAGAACAGCATGAGATGACAATTAATGCAGAAAACTTAACTAAAGAACGCAAAACAAACACAACAAATAATAATAAAATAAAATCAGTGCCTACAAGGTTAAATATCGTTGCAGTCATTAACCAAGTAGTTACGCAGTAGTGTTTTTGCTCTTTGTAAACTGGAAGCTTGTTGAACATGATTAGGAAACGAGTTCCATATACCTGGTCCAGTATATTTAATATGGAATCTTCTTGAGTTTAAACGAGCGGATATGGCTCGATAATGAGAGGAGTTCCTGGTGGAATAGCAGTGTATTTCAGATCCTTTTTGGAAATACCCTGCAAAGTTAAGGGGAAGAAGATCATGGGTGAACCGATACATAAAGACTCCTATCTGGAAAGTCATTATTTGGTGAAACTTTAATAAATTAAATGATTGAAATAAAGGACTAGAGTGAATAAAAGGCTTAACTCCAGCTATGATACGTATTGCACGTTTTTGGAGAAGTACTAATTTATTGAGTCTGGATTTATATGTAGATGCCCAAACTAAATTACAGTATGAGAGATAAGGATATATTAATGAGTAGTACAATTTAACACGGATAGTGGGGGGGAGTATATGGGAAGTTCGACGAAGGATACCAACACTTTTTGCAACCTTGGCAGAGATATATTTAATATGATCGTTCCATGTGAGGTGTTGATCTATGTACACACCAAGAAATTTAGTGGAGCTAACCTGCGTTATGGAGGTATCATTGATAGACAGTTGCAATTCATTCAGGGGGCACATCTTTTTATTAGTTCGAAAGAGCATAAAGTTAGTTTTATCTATGTTTAAGGAGAGTCTATTAGCAGAGAACCATTCGGCTATGAAGACAAGCTCATTGTTTACTGTTTGTATTAGACTCTGGTAGGATTTATGTGAATGGAAGACATTTGTATCATCAGCAAACAAGATGAATGAAAGAGTAGGAGATATATTAGGCAAGTCATTAATGTATAGAAGAAAAAGCAAGGGTCCGAGATTAGAACCTTGGGGCACACCATATCTAACTACTCTAAAGTCTGAGAGAGCTCCATTGCAGGAAACACACTGGAGACGTCTTTCGAGATAACTGGCAAACCAAGCTAATTGGATGCCTCTGATGCCATAATTAGCTAATTTTTTTAATAGGATCTCATGATTCACGGTATCGAAGGCCTTTGCTAAATCGAAGAAGATACCAATAGAATATTCATTGTTTTCAAAGGCCTTAGAAATTTTATCATACATATCAATTAAAGGCATAAAAGTAGATCGACCAGATTGAAAGCCATATTGGTATGGAAAAATAATATGAGATTTTTCTACATATTTATTGAGCCTATCATGCATTATTTTTTCAAAATACTTGGCAAAAAAAGGAAGAATGGATATGGGCCTATAGTTAGAAGGGTTCTCCCTGTCACCCTTTTTAAAAATAGGGACTATTTTTGCAATTTTTATAGCATCAGGTACAACTCCAGTATTGAGGGAGCAATTAATTATTTCAGCTAGTTGAGTTGCGATTTGAGAAATGTAAGAATTAGCAATATGGGGGTCGATATCATCAACGCCACGGCTGTGACTGTCGTGGATCAAGTGGCTCAAATTTGTTATTTCCTCGGGTGAAGTAGGAACCAAGCCAAAAGAATAAGGAAGTGGCGGGTCAAGGTATTTGTTAAAAGGAGATTTAGGAGCAGGAATTTGTTTGGCAAGAGTATGAGCAATGTCGGAGAAGAGATTATTAAAAGTATTAGCCATCACTTTAGGGTCATCATTTCTTATTCCATTGATTTTTAGTGCTTCAATTTTAATATGTTGTTCATCCATTTTAATTATACTTCGAATGAGGGTCCAAGTTTTCTTTAAATTATTAACATGCTTGGTAAATTCAACAGCATAGTAATGCTTTTCAGCCTTCGTTCTAATTGTTTTAAATTTATTCCTGTATGAAACAAACTTATTTTTATTGGCAAGGGTAGGGACCTTTACATATTTTAAAAGAAGTTTAGCTTTTTTCTTACTAGATTTGAGAAGTCCAGGAGTCATCCAGGGTTGTTTAAGCATGGGTTTTCCTTTATTTATATTAGTTTTTATTGGAAACGCCTTATCATAGTTTCTTTTATATTCTTTCATAAACAAGTCATATGCTTTGTTAGCATCTTTCAAGCGACAGGTTTCAAAAACAGGAGTCCAGTCTGCTTCAGAAAGATAATTGCTAAAATTAGCCCTTCCTTCTTCGTTAATAATTCGGGATTCCTCAAATGAGGAGTTCCTAGAACTAGGCATTTCAAAATCAAAGGAGGTTAAGACAGGCAAATGGTCAGAGATATCAGATACAACAATCTTAGATTCAATAATATTAGACCAAGCATTTGTGAAAATGTTGTCAATTAGCGTTGACGAATGAGTGGTAATTCTTGTGGGTCTGGTTATGGTCGGGAGAAGATTATAGGAGGACATACTATCGAAAAAGGAACTAGTGCCAAAGTGATCCTCAACTTTAAGCAGGTCAATGTTAAAGTCACCCATAATTATCACGTGTTTCTCCTTATTTGCAATTTTGGACAATAACTGTTCAAGTTCAAGAGTGAACTCTTCCAGACTATTTCCTGGGGGTCTATATATAGTTCCAATTAGACAATTGCCCTTACTCATCCGCACACGAATAAATATTCCTTCAAATGTTTTGGGGGTCATATTAAAAATTGATAGATCAAGCAGCTCGTAAGTAATATCCTCCCTTATGAGAAATCCTACTCCACCTCCTCTTCTTGAATCTCGAGATTTGTGAACAATTTGATAACCTGCTATATTAATTGTATCAACCGAGTCTGCATCCAGCCATGTTTCTGTTAAAGCCAGAATAGGAACAGGGAGAGTGTTTAATAAATCAGTTATATCCATTATTTTGTACTGCATACTTCGACAATTCAGGTGCATAGTAGTGAACAGGCGAGGAGTATTGAGTAGGGTGGTGAGAGAATCAGGTGTAGAGTAGTGGCTGTCCCATGACAGATTTGAAAATAGGTTAATATCCGGGTCAATATCATTGCTATTTAAAGGGGAGTGGTTTTCAGGGTCACTAGGAAATATTTCAAGTTTCGGGGCTCTATCAAGCTCGCTAATATCTGTTTGTAGTTTAACTTTGCTATCACATATAGAGCTCATAAAATTTTCATTATTTTCAATCCCATTAAAAGGAAAAATGTTTGTCAAGCATGGAGAGCATATCCAAGATTCCACAGGCGCACACGATAAACATGAATCAGCATAACATTCATAATGACACTGATTTCTACATACTACACAGGTAACAACCCTAGGCACTGTATCAAAATTAAGTAAACACAAACAGCAAGGACTTAACTTGTCCTTAGACATAAGATAATTAGAGGAGATGGCACAAACAGAAGCATGTACCATTGATAGCAACATTCTATGCATATAACAGTCTTAACTAGGTCGTAACATACAGTGATTAGAAGTAAACATATGTTGGTAAGCGCTACAGCAACAAAACAGTCGAAGATAATCTCGGATCAAAAATGCATTTAAAAAAATCAGATTGTAGCAAATATCGCTCGCGGAGTTCTTCGATGTTTCTGACCTTTGTCTTGTATACTTTCTCCTGCATAACTCCCAAATTTTATAATCAACAGGATTTAATTATGTACGGATCAAAAAGGTTTTTAACTTTATTAATTGATTATTATCTACTATAGTTTTTTCATTCATATTTTAGAACCTTGGAATTTTTCCGGACACAGTGTAGATGTAGACAATACCGACAATCAAAATCCACCAGTGCAGCAGAGATGGCAGATGAAACCGATGAACCTCTGCTTAATTCTGCACGCAATGATAAACTGCAACTGCATCTTCTCCATCGATTATTCTTTTCTCCTCGTCATTCCTGGTTATGGTCATGAGCTCCGTCCTCTGGCTCATGACTTCTATCCTCCGGAAAATAGACAATTGCAACTTTATCTCTACAGTGCTATAATTCTAAAAGCATTTTTTAACTTGGCAAATTTTACAACAAAATCAGGTCAATTAATAATAATTCAAACCCAGGATTTATCATTGTTGCATCTGAACTGAGCTGAACATGCACGTACAATCCTTTGTAAACTTAGTTATAATTATGCAACAGGCTGCGTTTTGCAAGCCTGAAGTCTTGATTAGACGAATTTTGAATTAGACGCATTAACCTTTACCACTCAAATTTATTTTTCGCGCCAACCCCTCCAGATCAGAATTAAATTGCCGTAAATAGTAGTCACAGTTCAACATTTATTTTCACCAAACAACATTATTCCAGCTATGATATATATGACATATATGATATATGTGATACATATGTATCAAATATATGATATATATCATATATATCTGTGATATATATCATATAAGTGATATATATCATATAATAATATATGTCATATACATCATATATATATCATACATATATCTTATATATCATATATATATTATATATCATATTATATGAAATATAAAAATGATACATCATATATATCATATAAATCACATACATATATCATATATGATATATATCATTTACATGATCTATGACATCTATCATATATATTATATATATATATCGTATATATGTCATAAATATATCATATGTATATAAAATATATCACATATATAAACGATAAATATATATAAATTATCTTATATATATAAATGATATATATATATATATCATATATTATATATATTATATATCATATATATTATATATCGTATATATATCACAGATCTATCATATTCATATACAAGGGCGGATCCAGGGGGGGGCCAATCCGGCCATGGCCCCCCCCATTTCAAATCACCATGGGACGTGGCCCCCCCCCATCCATGGTGGAGCAAAAAAAATTCAGGGTGTCAGTCATGCACAGGAGAATTAATGTATAAATGTAATTAAAACCTATAATAAAAATACTGTGTAAATGTAATTAAAATCCAATCTAAGTCTCTCACGCAATTGCATTGTCTTTATATAAAGCATCGAAATGAAACAATCTTTCAACAGTATCCAACTATGATTTATGGCATGGAATGTATGTTATTCGCGAAGCAGGACGTTTTGGCGCCGCCGTTTTGGCGCCGGACTTTTTGGCGCCGCCGTTTTGGCACCGCCGTTTTGGCGCCGGACGTTTTGGCGCCGGAATTTTTTTCTCCCTCATTCTAAAGTATAAAAATTATCAAATTGTAGGTAATTTTAGGCGGTTCATTTACGCACATTTTGAGTTAAATTTTGTGATGATATTCCACGCCGTTCAAAAGTTATGCCCGAAATAGCTCAGAATGTATGTTCGACGTACACTCCTCACTTGATCTGAAAGGGTCAAAGCTGGTTTTTATTCGTATTAGGTAATACCACAATTAAATTTCATTGGAGCTGGATTGCTGAAAATGTTCTTCCTTAAACTGGGGTTGCATTGATGAACAATCCAACTCCGATTTAAGCAAAAGTATGTTTGTCTGTGTTCAAAAATCTGATGTTAAGTATTTTTTGTCGAAATGTAATAAAACTTCCTTAATTGTTATATGGTATGGCAGTGAGTAGGCCTATAGTCAATGTGGTCACATGATGTACATGTAGTTAAGCTTTTGAATAATAATTGTTGCAATCGTATCTGGCATTCAATAAAATCAGAAAACTGCCGCTATATTAGAACATTAGCCGGGTACCCGGCAGGGCTTTTTTAACGTGCAGCTATACACAAAATGTGCATTTGTAATCGAATTTGTGCATTTGTAGAAGCACTTACGTACAGTTAAAACTAGCCAAAATATCATTGTCCTCCCTTTAGAAGTAATTTACCATTGGTTCGAATTGTTCATTATTGCAATTATAATAAAAAGGTGTCCCACTGCAAATGTGTGCCAACACTAAAGAAGGTGTGAAATTGCCAATTTTTGCCAACACTAAAGAAGGTGTGCTATGGCCAATTTTTGCCAACACTAAAGAAGGTGTGCTATGGCCAATTTTTGCCAACACTAAAGAAGGTGTGCTATGGCCAATTTTTGCCAACACTAAAGAAGGTGTGCAATTGCCAATTTTTGCCAACACTAAAGAAGGTGTGCTATGGCCAATTTTTGCCAACACTAAAGAAGGTGTGCAATTGCCAATTTTTGCCAACACTAAAGAAGGTGTGTAATTGCCAATTTTTGCGAAACCTAAACAAATCCAATGGTTCGAATTGAAACTTTCGCACGGGAGACTAAAAAGTCATCACTCCTTTTAGACGAAAAATTAAACACCTTTTTTAAGATTTCGCAGGGATTACTACAACAAGTCATCAGTTTTTTGGGATGCGAAATTAAACACCTTTTTTGAAAATTTCGCATGGATGAATAAAAAGTCTTCACTCTTTTTAGACGAAAAATTAAACACCTTTTTTAAGATTTCGCACGGATGACCAAAAAATTTCATCAGTGTTTTGGGAAGGAAAATTGAACACCCTTTTTGAAGATTTCCGGCGGATTACTTAAAAAAGAACATCTAGTTTTCGGGAAAGAAGTTTTTAAGTAAAGTCTATATTTATTGAGACCTTATGGCACTCTTACAAGCACTGAAAAGTACAGCTAATTTGTTAAGATAACAGCTTAAAATGCTACCATTGCAATGTGAAAATTCAAAAAGTTTCTGGTGGGGAGGGGCATATCCCCTCCCCACACCCCTCCCCTACCACTATCGGCGCTGCGCGCCTCATGATTGTCTTCAGACGGTCAGTTATCTACCCCTCCGAAAACCTCAATTCCCCCAGAGGTGGGGGCTAAATTAAACTCTGGTTTCGGCCAAAAACCACTAAAAAAGTTCATCAGATTTTTCGGCGAAAGATCAACGAAAAAATTTCCGACCCCAGCCCAAAAATTTTTTGGCCCCCCCCTTCGAAAATTCCTGGATCCGCCCTTGTTCATATATGATATATATCATATGTATATTATAAAAGATATAATATATATGATATTATATCATATATATATCATATATATCATATTTATATAGCAGTAGCATATATGTCTACATATCGATATATGATATATATCATATATTATATATACGATAAATATATACATCCTCTATATCATGTAGATATATGATAAATATGATATATATATCATTATGTAACATATATCATATATATAACATATATATGATATATATAATATATATATCATATATATAATATATCTAATATATATGATATATATCATATATATCATGTATATATCATATATAAATGACATATATGATATATATTATATATATTATATATGATATATACATGATATATATGATATATAAATGATATGTGTATATGATATTTATACTATTTATCATTATATTTATCATATATAAATCATATATATATGATATATATACATGAGATATATCATATATATATCATATATATATCATATATATATGATATATGTCATATATATTATATATATCATGTATCATATGTATCATAGGAACTCCTTCGGCCTTCACAAACTAATGTCCGCCTACACCGGACATATGAGTTAAAGCGGTTTTTCAAATGTCCGCTGTGAGCGGTCTCATGAGTGATAAAGGTTAATGTGTGTTATGCTGATGGTAGTATGAATTTCACGGATATTATTGTAAAAGAAAGATACATATTAAAGGTGTCTTATTCAAGCTATTGGCGAAATCATAACAGTGTTGAATATGTTAGGCCGTCAGCCTACAGTCGTGTGCCAAGGCAGAGAACATGGAGATGGTGAGAATTAGATGCCTCTCAACTGATTTACTATTCATATCACTACTCCTTCTCCTCTATCTCATCATCATCATCATCATCATCATCATCATCATCATCATCATCATCATCATCATCATCATCATCATCATCATTAACATTAGCATTAACGTCATCATTATTTATTCCTTGTCTTTTTCTTCATCACCTTCTACAACCTCATTTTCTTCCTGTTCCTCTTCCTCTCCTATTCCCTCCGCCTCCTCACTCCCACAGGATTTATACTTTGGTATCTTAAATTCTCGCAAATTTTTTTGACATCAACTGTCAATTGGCTGTAAGATGTCACCCAGCGTAGAAAATTTTCTGTTTAGTTAAATGCGTGAATTAAACACCTTTGTTAAGAAGTGTAATTACATTATAACAATCCTTGACTCGAAATGTGGCTGCATTAAGAGCTCAACAGATGCCTAGAGTTTTTTGGAGGATTAGTTAGACAATAAAAACGTTTGAAATTTCAAAATTACATGCTGTAGGAATGCTCCAATGTGGTTCTAAGTTTGCTTCTCCGACTTCGCCACCTCGACAACTCAGTTATAATGAGTACAATGGCCTAAATTGTCGGTGGTAGGACGTGACGGCGACGGAGAGGACTTGCCACGCGCCATCGAAAGTCGATGTTAAGGAAGTATAGCCACTGATGCTTCCTAATCTTCTTCATCTCCTTACACTACAGCACAGACTATTTGGCTAATTGCTGTTTAACGTTGGTTTTAACATAAAACGGCCAAAAATGACGCCACCATCCTGCTTAGCACACCCTTGGGACTAGCACTCGAATAGATTATGCAAATCAAGTGCAGTTTTTCTTTTAATCATACTTATTAATATTCTAGCACAATAAATAGTAAGCGACAAGCGACGAGTTTTGAGTTCTGCCTTGTACAGAAAACCTCGGTATAATATAATATAGTATAATATATTGCACTGAAGTAAATGAATCTAGCATTATCCGATTTTTACGCCAGCATTACAATTCTACATCATATGCAAAATGATTTCTTATTCAAAAGTTCCACATTCTCGTTATTATTGACTTTTTATATAGCGCACCTTCAAGGTAGTCTACTCAGAAACGCTCCCAGTCCAACAACGGCTAAATAAGGCAGTTTTTAAGCGAGAAAGAAACAGTGGTGTGACCTCTAGAGTCTAGACACTTGAGTCATTGCACAATCTAAATTTCCTATCCACATTTAGGCTAAGCACGTTACTGTAAAAGCTGCAGCGACAAAGAATAATTGACTCGCAATTTTTTTTTTAATTTATAGCTAGTGATATTCTTATTGAAAGTGTTTAATTGCAGTCTTTAATTAATGGATTAATTCCAACAGCGCAGTTTTCGTCCGTCCTTCCAATCTAGCCTGTCTAGTGTCTAGCACAATATTATATATACAGACAATCGACGACTCTAGAAATGCTTGTTTGTTTTGTTTGTTTGTATGCGCACTTGTTATAGCCCCCTTCAAGCTCTCTCTACTCAGAGGCGCTCCCGAATGCAGAGCGGACACTGCATCGGAGTTTCACGCCGAAGCGCTGAGCAATTGTGAGTGAAGGACTTGCCCAAGGTCCTTACGCGGCGAGGTGGATTCGAACCCCGAACCTTCCGGTTTCAAGGCAGCGACGCCACCACTACACCACCGCGCCTCACGTATGCAAATGTATGTGCACATGCATGTACTTACTACTGTAGCGGTTAGAATAAACGCTTATCAAATTAAACAATTGCTATGTATTCATAATTATTATTAATTCTAAGTAATATTTATGCTAGACGATTTAATTGGCGAGTTTAGATAGTATGTGGCAAATATAACAAATGAGATACATAAATATCAAGGCCTGAAGCCAAACGCAGTGAGGATTTCAAGGTTATCATTCCAACCAAAGGACGCTTAGCCTATCAACGATGTGCGCAACCTGGAAACGAATGCCGTGACGCAGGAAAACTGACGTCAGCAAAAGAGACGATATGACTGGTATGACTGGAAATGGAAAATTGATTCGCAACAGCGGTCAATCTAAAGTTATATTATTTTCAAGAGTGAAGACGAAGCTTATTGGTCTAATAATATTGGAAAGTCCACGATAGATCAAAGTGTCGTGCATTGGATGCAACGGAATTTGAAAGAGAATTCGCGTTGATGCACATTTTATTATAGAGTGAAGGGAAGCGCTCGTGAAGACTTAGTCTGACGAACTCTTATGCAACGGTCTTTAGACTCGTGCTTTTGAATCGACGAAAGAGCAGCTGATCGGCCGGTGTGAACTAACGGACGTTTGGTCTACAGAAGAGGAAGGCTGTAAGGTAAATACGACGGTTCACCTTACGAGCAATCGTGATACGGCAAGATACGAGTAAGACAGTTGATGTGGTTCCTTCCATGACTACATTCTTAGTTAAGGAGAAGATTGTTGACGGAGAGAAACCGAAGTCAATCGAGTATCGTCATACAACTCGATAGATAAGCACAAATAAAATATTCCTTAGATAACTCGACACACTAGGTAGTTAGGATAATTGTTTGTTTGCTTGCATGCAATTGGATAACTTTGTATTATATATATATATATATATATATGTATTTCATAAGAAACCTGGGAGTTTGTTGAATATGGAAGCGTTTCAGTGTCAGTAGAATCCTACCCGTATGCCACAAGGATAAATGTGCCCTTTAACACGGGTTGCGAGATCTACATGTACTTTATTGAAGACCTCAGTCGAAATGTATTTTACATTTAAACTAATTAATTTGGTCCCGTCTGATTTTTACATCAGAAATAGCATCAAATGCAAAATGATTTCTTAGCTTTCTACTCAGAATAAGTTGCACATCATCAGTGTTCACCATGGCCACTTCGTTTTTATTGTCTTTCCTGAAACGGCACCAATCATTGTCTGGTGATATTCCGGACCTAAGGTAGTTAAAACCACATATACTTCCACCAAGCAGACCAATACAAACGTACGAACAAAGCCTTCGACATTTTCAATCGTTTTTTTCTTCTCCATAAATTTTCTATGCGTTGATTTTTAACTCAAAATGTGATGAAGAAAAACGTTTAACATTTTCATGTGTACGCTTATGTACATTTGCATGTACATAAGCGAAGAAATACATAGCCACAATTTATGTAACAATCGATTTAATGTTGTGAATCATTGTCAGTGCATAACGACATCTCGCGGCTATTAGGGTTGTCTTTTTGCATATGGTAAATTAGTGGAAATTTCCTGTTTCGCCAAGGTATTTTCTTCAATGTATATGCCAACTGTTTAAATTCATTTATTACTGATTAATGACACTTTTTCAACTTAAGAATTTTGAAATCCAATCAAATATTATGTTCCCTATTATTCCAATGTTCTATGATCACAGTAAAAGTGTAGGGAAATAGTGCAAATGACGAACAGTCTCAGAGTCAAAGAAATTGAGTACGCATGTGGTTTATTTTTTATATAAAAATTACATGTATATATAGACTCTGAAGCCCAATCTCTTGGGCCATCGATTTGTTCTGTTGCGCTTACCCAAACCCTGTTACATCCTATTACACATTTTTTTTCCGAAATTAATATTTATAATAATTGTGAACCATCTATCAGAGGTGTTTAATGCCACTCTAAACTTAGCGTGCACCTTTCATTGTTTTGCGAAATCTAGCGGTAGACATAGACGACGAAGTAGATGCGACATAAATTTCTACGCGATGAATAATAATTATTTCATTGACTTTAAAATAACTTAGCGGACATCTAGCGGCTGTCATTGAAAGGATATTATTACTGCGCCAGCGTTCGATAGTTCAACCACATCTTATGGCATCAAAGTTGAAGTCAAGAGGGAGTAAATTCGTCGACAGTTTTAAACCGCAAGTCGATAGTTCAGTGGTCATAGATTGAATATTCGCATATTACGAATATTAAGATTTTCAAATATTCACGAATATTAACGAATATTAAAACTGCCAACGAATATTATATTCGTAAAATATTATATTCTTTCAGGAAATTCTTTATAATTTTTATTTTGTTATTTATGAAAATGTTTAACTTTTACTGAATGAATTGTACAAATTTGAGTTTGCCTATAATATAGTTACAATATAGTTATTGTCAGTGACAATAACTTTAATAGATTTATTGTTTAAAACTTCCAGGTCTCTGCTGGGTCTGGCCAATGTGACCATGCGGCATTCATATCACATTCGATACTTATCATGTTAGTCACTTTGCCTGACTCCTGACCATAATTATACTCCGCAACTGAAAAGAGACAGTCACCGATGGCAGTTGGCAAGTAGGCCTAGCAGCAATGGTAGGCTAAATTAGAAATAAACTTTGACTGACTATAATAGTAGCTGTAAATTGATAAAGTAGTTTTATATCAGTGTAGCAGGATGAGTAAATATAAATGCCAACGCAGGAAAGATTATAACAAGCAAAAATTATCCCGATCTCAGCATATTAAGCGCATCGCATATTTTAATTCATACTTGCCCTGAATGCCAGTGAATGTCATGGACACATGCAGAAACTTGAACTGCTTTACCGGGTGACATTGCGGTTTCGATGGTTCACTTTAATCCGTTAACGAATATTTACGAATATTTACGAATATTAAAAAATATTAATATTCACGAATATTTACGAATATTAAACCCAAAAGTCACGAATACTCAATCTATGTCAGTGGTTATTGCCTTAGTGGACTTGGTTAAAGGTTTTCTGCTCTGCCCCTATACGACTCAGTCCATGGAATGAGTAGACGGCGAGGCAGAGGAATGTTCACACGTCCTCTTATGCTGAGGCTAAAAATAATACCAAGACGATATTGCTTCGTACACATGGCTGATTCAGGGATACTTGCTTTTAAAATGGTAATTTCATCCTCTATAAACGTGCCGCAGAATAGTATTTTGAACGACTGGATCTTCTTTGGCTGAATATTATAGAAATGTCTCATTTTCTCATATTTTTATCCGCCCTACGCAGGCTTGTTACTCAATGGTACACGCGGGTATGCAGCGCATACCCACCTCCGTACGACCAAGTGCGTACACGCAGGCAAAAATCGCAAATTACGAAATAAATTACTAAAAAAAGGTCGTCAGAAATTTCGATGATAAAAAAAGGTCGTCAGGAATTTCGATTATTAAAAAAAGTCGTCAAAAATTTCGATGGCTAAAAAAGATCGTCAAAAATTTCGATGGCTAAAAAGGTCGTCAGACAATTTCGATGGCTAAAAAAGGTCGTCAGAAATTTCGATGGCTAAAAAAGGTCGTCGGACAATTTCGATGGCTAAAAAAGGTCGTCAGACAATTTCGATGGCTAAAAAAGGTCGTCAGAAATTTCGATGACTAAAAAAGGTCGTCAGAAATTTCGATGGCTAAAAAAGGTTGTCAGACAATTTCGATGACTAAAAAAGATCGTCAGAAATTTCGATGATTAAAAAAAGATCGAAAGAAATTTCGAAGAATAAAAAAATCGTTAGAAATTTCGATTATTAAAAAAAGATCGTAAGAAATTTCGATGACTAAAAAAAGATCGTAAGAAATTTCGATGATTAAAAAAAAATCGTTAGAAATTTCGATGACTAAAAAGGTCATCAGAAATTTCGATGACTAAAAAAGGTCGTCAGAAATTTCGATGATTAAAAAAAGATCGTAAGAAATTTCGATGATTAAAAAAATCGTTAGAAATTTCGATTATTAAAAAAAGATCGTAAGAAATTTCGATGACTAAAAAAAGATCGTAAGAAATTTCGATGATTAAAAAAAGGTCTTAAGAAATTTCGATGACTAAAAAAGGTCTTAAGAAATTTCGATGACTAAAAAAAGATCTTAAGAAATTTCGATGACTAAAAAAAGATCGTAAGAAATTTCGATGATTAAAAAAGGTCTTAAGAAATTTCGATGACTAAAAAAGGTCTTAAGAAATTTCGATGACTAAAAAAAGATCTTAAGAAATTTCGATGACTAAAAAAGGTCGTCAGAAATTTTTGGGCCAAAAAAGTCAATTTTTTCCGGAAGCAGCGTGTACTCATCTCAAAAGTTCTGAGAACAGTTATGACCCTAAGCTACATTAAATTATCATTTATTTTATTTGATAAGCAAATTTAAACGCTATAGGTTGTTTGTTCCGCCCTTGCACCTAAACAGCTCATGCAGAAATGGTCTGCACTGTCGGTGAGAGGATTATTCAGTGACTCGCCCTCATAATTATGCAGAGGCTAAGAAAATGAAGTCGCTAATGCTTAATTGTGCTCATTTCTGCTATAGGGCTATTCGCTTCATTGGAATGCTCTTCATCATCTTTTTACATCGTTGCACAGAATACTTGAACGATTTGACTTTTCTTTGTTTAACGTTGATGTCTGTGAATTTCCGTGGCATCGTCTGTTACAGTAGCAAGCTGCAAATGATGTTTCATTGGATAGATGACTAGTAACAGTAACTGGTGTCACCGTCTATCCAGCTTAATGAACTCTCGAGAATTGCGTCGAGCAAAGTTCGAATTTAATAATTACGTATTTTAGAATTTATATAAACGAGGAAATTTCTTATTCAAGGTGTTTAATTGTAGCCTTCAATTAAAATAATCTAAAAACACAGTTTTATTGTTTTCGCCTATTTCTCTTATCTGAAAATTATTACAGTTTTTATGTACTCTGTTGCTGCAGACGGTTTCCTTTTTCAGCTTTCATCACCTTAAGGCATCAAAGATGAAGTCAAGAGGGAATAAATTCGTCGACAGTTTTAAATCGCAAGTCGATAGTTTAGTGGCTATTGCCTTAATGGACATGGTTAACCAAGGCTTTCTGCTTTGCCCCTATTATACGACTCAGTTGGAATGATTAGACGGCGAGGCAGAGGACTGTTCACTCGTCCTCTTATGCTGAGGCTAAAAATAATACCAAGACAATATTGCTTCGTACTCGTGGCTGATTCAGGGATACTCGCGTTTAAAATGGTTACTTCTTCATCCTCTAACAACGTGCCACAGCACAGAATATTGGAACGACTCATCTATGGAACGACTGGACTATGTTTGGCTAAATAATCATTGTATAAATGTCGCATTTTCTTATTTTATCCACCATAAGCCACATTAAATCATTAATTATTTAAAATGCGCCACGACTTAGCTTATATAGCTATACATTGCTTAATTCCTACTCATTATAAGTAGATTAACAAGTTTTGTTATTATTTTATTTGATAAGAGCTCATGCAAATTTAAACGCTACATGTTGTTTGTTCCGCCTTTGCACCTAAACAACTCAGCTACATGTAGAATGATTGAAATGGTCTGCACTGTCGGTGAGAGGAAGAGACGGCGAGTGAGAAGACTGTTCACTTGCCCTCATATGCAGAGGCAAAGAAAATGAAGTCGCTAATACTGAATAATTATACTCATGGCTGCTTCAGGGCTACTCAATAGATTGCTCTTCATCGTCTTTTTTACATCGTTGCACAGAATACTTGAGCGATTTAATTTTCATTGTTTAACGTTGATGTCTGTGAATTTCAGTGGCATCGTCTGTAGCAAGAGCAAATAATGTTTCATTGGAAAGATGACTAGTACTGTCTCCCTCTCTCCAGCTTAATGCACTTCTGGACTAATTGACGACGCAAGAAAGACGGCCTACTTCGAATCTAATACAAAAAATTGCGTAGTTTAAAATTTATATAGATGAGGAAACGCCTTATTCAAGGTGTAGAATTGCAGCCTTCAATTAAAATAATCTAAAAACACAGTTTTATTTTTCTCGCCTATTTCTCTTATCTGAAAATATATTATTACAGTTTTTATGTACTCTGTTACTGCAGACGGTTTCCTCTGTCAGTTTTGCATCATCCAGGAAGCAACGTCTTGTGTTGCTGTCTTCTTTTGGCTTAGTGGACCAGCCCTTGATAGGTTGATGTCCCTCTTAACTGACCGTTCAAACTGTGAAGTTCTTGGGTCGTCCATGTCTCCTTGGGTCCATGCCCGTCTTTTCGGGTGTCCCAGGGTTCCGTCTTGGGTCTGCTGTTGTATCTTCTCTATTTTGCAGATATCTGCTCCTTACTGGCATCGCAGGGGCTTCTGCAACAGCTGTTTGCTGATGATGTGCAAGCCTACATCCATACCTATTCGGCTGATGCGGTGGCCGCTGTCAGCCAGATGTGTAGGAAAATGGATGTCCTCTCTCTCTGGATGGCTTCCAATCGGCTATTATACTCTTAAATCCATCCAAAACACAGTTTATTTGATTGGGTGGCCGTAAGCAACTCCAGGGTGTTGACCACTCCCAACATGCTCTGCTCCTTCCTCATATCTTCTTTTCCCTCACATTTCGTGATCTGGGACTTACCCACGATTCTGAACTCACTCTGTCCCAGCATCCGAACTTGATTGCGCCGAGTGCTTATTATCAGCTTCGTCGGCTCCGGGTGGTCTCCCGCTCTCTTTCACTTCGGCTAAGGGTGAGCCTCTGGTTGGTCCCGCGGGCTTGCTTGTCTATTCAGCAGCGCCGTGGGTCTCGATCGTGAGGCGTATACTGACTGGAAGACCTCCGGTTTACGTTTCCCTCTCTACTTTTTAGGTCCATCCGGCTGATTTCTAAAAGTCTCTCAATTCTTTTTTGTTCGTGGCTGGGCTGGGAGCGCTTCTGAGCAGTCTCTGTATAAATGCTCTGAATGAATGAACGAATGAATGAATTAATTAATTAATTAATTAACTTAGGGTAAATTGTTAATTAATTAATTAATTAATTAATTAATTAATTAATTAATTAATTAACAACTTAGGATAAATTGTTAATTAATTAATTAACTTAGGGTAAATTGTTAATTAATTAATTAATTAATTAATTAATTAATTATCAACAAGTAATTTGGATTAATAAAATATGTTACTGTGCATTGTATTCCTTTTTGTCATTCAGATGAATTTTCTCATAAATACCGTAACTGATACCTATAATAGCAACGCCCATTAAAAAAATTAAGTTGCTTTCAGAAGTAATATGGTTTGTCCAATGACTTTTTACCCTAACTTGTCTGATTTGTAAAGTAACAGTGTTAGATGACATTTAGCGTATTGAATGTCATAATTGATCGTTAATATGTAATCACAGTGCAATTTAGTAGAGGTGTTTAATTACACTATTGAGTTAACATACCGCGCTGCATTGTTTCACGACATCTTTAAAGGTCAATTTCAAATTTTTAGTTTTACTAATGCAAAGGTTAAGTCGTCTAATGTTTTGAAATGCCGTTGGCAACAATGCAGAAAATTTACGATGCAATAAAAACAAGAAACTTATAGAACCCAAAAGACACCATCAAAGTAATCTTCAACTTCCTATAGAAATTACAAAGAAGTTCAACTGACACTATTCCTGTATAATGATTCACACACCTTAACAAAAGAGTGTTGATGCAATCACAACAAATAGGAAATTGTGCGAGTTAATTAATCAATCATAATTTATATAGCGCCTCTTCAAGGTACCTACTCAGAGGCGCTCTCGGCCGAAATCAAGCGAAAACCAGTCTTCAACAGTTTGTGAATTGAGAACAGTTTGGGAGGTGTCGCATAGTCAAGGGAACTCCATTCCAGGTTGTTGGGCCAACCCCAGAGAACGAACGCCTCTGCATTGTTGCAGAGCGAGTGATAGGAAACATTAAGTTACCATGGACAGCAGAGCGCAGTGCGCGGCGGCCTATGCAAGTGGAAAGAGGGAGGCAAAGCACACACAGATTAGAGGGTGCATGCCCAGCCTGATAAGCATCGACGCCACACCAAAGATACAATTCTAAATGAGATGCGCTGCGGGAAAGGAAGCCAGTGCAAGACCTCGCACATATATTGGGGTACACGGTCGAACTTGGTGAACTAAGTCGCGCGGCAGCCCGGTGGACCCTCTCCAGCCTTTCAATCCGTACCCGCGGGGGGCCAGCAAAGAAGGAGGCGCAGTAGTCAAGGCGGCTCAGCACAAATGCATGGACACGAGAAGCTGCAGCTTTAGAAGTCAGAGAGCGAGCAATGACCCTGAACTGCCGCAGTTGGTAGTAGCAGCTGCGACACACCTGATCTGTATGAGATGCAAGGGTGAGTTCAGAGTCCAGGAGCACTCCAAGGTCACGCACCACCGAAGAAAAGGTCATGGATGGGAATTGATAAGCACAGGTCGAGCTTAGACAGCTGTTGCCTATTATAGTGCCCAACCAAATGAATTGGCCCAAATACAAATTTGTCTAGTTAGATATATAAACAAATCTCTGCTACAAGTGGATACTACATATAATTATAATTATAATTCTGACTAAAACTCTATAATTGGATTCACTCATTCCATTTTAAATTTGAAACCAATTATTTATTTACTAGCTGGAGTACCCGGCGTTGCACTGGAATTCTAGGATTCGGGCCGTTCACCGCCAATCCCTCCGTCCGTCCCTCCCTCCATCCCACGATCCCTCCCACACTCCTTCCATCCCTCCCACTCTCTCACCCTCCCTCCCTCACACGCTCCCTCCATCCCACCCTCCCACCAGACTTACGAAAATATATATTAGATTAATCTTTCGTGAAATCCTCTTCATTATTGCTGTGGATGGCAAGTCTCGTCGACGAAATTACAGTAAATATGCAAGTGCTGATTATTATAACATTGGGTGATATGCTAAAAATGGTGTTTATTATATTTTCAATTCAATACGCAGCTTCCATTGTTCAAAGCAATCTCAATTTCGACGATTGATTTACCGTATATATGTTTGTATTTGTGTATGTCTGTATTTGTACTTGTTATAGCGCCCCTTCAAGCTCTCCACTCAGAGGCGCTCCCAAACTACAGAGCGGACACTGCATCGGAGTTTCACGCCGAAGCGCTGAGCAATTGCTAGTGAAGGACTTGCCTAGGGTCCCTACGCGACGACTTGAGGTGGATTCGAACCTCCAACCCTTCGGGGCAACGAATATACCCGCTGCATTACCGCGCCTTTTGAGAAACAGCGTAAATTTCCACGTTACCGATCTACCGTTGATTCGACAATACCTTCTTTTTATACACCTTTCATAAGATTTGAGCCGATGCTACATAAGCGCGGAACATGGGATATTTTTGCATAAACTGACAGGGCCTTTCATGATTTTTTTACACCAAGATCTAGGTTTTTCTGCCTTGTCTAGGTTTCTAAGGTTTTTGGTCAGAATCTAAGTAAAATTTTCAGACTTTTAAGGTTAAAAATGACATTTCGAGGTTAAAAATATACGAAAGTCGAGCAAAAAGTCTCAAGCTTAAGGATTTTGGATCGAAAGACCAAAAAATCATCATATCGTCAATTTTGAAACAGAAAAAAATTATGTGTTTACCCTTTCGTGTCCGAATTATTTCTAGAGCAGCCAAAAAATATTTGAAGTGTTTTTTGAAGAGGTATGACCAATATGTTGTGCCACATAAAATATTTAGTAATTAGGCAATGCCTAATTAAAATTAATTAGTGTTGCCATTTGGCAACAATGGGAATGCATGGAAAAGTTTCCATATGGCAACAATGATAGAGTAACATGCCAAATAGCATAGGAAACCTAAAAACGACTGCATATTGCATGTCTATTATTTCACATGACAATTTATGACATGCACTGGTAGTCTAAGTATAGCAGTTCTTTTTTAGACATGGGGCACAGATTGAATTCACACTTGTCCTATGTGGTATGAATGATGGATTTCCCGCAATTTCTACAGTTCCCTGGTCTGATCTATAAAAAACAGGTGCCCGAAGCTGTCCAAGCTAATTTAAGTGAGTGGACTCTTGTGACTTTCCTCGTCTCCCTTCGGCTTGCAATGGTCTAGTCACTCTTTTCCTGAGTTTTAGGCCGTGTGCTTGAAGCACGGTTTTAACCAGAGAAGTAGGCTTCTCTGCTACAATAAAACACTGCAAAACTTGGGAAAAGAAGCTAAGACGACACAGCCTGTCTTTTTCAGGTATCCCTACTGCAAGTTGTGAGTAGTAGCATTTGACACAGGCAGCATTCAAAACCAACCAGAATATACTGTGATACCACTCTACACTTTTGTGGTCTATGTGGTGCATTGCAGAGAGCATATTGAAAAGGTCAACAGTGTCGACTCAACACCTTTATGGGCAACTAGCTGGGGTTCCCGGGAAATATAGGATTCGCCCAGCTCCCAGTCAATACCTTCCTTGTCCACCCTCACTGCCGGCTCCCCAACCGCCCGCTCCCCAACCCATCCAGCCCCACCCAGGCCACCGCACCCAACCAAAGTGGCGGCGCTAGGGGGGCTAGGGGGGCTAAGCCTCCCCTAAAAAAGGCCATCCATTTTTTCCCATGCATATACATTTAAAACTTCAATGACGTCAGAAAAACTTTGTTGCTTAGTTTTCGTTGAACTTTTGAATTATAAACTAATAATAAAAATACTAATGCGGTGGACTAAGTGATCGAGCACTAAAACACCCAGATAACGATTTCATGTGACATATAAGAGTGCGACGCCACAGTCGTTTTATAATCGGTTATCGACAAAGTCACAGCTTAGCACAGTCTCCGTTTTGATAGCATTTTTGGTTATGGCATCTAGAAAGCTGCTTAAAGAAACTAAAAAGACGTCAACGGATTTGGATGGCATAATATGACGTTAAACTCTGCATTCAATTACCGTTTACGTCCCTATAGGCTACCTGCTGATGTGCCAGTCAAAATCCGAAATAATGGAGGAGGGCGACACAAATCTTCCATGTTAGGAAACAATGTCTATAAACCGATGAAGGTCGCTAACCACCAATCGACCGAGTCTGGAAATGGCTTTTATCGCTCTAGATCGGCCTTGATTACTGCAATTTTTTTTCATGTTCTCGTCACATTCCATTCTAAATGTAGCTTCCAGAACAACAGCCCGACTTTATCTTTCGTCTGACATAATTATAGCCCTTCATTTTTGATCACCTTCATTGCTCGATTTAAGAACAGGGTTCGACTTTTAACTTTCACAACTTGCCTGGTATAATTTTATTATTATAGTCTAGTATTATGCAAAAGAGAGCATGACGAATAAAACGTGGGTAACACATTCGTTGAGCGTTTAGACACCCCTATAACGTTGTCGACATATATATTAGAGCGACGTGACAATTAATACAGACTATCTAACAGCTCATATCTCAGGTTGCTATTATTTCATGTTTGGTCAACTTATATGGATCCCACATAGCTCGAATTCATCTCGAGTAGGCTACAGTACTTTAATTAACCGGTCCTACTCTGTTCTTGCGCCCATGTATCTTCGTCATCTCATCCGCCTGAAGACCTCATCAGCATCCTTCTTCGTTCACTATGCTAACGTAACAGACATGAGCGCATTGTGTTTCGAGTAAGCATTACTTTGGACAAAGTTCGAACTTTTATCTCCTTTTGGTCCTGCACTCTGAAATAAGGTCCCTCCATTGACACTCTGAACATTCACACATTCACAATCTGAAGGCTGTCGACGAAATTTCGTTGGATGATTCTACGTGTCTGCGAGGGATCGCCACCGATGACTGTTTCGGGCCCACGTACTGTGACTTATTTTAGGCCTACTAATTCATGAAGTTTTCTTGTTGTTATGACACTTAACATCACTTTCGGCTAGTTAGCGCAGAGAGCGCCTCTGAGTAGATTTCTTGAAGAGGCGCTATATAAATACTCGGAATGAATGAATGAGTTAATGAATTGACACACTCTTCGCTAGTAACTGGCGCCCCAAGTTGGTCTGCATCAGTTTGCTATCTCAAAATTATTCAATCCTTATGTTCTTTTCTACCACACAGTGTCATTGAATCAAAACAGCAATCTGGCATTTCTACGTCATCAGAAAATCGCGACGTCAGTCGATTGTCGCCTACACTAATATCGCGATCAAGAAATCTCAATCCATTAGAATCCGAAATGCCAGGTCGATGAAATCCAATAGATTTTAACAGTTCATTGGCGCTATAAAAGAAGAGACGGTGTCTGTGTTGATGGTTTTGACGGGACATGGAGAGCGTGATGAAGATGGTCGTGTGGAGGTGTTAATGTTTCTTATTCAGGGTGTCTCAACCCAAGTTTATGAGACTTTGACTCTTTTTTTATTTTTTTTAAAGCGATACAACAAATTCTGTGAAGACAGTGAAATTCAAGAGATCAGATAAACAATAAGACGATTGCGATTGGAAAACATAGTAATTATCTCGCTAATTTACACATCAATCCTCCGTCTGTCTGTGTGTCTTTTTCGCTGTCTGTCCGCTTTCGTCGGCCTGCTTGCGTCTCAGTCTGTCTGTGTGAATCTGTCCCAGTGTCTTTGTCTCTGTCACCCATTCCTTACTTCGTAAAATTATGGAGCTGGCACTAACAGAAATACGCCAGTTTATGATCGTAATAGTATTTTGTTTTAAGAAGTTGATATTGTTGAATGTTCGGATTTCCAGGAGTTTATAATTGCTGTGAATTCTTAAAGAAGGTGCCTAATACGAGTTTTTTTTACCCTAGTGCCTAACGACATCTCGAGGTTATTAGGTTCATCGGCGTGTTTTTTCTATGTTTTTATTGGAAGTGATCAAAATCGCATACGGTGCCAACACGCATATAATTTTAAAGTAGCAAAAAGAACATGCTACAAGTGGGCATAAAATTTTAATTAAAATTATAACTGTCAAATAAGATGATTCTCATTATTGTGTGACCCTTGTCACAAAGTAGAGCATGCCTCGTAATAATTGCATTTTCCAGATGAAGAAAAGTTGAGAAAAGTCATTTCATCGTGTGTTTACTTTTTTGTAAATTAACTTCCGTTTGCATAAAGAAAAAAATCAATGGATACATCTCACCGGGGGACTGACCGCCTAATTCGCTGGATTTGTCACTAATAGAAAATGTTTGGAGTATTATGACGGCAACTGTTTATGCCGATCCCGAACCCCAGACATTGAACACCTTAAAACGTCGGCTTCGTACCATAAGGCATGGACATCGATACCTCTGACAACTCTGAGAAATCTAATTGGCTCGATGCCTAATCGACTTGAGGCTGTAATAAAGAGTAAAGGAAACCTTATTAAATACTAAATGATAATTTGTATTAATTAATTAATTATGTGTGGATTAACAATGATGGTCGCACAATTTTTTTTCGGCCTGCATAACTGGACGTTTACTTGGCACGAATTTGATGACGTCACGGATATTGGCGCTAAAATTTGAATAAGTGAGCTAGTGATCTAATTTTATATGCGAAACATTCTCATTTGAACAACCTGTCCGCCAGTATACAACTTTCCACATTATCTTGTGTATAACATATATTTATCTGCATTCAAAATCGTTCACGACCTATCGAGACACCCTATATAATTGTATATGCACAGGACAGGGGACTGTGGAAAGTGGTGATGAAGTGTGCATTGGACAACTACGGGCTTGCAGCCAATAGATTATGATGATGATGACGAATTCATTTTGATGGATGGGATGCTTCCGGATTTGACGAGCGTCTATGACAACAGAGGCCGTAGCACTCGACAGAAATTTGTTTGGGATAATAATTATTGCTTCACTGTCTTGTGATGAATCATAATAATTATCTGTGTGCATTTGTCGTTTCCGTGTTTCCTTCTGTTTTCTTGTCTATACTCTGTCAGTTTTCCAATCGAGAACACGTTTGGTGTCATTGTCGTTCGTTTCTTATTTTTTGTAAATATAATCATGAAGCATTGCTTTTTGTAATTATATACAGACACAAGTTTGTCTGGGTAGATGGATACATTCGTATTTTAGCGACAGCTTATGACGTTTCTGCCTTCATGAGGGACGACCTCCACTGGCTCCCACTGCAGCAACGCATTGCTTATAGAGTTTCGTCTATAGCTTGGCGCTGCATTCTGTCTCAAGCTCCATCCTACCTATGTGAGCTTTTTACTCCAGTCTCGGTTTCTCTGGGCCGTCGTTCGCTGCGGTCAGCTGCCCGCGGTGACTTTCTTGTCCCTTTTTGTCGTACCGCTACTATGCAGCGAAGAGCATTTTCCGTGGTGGGTCCAGCTAGCTGGAATGGCCTCCCTGCGGCTCTCCGTTCGCTTCCCCGTGACTCTGCTGGCTCTTTCTACCGTCTTCTCAAGACCTTTCTCTTTGACCAGGCCTGGGTTGGGAGCACCTCTGAGTAGAGATCTTGAAGAGGCGTTATATAAATTCATGTGATTGATTGATTGATTGATTGAACAGAGGTCGTCAGCAAAGAGCTGTTTTGCCATAAATCATTACGATGATTATTACAGCTGAATAGTCCGATCTTTTAGCCCAGCACTGTGCATTTTGGTGCTACAAGCAAAAGAAAGATTTTTTGAGTTCAGGAAGAAATTCTAAGAAAGCTGGAACGCAATGCCTATCGGGAAATGAGAATTTTGACCCGTTTCCAGGATGCATTCCAGGAATATTAAATCAATAATGATGTTTTGACCGCTAACAGCTCTGATTACCATCTTGTCAGGAGACAGTTTATTATAATAGAGAAAATACGCTTGGCAAACTTTAATAAATTATATAGGTTACCTAATAAAGGTGTTTAATGCCACTCTATATTAACAAAGTCTCCATTTTTAGCGACATCTAACGGTCAACAGAGACGACTAAGTAACTCAGAAAGTCCACATCATCATTGTTCAATATGTTTTTAATTCTAAAAGTGGCCGCACGCATCATAAATATAACTTTGAAAAATATTAAGGAGTTTGTCGAATAAGCATAAATTTAATCGATTAATAAATCGTTTAAATTGACAGCCGTATTTTAAAACAGGAACTGCCGTTCGTTTGCTATAGACAAATCATTTGTAACTGAATAGCTACGCAAGCGAATATTATTTATTATAATTTATAAACTTCAGCAGCAATTGATAATAGAGCGGTATTATACCAAATAATTTGTTTCGAGGAGAACGGCCTCTGTTGTCATAAGCCCTCGTCAAATCTGGATCCATCAGCAACATGGTACACTGTTGACCTATATACCGGTGATTTTCAGACTCAAATTCCCAAAAATATTTCGTTGAGGCGAATTTGAAAGTGTACTTTAAAAATTATTTTAATATTCTCTATTCTTGGAGAATGTTCCCACGGGCATACTTCGGAAAAGAATTTTACTTATGTTGCTTCCTTTTTTCTAATAGCGATTCTTTTTGGATGATGCTCACATAATTATGGTTATTCGTTGTCTCCTTTCTGCGTCGTACACAGACAACGGCAAGATGTTGTACACATTGACTGTAAGAGACGACGAATGGCGACACTGATGTTCATTGTAGAGTTATAACACACCTTTTTAAGGGTGTCTTTCAACACTCTTAGGTTATCTTATTTGATCCATGAAAGCTTCAACCAACACCGCTTGAGTCAATGACGTCATAGTCGACGTACATTTCTATAGACCGAATAATATAATTGTACTTTTCTATCGTTCAACGACATCTTGTTGTTGTAAGTACAGTTAACCGACCTATCCTAACCTCATGGCAACCAAGATGAAGGTGAATTATACCACAACCCCACCACGTTTATTTTAAAAGAAACTTGTTTCGCAATTGTCACAATATTGGCAGAGATCTGCGCCATTTTGATTGCGTCGACGGCGATTGATTTATTGATTTAAATATCATGGATAGCCTACTAAAAGTTTATAGAAGAGCAAATGCCATAAACAATAATCAGATAAAGCCATATTGTAATTGAACGACACTCAATGTAAACAAACAGACTCTCCATCAGTTTTAACACACTGTCACACAAATGAAATCGTTTTCCTTATTTTCTTAAGTTTAACAACTGATCAAAATTGCTAACGTTGTCTAAGTCTCTATCAGCCATCGTGCAATTCGTGTTCTATTGTTTAAATTGACACTCAAAATTAACGAGAAAATAAAATGACATATAAAATAATAACAAACATTCAGAAATAAAGCAATGCTTCACAGATTATGGTGCATGCACATCTTAATAGATGATTCATGCACAATGTATAAACTGTTTACACTGTCTTACAAATGACAGTGTTTATACAATTTCTCCTTTGTTTATTCGGTTTATAAGCCTATAAACAACACTTTGCATTTAATCAGTATCAAGCAAATTCCTGGTGTTAGTCTACATTAAAAGAAACACACGAATCTCTTAATTAAAGTGGTAGATATATTTTCTTTTTGACAAGTTAACAATAAATTATCTATGTTGTCTCTGACTTTATTTAAATTACAATAACCATTTTGATGATTCTTCATGGGATTGGGTCTTTCATTTAGATTTACTTTTCTTACCCTTAATCTTGAATTCTGAACCTCCTTATTTCTATTGAGGTCATTAAATTTCAGGTTTATATTGACCACTGGACACAATTATAATATAGTTATAATCATGGCCCTTAGGATCATAATCATAGCAGCTCTGCCAAATGATAGTCAACTGTAAACAGACTGAAGCAACTTACTACACTCTTGAAACTTAATAGCAGCTGTGAGCATTCTGTGTTTATTATGGCTTTTGGATACCGCTTAACAAAGGTGTTAAATTCACGCATTTTTTATAAGGAATAGTTTCCACATTTCTTGTGGTCTAACAGTAGATTACATCACCCTACGTTACAGTAACTATTTAAACGTTCTCCAAATACCAGCAAGAGTAGATTTTAAATAATGAAGGACATATTTTGTCAGCCCGGGTCAATGAGTCGACTTTGACCAACATTACATAGCTATACAAAGCGTCAGTGTTACAATGTAATAAGTTAGCAAATATAATTTATTAAACGTACGACAATGTACGTTTACATGTCAAACTTCATACATTTAAACGCCTTTTTAACAGAATAAGTGCACAAGCAAGTAAGCAAGTAAGCAAATGAGACACATTATACTGTATAGAAAAGAGTGACATTTAGGAGGAAGAGTTAAAAGAAGAGCTTAATGACAATATAACTATGTAGGGAAAACCTTGTTTGTTTGTATATTAACCTGGCAAGGAAGCATTTTTGGATAAGGTTGTCAATCATGCAGAGCTCATGGTCATGGGATCGGCCCTCGAGTTTGCTTGTTCAGCGTTAATAATTTTATGCAATGGATGGATAACAAGGTTGCTGAAAACAGACGCAAAAAGTCTGCTATGCGCTTTATGGTTGGAGTTTTAATTAGCGTCGATGGATGGATGGATCCGATTTGACCATGCAGGGGTCTATGACAACAAA